>JBAMJR010000163.1:5910000-6055000 GCA_038501785.1 Myoxocephalus aenaeus
GTAACCGTATGCTGGAGCGACCGAGTGATTAGCAGAGGCGTGATTGCGTGCAACAACCTAAACGTGTCAATGAGCGCGCGCCATTAATCGATGTTACTCGCCATTAAGCGAGGTGTGGCAGTGAAGGAAGCCTCTGCTGCCATAGGAACAGAATTAAGCCGCCCGTGTCTCTCTCCCTGACGCAGCTTTAATTTGCCGGAGCTCTTCTGGTTCCAGGGAATACAATGACTAGCCTCTTGTCTTTGTTGTCTAACAGGGATTTTTGACTATGCCGAGACACAGCCCAGACATGCTTTTGCAGCAGTTGTTTTCTTTTCTTTGTTCTCCATTTATTCGTTATCCCATGTCCCCTCTCTGTCAAATGCACACAGTTCCCTTATTTATCTATCTTTCTCTTCCTCCGATCCCTTCTTCCGTCTCCTCTTCCATGTGTCTCCGTCTTCCCCCAAGCGTTACGCCGTCAAATCAAGCGGCTTGCCAAATAATTAGACGGGACATTTGTTTGAAAACTCATTTACAGAAGGGTATTTATTCCTCTCTCGCAGACATCATTTTAATCAGACAATGTTTTTAGGAGTTGGCAGATCGACACAAAGAGGAAGGCAGATAGGAAGAGGGAACTATAGAGAGGACAGCAGAATTTGGAAGTCATTTAACTATTGTGTTGTGACAATATTTGCAGGAATTCCTCAGTAGATATACCATATCTGTGCTGCCGCTCTCCTCCACCTGCTAACAGCTGACAATTTCAATGGAGCATAACTGCATGTTGCAGGTATAACACAGTCAGCAGATGTTTCCAAGAAAACAACTTACTCACACTTGTGGTAAAATAAAAATCTGGATGATAGATTCATTTTTTTGTTCCAAGAGCTGCCAACTTTATTTCCCATGTCTATTGGAAAGGAGCTTGTGACTACAACAAAATAAAATCTGGAGGAGACAGTGTGATCATCGGACGTCATGATGGACATTAACACTGAACTCCTCACTGTCTTATGACTGGTCTTGAATGATATAAATGTTCACTATAAAATACTATTTTTTTTACAGGGACAATTATGAATTGACTTCATATGAACCCTTTGTCAGTACAGGTGTGTAATAAAACATTAAATGCATGTTTTACAGGCTAGTTAATAGAACATTACCAATGCACACTGTAGACGAGCAGAAGCAGTGGAACTGTGAACTGCTGATGAATAAATGTTTAAGAGGTGATTCAGGTTTACTGTTCATCTGAAGCACCTGCAGGGTTATTGTGTGGTCCCAATGTGAATCTATCATTTCCTCAGGTGTACAGATATATGCTGCATGTCAGGGTCGTTACTGCATGTCGGCTCAGGCTTCAGCTTGAGGTCAGAGCGAAGCCTGTGGAGGCTCAAAGGTACTGGAGCCACGTACAGGACCGGGATGAAAGTTGAAGTTTGTGTCAATCTTGTTTTTGTGTGCAAGAAAAGAAGAAAGCGAACCTGCAGGTGAGCGTAGATTCTCAGTGTGTGTAAAATCCGAGTTACATGTTAATGTTTACTTTAATGTCAGTATAATGTTTTCCACTACACTTGTGGAAGTCGACTTTTTGTTTGCAGTTCCATGTTGAACCAGCAGGGAGCAACCTTATATTATGGTATGTAGACTCTGCCAGTGGCTGTGAGGAGGCTGATTCAGCAGGCTGAGACTCAGATGTGAGGCTTACGTTTTTTTTCTTTCTTCTTCCCTATGGGTTTGGGTTTGGCTCTCAGATGCTGCATTTTTATTTAATTATTTGGCTTATTGCAATATTTCAGTGTTCATGCTCCATCGTTTGCATTGAAATATGATATCAAATGAAAAAGAACAACATCTGTGATGTTAAATACTGTTACAAAGAAATGATCCGAGCATAATAGCACAAACAAAACCTACATGGTTTCTAAGATGGAAGACTTTTAAGCGTTTGTTTCATAGATGCAGCCAGTGAAAAGTGCTGCGACGTGGAGGAAACGACTCCACTGGGGAGACCTAGAAAATAAAGAGCTGGCTTAAAAACTTACTGTAGGTTGCATAACATACTGTTGATGTGGCATCCATGATGTACTCTGGACCTGTGGAGATGAGAGCACAAGAGAAAGAGAGCAGATGAGAAGATGCAGCAAAAGGTATGCATTGCAGACCCAAAAAAATCCGACACAACGAAGGAAATATAAATAAATAAGAGAAAATAAAGTACTTCAAGAAGGAAGGGATGGGGATGAGGAGGAGGATGCAGAAGGGAGAGATGAGAGGAAGGGGAAGATCAAAAATTGTTATAAGTGGTTAACGAATTGAAAAAGAGAGAACACAAAGAAGGACAATTGGAAGGCAGAATGACAGGAAGGGAGCCGAAATGAGAAAAACCAAAGAGAAGAGGGGAGAAAATTAATCATTAGCTCAGTCTTTACAAGCCTATTTCAGAGCCTCAGTCCCGGCGGCAGTGCGTCCTAAAGAATATTACAGCCGTAACTGAGGGTCCACTATACAGTATGTTATGCTGTAATTATAAGAGGATATGAAGACCACAGAGAGCAATACACTCTAATAATTACTGCTGCACAGCGGAGGTTTCATCATCAAAGCCTGTCTTGGCCACAAATCACCACTTTCATCTCCGACTGCCCAACCCCAACACGTCAAACTAGCCCCCAAAAGGCCCCTTTGTCCCATGTAAAACATGACAGTGATTATAGAAGTGCACATGTATGTTTGCTTACCTGTGCACGGAGCGTTAAAGTAGTGCAAGGTACTGTAGGTTCATTCCTGTTTGTGTTTCCCTCAAAAAGCAGAACGTGACTGTGTCTCTGTGTGTAATTCTTCTCTGCCCAAGGTGCGTCTTTGCATTCGTCTTTCCCGCCGTAAACGAGAAAGACGAACGTTTTAAAGTCTATGTTTGACAAACCGAGGATCAAGTACCGAGTCAATCTCTGGAAGAACTGCACACCGGCTTTGACATGAATGGGTAGGGGGTTTGTGGGTGTGGAAGAGGAGAGGATGCGACACATGGGAACAGAAAGCGACAAAAGAAGAGGATTTGTGCCTCCGAATGAAAGATCGATGGGAGGAGTGCTGCGATATAAGCCTGTGTTTTATCATTGCTAAGCTAAGAACTGTCGAGGACGGGGAGAGATGATTTAATTTATGTGTTAGTCTTTTCTGAGAAAAGACAAGCTCCACTTGCTTGCCCTGCATGTCCAGGGACTACACACAGGCCAACAGTGAACACACTTGTTAACACAACACATTCATTCATTTAGAAACCAGAGACCAAGCTGTGGATGGGATCAAGGGAAATTATTAACTACATATTCCAAAACCACTGATCCCAATTAAGTGGTTAACTCTTTTTTTCTTTCTTTCTTTGGGCCAGAAAATCCCATGAAAACTGTCTGTCTCTTAATAAATTCAGATTTATGTTGCACTCAGCACAAAGCCCCATTTGTTACAGAAGACAGAAATATTTAGGGTCACTAATATATACTTACATTTTCTTAAAAGGCTGAGTAATTTTCTTAAACAGCTGGACGCTGTAATTTTTAGTGAACATCACTTAACCAGAGGAAGACTTGCTCGGGGCTATTTCAGCTGCGTATTAATGCTCATTTGGTGTGCCAGTAAATATGTACAGCAGGATTAGTGTATACTCATGTTCATGGTAATGAATTGTGTAACTCATTGATGATATATAGCAAATACACTGTTTCAGGCTCTGTCTACACAGATAATACTTCAATTCATTGTTGGTTTTAGTCTTTTCATAGGATTGGTTTACATGAGGTAAATATTACTCATCCTTTACAACCACAGTTTTATTTTACGACTAAAGCTAAAGCTTTGCTCCCATGTATCTCTCCACAGTTGCAGATGTTTCCTATCAGACTGTATTGGGACATTAGAGCCGTGTCTGACTTTGAACATCGGTTGCTTTTTTAAGATCTGTTGGCTTGCCAGAGACTTTTACCAGCGTCAAAATGGACGTCCGAAGCTTTGCAGTAGTGGCTCGGAAAAGACCAAACACTTTACTAAAGAACCCTGAATTTGGAAAGAAAGCAACTTAACAAAATCATCATTTGAACTAAAGACTTATTACCGTACTTTTCGGGTTACAAGCCGCTCCTACGGCTGATCAGTGTCCCCGCTGTAGAAAGCTAGTAGCGCTGCTAGCTAGCGCTGCTAGATAGCGCTGCTAGTTAGCGCTGCTAGCTAGCGCTGCTAGCTAGCGCTTCTGCTGCTACCACCCGCTGCTGCTGCTGCTACTGCCCGCGTCCCCTCTGCCCAAGTCGGGTGTCGAGCCTGGTCCCGCTACCTTCGGTGGTTTTCAGGGAGCTAGCAGAAGTTAGCGGGGAAGTTAGCGGGGAAGTGACGGAGCGCTAGCAGGAGCCCCAGCTGGCTACAGCGGGGAGCTGTCGGGGACACTGACCGAAGGTAGTAGCGGCTTGTAACCCGAAAAGTACGGTAATCTGAACACACAACTTCAAGGTGGCCTTCTTTTGCTCATCCCTTCCCACCACAACGTCAGAGAGGGTCCACACACCTGATACGTTGAGACGGGGGAAGCAGCGATGAAGGGTGTGATGGACGTCTGTGCAATCATCCGATTGGTGGAGATGCTGTACGGCGACGAGTAAAACCTACGAAGCAAACCAGAAAAAGGGTTACATTTCGATGTCGCCAAACCTCCAAGCGGGGGGGTACCGGTGAACCGAGAGCACGTCGACAAGACAGCACAGACATGAGACGTCAATCAAGAGGCTTCTTCTCTGCACTTCAGATGTAGCCACGTGCAAAGGTGGAAATGAGCCTTTTGTACCTCTTTGTTTTCTACCACACCTCAAGACACCGCTGACAAAATGGATCAGACATCATCAAGGCTGTCATGGAAACAATACATTCTGCAGCTTCGCTCTGTGCCACACCATCAAAGACGTCTCGGAATGAGACTTGACTCTCACCGGAGCGCACGTCGGGTTACAAAAGGCGTCTGCTCCACTGCCATGCATGGAAATGAATTATCACCTTAATGTGTGAGTGGGTGAAATACTCCAACATTGCCCTTTATTGTGCCAGCCTACGCCTGTTCCGCTAAGTAGAGAAAGCTGCATCTGTGTCATCTGCATTTTGTACGTCGCTCCCTTTGTTTGCTCTTCTGATTTAGGCCCTATTTCTCTTTTTCCTTCTTCCCTTTCACCCCTTCAACCATGCAGCGGTGGAGCGCTGTGGCTCGCAGTGCTTTATTTATCATTGTGTACCTAGAGAGGACATGTTTCATCCGCCAGGCCATGTTGCTGTGCCCGATCGATCCCAAAGTGTCTGTTGACTGAATAATGGAGAAAGGGAGGGGAGGAGGAGGAGAGCGGCAGAGACAGATTATCTATCTTATCTATCGCTAGCATTGCCCCCATTGTCTAAAAAGCTGATTTACCACAAATCAAGCGATGCTTAATTGTTGGTTTACTCTAAAAAGGCATCGCAAACTACTACTGCCAAATATGACCTTATGTAACATCCGTGGATGCAGTTGGTTTGCAGCTGCCTGCGATAAGCTCCAGAGCGTGATTGTGCTTTTACACGGACACCCAGCAGCCTCCCTGTTGGATTATTATGTTCTACTTGGTGGTTTGAAGCCTACGAAATAGCACATAAAGAGTATAGCTTCCATGGTTGCTCCACAACACTATATTTAATATTTCTTTAGCTCCAGAAAGATCAGTTTTGAATTCTGCAATGGAGTCCAGTATGCAGATGAGAGGGTGAAAGTGCAGCATAGCTTCATATTCTGCATTTAATGAGATGTTCTGACCCATACAATGCTTGAAATTGAAAAGTTAGAACAGACAGATATAGTGGATGCATCTAAGTTGGAGAAAGAGCTGGAACATGTTGGTCAAAGTGGTGATCAGCGACAAGAAACAAAACAACTCTTTGCTGATCGTGTGGTGTGGATCCATCTTTCTGACTACAATTTAAGTACGGCTTGCATTAGAGATACTGTATTACTGTCACTGATGAATACAAATGAAACCACGCAGCCAGGTTATTCAATATGCTTCTCTGATTGTGTTTATTGTATTTTTCATTAGAGTGATGGTGCATTGAGAGAGAGAGGAATAGCAGGTAGAGGACAGACCCAAGGTTATTGATGGAGGCTATTAGCCCAGAGCAGTGTGTTGTCAATAGGGACTCCAGCGCGGCTGTTTAGACAATACACTGAACATGTAATTGTGAACAGCGAATTACTACGGGATTTAATTTAAAACCTCGCTGTGTATGTCCTATCCGCACTGCCAGGAGTTTGCCCTGAAAAATTAGCGCATTATTTAGTGTCGACCTTAGTGACGTTAGAGCCAAGAAATGTGGATGAGCGAGCTAATATATATACATATATATAATTATATATGTGTGTGTGTGTGTGTGTGGGGGGGGGGGGGGCAGGAGAAACAGAGGATAGAGAAGACAGATAGTAAGTGTCACAACAAGGCAGAGTGAGAGAGGTAAGAACAGAAGCAAGGAACAGGAGAGAGAGAGGATGAAGAACCAAAAGGACAGCGAACAGACCATGCAGATAGGAGGCAAGAGATTAAGGGAAAGAGAGCCAGAGAAAGTCTCCCTGATAAAAGAGAGGGCAGGCTATAAGCCAACGCAGTCGGCTTGGTTCGGACACATGTTTCCAATAACATCAGATTGGCATCAGAACCTCGAAACCAGCCATCCTCAAGCTTGGAAAGACTCGAGAACCTGTAATTGATTTGGGGTTCCTACCCTTCCCCTCTCCTTGGGCTGACTTTATTTTTGCCTTTGCCCTCCTCTTGACCCCGCCCGGCCCTCCCTTTTTTTATTCAACCCCCTTTTCCCTCTGTGCTTTTTTGCCTCTCTAATTAGCCGCATTAGCATTTCACAGTCATTTAGCGCTTCGCCGGAAGGATCTCCGGGTGACCTCGAAAGAGAGGTCAAGGGGGGGGCTTAAGCACTGTTCACAAGTGCACACATGCACTTACGCCGTCACGCGCATGCACACGTAAACAAAGGCACCAGAGATGACTTCAAGTAAGTCATCCGCTTGGAAATGAAGAATAGGAATTAGAAGAAGAAAGGGACTTCGGCAACAACATGTAGAAGAAGAGGGAAGAGAGAAGAGTCGCACAGAAACCGAGATGCATCTTTGATGAGGTCAGACGAGCGGAAGCGGATCGGTTTAAAGGTTGTATGAAGAAGGTAAAGGGAGTTAAAAATGTGGAGAGCAGAAGGAGGAGAAGAGAAACGTAGAGCTGGAGGGACGCGTCTCCTGGGATCGCATCACCGGCAGCATTCCTAGCAGACGGGACCCATCTCCAATTTCCGCTGAAACAGGCAGACACTCGGCTCTCCGCATCGAGCCCGAGAGAACTGCAGATCGCCTCAGCTGACGAAAGTCTTACGACGGCGCTGCAACACCGCCCGACTTCCCCGTCTGCAATCAAACCCTACAAGTCTGACAGCTTGTATGCATAGGTGCATAAATAAATACCCCCATCTGCACCAGGCAGATGTGAGAACGAGGGCAAGCGCACACAACAGTGTAAGACAAAGAGTGTGTGTGTGTGTGGGGTGTGGGGTGTGTGTGTTAATGATTTGTTTGTGGACTGCTCATTTGCATGCAAGTGCTCTTGTGCATATTAGTGCTCACGGTTGCCTGATGCATGTGCTCATCTTTGCAGCGTTGCTGGGGTGCCCAGGTGGACGGTTTGTGGAGGGCTCATACGCAGGTGCTTTACAAATATGTGGCATCAAAAGTAAAAGTGTGCAGACGTCTAAAAGTTGTCGACACTGTTTGTAAATCTGAGAGGAAACTCGTCCACCTACCCATTCTGCATCGCGGTGGGATCATACGTCAGCGCCATGCCACTCTGGAGGAAGAGATAAAGAGAGAAATATATACACCGAAAGGTTAAAATACTTCATATTCCCTTTGAACCCTTTTGTGTTGCTCTCTCATTACGATATTGCGGTGTAAATGGTTATTTGATGGGGTAAACTGACAGCAATATTGCCTCTGACTAATGGTCAAGCCAATGAAGGTAATGAATTGAGAGGGCGGGAGACAGCAGAGGGGGAAATGAGAATGATTTGTGTGGTGAAATAAACAATTAACTCAAAAGCTTTGATTTATATTCACCAATATTAACAAGTGAGTGGGATACGAAGACCTGCTACATAAAAGAACAATTGACGATGTCAACAGTAGTACAAAACTCTCAAATGAGCCAGTTAAAACCACACATGTGTAATAAAATCCTTCTGCATGAATTGATATGAGCTTGTGGACCACTTCAAACTCTACTTATCGTGTTCAAAAATATCCACAGCTATCGTTAAATAACCAAAAAAAAGAGACGTGGAGGGATGTTATACAGCATCTGACTGCATAATAAGGCTGCAACACAAGTTCCTAGAGCAACACACTCATAATATTTTAAACTAAGCTTGACTGAAAATGACATATGATAGTAGCCACTGTTAGAAATTAGAAGTTATTCCCAATTGCACAGCTTTGTGAATGCACACAGGAGCAGAAATGAGACAATCTGGATTAAAAAGAGATTAACCTGGTTAAGCTGTCACACACACATTTGGTGCATGTCAGTCAAGGAACTGAACTAATCAGTCAAAACGAGCCCAAACTTCAATTCACTCACTGCAACTTGCCCAAATAAAATCTCACAGTTTGGGAGACAGTTGTTTTTAACATGCTGAACATGAATATTGCTGCAAACAACTATTTGCCATGTAAAGATATAGTAGAGTAACGTCTACCTGAGCAGACAGTGCAATGTTTTTGTTGTTTTATTGATATATTTGGGCTGGGGGTGCAGGCTTTTAGTGCATGATAGTGCATGTGAGCGTGCCCGACTGGTTAGCTCTGCAGCGGTTACAGCTAATGCCGTCCTAGCCAACATCGTCGTCACAGAAGCATAGCACTCGCCCTCCGCTGGCTCCACAGGTTAACACTGTTAGCTCTGTCAGGACTTTTACCGTAGTTAGCACTGTTAGCGCTGTTAGAACTGTTAGGGCACTATAAGCACTGTTAGTACTGTTACCACTGTTAGAACTGTTAGCACTGTTAGAGCACTATAAGCACTGTTAGTACTGTTACCACTGTTAGCGCTGTTAGCACTGTTAGAGCACTATAAGCACCGTTAGTACTGTTACCGCTGTTAGCGTTGTTAGCGCTGTTATGACTGTTAGCACTGTTAGAGCTGTTAGCACTGTTAGGGCACTATAAGCACTGTTAGTACTGTTAGTACTATTAGCGCTGTTAGCACTGTTAGGGCACTATAAGCACTGTTAGTACTGTTACCACTGTTAGCGCTGTTAGAACTGTTAGAGCACTGTAAGCACTGTTAGCACTATTAGCGCACTGTTAGTATTTTGCGAGCCGCCGAGTGGCAATCAAAACGCTCCCATCTCGGATCCTTGCAGTTTTAACGTTGTGATCTAGTTTTCATCTCCATTTTTCTTATATTGTTCGATGATACATTTTTACACCCAAACTGCAGGAAGTGCTGGAATGTTGTTACTTGTCTATGTAATGTATTTCTGCACTACTAAATATACATGAACATTTCGAGGTTTTTCTGCAGTACATCAGCATAGGAAGAAACTCAACACTTCAGGAGTGTATTTTACTTGCTACGTATTCTCTGTCCCTCCTCATCTCCATGAAACAATGTCAAGTGTTCATTATCAAGTGACTTATGACTGTGAGTGTTTTCTATTCGCGTCTCGCTTCCCGATCATGTGCAAATAAATGAGACTGTACTTCTCCAAGTCCATGCTGAACTTTAAAAACAGACTTTCAGCCACTTAGCTGCCTCTTGGCAATGTTGGAACAAACTGAAAGCATCAATAGTGGTTTTAGTCCTCTAATCTTTCACTGCATCACCCTCCTCTTCTATCTGCAGCCCGAGACAAGTCATTGGGACTTGCTCTTTGTTTCTCTTCGCCCCAAATTGGCACATGAACTCTGCTGCCTTGTTTGTTTGTTTTTCTTCTAAAAAACAATATGTTTCTAGTCAGGATTGATGGGGGAATAAAACTCCACACGCAATGAAAAGGAGTGCTGGAGATTGATGACATCAAATAGCCAATAAATGAATCTCTCCAAAGCCCAGAATTCATTTTCAAACCAACTCATGATGATTTAAAGTAGGTAAAATCTAAATTATATATACACAAGAATCCTCGTGTTCACCTTCAGCTGTAAGAGGAGATCAGCTCTGCAGCATCTTGATCCAGCATTAGTGCATGTTTAGAGGTGCATCACTGCAGTGACAATGTATCCTCCTGCATGGATTATTGAATGGACCTACCAGGAACAGGCCCACAGAGTCATGGGGCCCCTGGAACACCGAGCATCTGTTTGAAGTTACTGTAATATATTGTGTTGGATCAAACGACCACAGAGAGACACAAAACAACTACCACGAATAAATGATCACAAAGATGACTACAGAGAGATACAACATGGCCACAAGGTAGTTGAAAAATACACTTAATAGCCACTTATTCCTATTTAGAAGGAGTCGGCGAGGCTTTTACATGTCTGTGCCCAGGGGCCCATGTGTATGCTATGTGTGTTTCTCTGCAGAAATCTTACATGTGTGAGTGATTGTGTGTGCAGGATGTGCTCTCGTCACAGTCCCAAGGTCGGACTCATTTAGGAGTGAGAGGTTCTGGGAGATTAGGGCCAGCTGACTGAGTGCGAGGACGCAGCGAGGCCCCTCAACGCATCACCTCCACGGCCAGATGCCTCTATCAGTCGGAGACCTGGCTCAGACAAATCCATAAACCCCAGAAGAGATGCTTTTTCCTCAGCAAGGCCAAGTGGGGCTTGTCAGGACTTGGGAACTGACAGATGAATCCCACTCAAAAGCACCGGCCATTTATTTTAAGACCAGCTGACGATTCACAAATGGCACCGGAGCCTCTAATGTTAACTAAAGCCTGATGTTATTTAGCATTCTTTGCTTTCACAACAACAACAACCTACGCCTGCTACACACATGAAGGTCACGCACACAGTGTGTGTCATCGGCTCTTCTTTTAGCGGCACCGTTGTTTCAGCCCGGTTCCATTTAGTTTCCCTCCCAACATCCATGCAATGCCAATGTTGGGAAACTGTTCAAAACTGCACTTGTGTGTGTGTGGGTGGAGACGTTATTATTATTATTCATATACGTTCCCTTGTTCTGTAAATTAAAGCGCTGGTATCGACACGAACAACTTCTGAACTCCCCGCATTGTGCAACAGTCAATCTGCTTTCAATCCGGTGGGAGTTTCAACAAAAGAAAACACAAAACTTGCCATTTGGGTTTTGCGGAATCGTTGTATTTTAAATTTAACAACCTTTATACATGCCAGCTTTCATGCTGTCAGCAGCATCTCTATTTCGGCCTACAGTATGTTATTGGAAATGAAAGCTGATAATGACCCCGTGGGGGTGCCTGTCAAGTGATTTAAACGTGGGTATGAAATGTGAATAGGAAACTGATGTCAAAGGGAACATCAGCCAGATATTCAAAGCTGATGAAAAAGACGACCTTTTAGACCTTCTGTGATGTTCTCTGTGAGGCAACAGTTCAATCTGTTATCTCACTCTCGCCTCTCTGATTGTTGTGATAAGATCCCTGTTGTGCTTTTGCTAGAAAGCTGAGAAGGAAGAAGTTTGTGGATATGCTACTCGCGCTTGTCAACACCATTTTTGGTTATATTAACTTAACTAGTTCCCTTTTTTAAAAAACCCTCTCAGCGGACATGGTCATCATTCTGACAGTTAGAAATGAGAGGCTACTGTAGATTTAGAAAATGTCTGATGCGGCATAATTTAGCCTGAGGAAAAACTCTATGTTGCTTTCTTTTATAGTGGCAGAGGGTATAAAAAAGGATTATGATAGAAACACATGGTTTCTGTGTTACAATGTGCCTTTTCTGCGCTCGCTTCAAGTAAAAGCTGCTGGAGCTGCTGAAGGGGATCTTTTACGATGGGTACAGCTGATTTTCGTGTGATGATTGCAGACACTCACATCTCCTTCCCGTGTCCACGGTCGGCCATTCTGGGGATACTTCACCTGGGTTTGCCTCTTCTTCTGGCCTCCGTCAGCAAACTTGCACAGCAAAGGCTCTGCAGGGGCTACAGAGTCAGACAGACACAGAGATGGATTAATCATCCTAATAGCAGGAAAAGGTTGGACATTTCCTGCATTAGGTTAAGCGTTACATTTCAAAGATATCATTTAAATACAGGGTGTTATGCTGTGGCTCGAACAAAAACATAATATAAATCAATTGGACCTGAAAACAGCCCCTTAGCTCTTACATTTATCTCTTCCACCTCTAATCCAAACATCAAAACAACAGCAGTTATCGCACCATCTCCACGAACCCTATAACCACACTTCAACAAAAGCAGCCTTGACGTGGAAACAAAGCCGCGGGCTAATCATCAAAGCACGGCGAGCGTATATTTCAAACGACAAACCAAACCGGCGCACTTAAAACGCTAAATAACTCCACACAGTTTGACCTCGGGCCATGCGCCGCAATTGTGATTGCTCCAAAGACAACATATCCCTTTTTCTGGACCAGAGAAAAGAAGAAAGCCTTGATTACAAATTGGATTAGCTGAGTGTGACCTCCCAGACAAAAGTTCACCAAACTCTTAACTTCAACCTGATAGGCAGCGGCCGCCAAGACGCTGCAGGCTTCTTAAACAGCAGGAAGTGCGTGGATTGGTGCAGGATAATGCGAAAAAAGAGCCTTTGTTCTGTATCAATTTATTATTTACAGCATATCTTTAGAATTTGTTAGAAAGCAAGAAAGTTTGAATAATGTCGTCTATTCCTGGGAAATGCTTCAGCAACAGCATGACTCAACAAACAGAATAAAAAGTATGATCCTAACATAAAGAACCAAACTAAGAGACGACATGGTGGCTCATGCAGTATTTATACATATTGAATCACCATGGTTCAAAGCAGAGGCCGCCCTCTTCGTTATGGAGTTACTAACATCTATAGGGAGCATTTATCTCATGTTGAGTTTAGTTTGCCTCCTAGGAAAGAAGTATGAATCAATTAGATGGAGAAAAAAAAACAGAGATGCTGCAGAAGATGCTGAGCAACAATCAGTAAATCATCATAACGGCACGCTCAAATAAAAGGTGTAATGGTAATTTCCTTCCTGCAGGAATAAACGGACTTAAGACAACTTTGATTAAGAGAGACTCCATTCCTTCTTAACAGATCTAATAGGAAAAACTTCCATTACAAAGGGAAGTAAAATGCCATTAAGATGTTGAAATGATAAAGACCTAATTCAGTCTTACAAAGACACCCCTTGACCCTGAAATTGAAAAAGCCGCCTGCTTGTATGCGCTGCCTCTCACTTGTTCCTTTAATATGTCCACCAAGGCCTGTTTGAGTCACTGATCATCTTAAAAGAGGCTAGTAGCACTTGTGTCTCATTTAACTGGCAATGATTTCCAACTGCAGAGGAAGTCAACTCCTCATTACTTAAAATTATGTCTTAGAAGACATGAAATTTTATGCACTGGCAAAGGCGATATCTTCATGCTGGTACCGATAAACACATTACGAAAGCAGGAAGAACAAAAAAGAAAAGAAACTACGCAATTACCTCACCTACTGAAAAATGAGAGGAGGTGATCTCAGCGGAGGAAAACATTCAGAGCTCAAGGTTGAGACGTTGAGAGTTATTAGAAACGCCCGAGGCCTGGATCGGTTCTCCAGAGGTAAGGAGACGGAGCCGTGTGATTATACTGCAGCGAGGAATACTTTGTCATCACACTGTTGTAACTTGATTCTTATCTGAATAACAGGCCACACGGCCGGGCCTCTGTCTGCTCAATGTCTTCACACACATTTTGGTAAACAGTCCTGCGGGTGGGTTTATGTCGTATGCGTTTATCATTATGTCTCTACCCAAAAAAAAAACAACAACGTAGTTTCCTCATGAAAAACGAGAGCTTGGCCCAGAAGGAAATGACCAAAAATGTCCAAGAATGACACGCGATGGATGTTTTTTTATCAAGATGGACAACAAAACCAGAGGAGATACAGTGAACTGAACACATTGACTTTAGCAGAGGGAAGTTATTGAAGTGGGTAAGGCGCTTAAATAAATATGGCGGTACTATCTATTGCTCACTTAGTAAACTCACTCTCTTTAACGCACTTTATACTTGACGACATCACAATTTGAGTTTTCGGCGCTCCAGTTTTGGGTAATTGGGAGAAAGTTGGTCTTGTTTACTTATTTTATTTTTGGACTGTCTTAACGTGTATCAATGGGCATACATAGTTCTCCTTTACAACCCATAGCACTTGTTGAGACACAATGTTTCACACAAAAAGTAATTGTGTGACTCTTTGTTGCGCAACACTGATGTTTGCGTAGCTGTGATGAAAGGATGCAAAAGGGAAATGCAGGAAAAACCATAATCTGATAACTAACTGTTGACATTCACTCCACCTCCATAGCTCCCCATAGCTGGGACCAGAAGAACTAAAGTCAGACTCTTGAGCTATAAACTCAGGTTCTTGGGAGTTCATGTTAATTCTTGAGACTTTGGCAAAAAAAAAAAATCCAAATCCATAATTTGGTAATTACATACGAGATGAAAATAAGACTATTATTCATAAAAAAATTGTTTTGAATTCTAATTTTAAAGAATTCCAAGTATTTTTAGAATATGATTAGGTTCAGAATATGCTAAATACACATTTAGATACATTTAAAAACTGATTCAATAACTGTCAGGTTTATAGGAAAATGAATGTGTTTATGCCCTCACAAGTTAGACGTGAATTGATGTGTGTTTATTTGTGTGATAAATGATTGCAGCTTCATAAATATGAGAATCTGTGTGTCTCAAGGACACACACACACACACACACACACACACACACACACTGCATCCGTTGCTGTTCAGTTTCACGGTGACAGACAGAGAAAGCCACATTGTCCACGTCTGACAACATCAAGTTTATAGTCGGGACACTTTCTTCTTCCTCTACTCCAAAGTGCCACACGAAGACAGAAACAACTCCTTCTGATCAAAGACAAGTGTTTGTCCTCAAAGAATCCCTCAAAGTGTTATTTTTATGCACCGAGCATATCACAGACAGCAAAAAGTTTGTGTTTTCTGAGTGACTCGGAAAAACTGGAGCCATTTATTGTTCTAATTAGTGATGCAAAAGTGCTAAGTAGTTGATCCTGAGCGGAAAAATATTCCCCTCTAAAAGATTTAGAGTTTTTCAGAGGCCAAACATTTGGACAGCTCCATGAATGGAGAACGTCGTGTCTCTTCTTTTCAATAGATTGAACACATTCTCTGTGACATGGAGTTTAATCCTATTACTATTTGTCAGATTATACTGTCCTGGCATCTCGCAATAGCGTCAAAATAACGGAAAACACAGAGACGATTAAGTGTTTGAGCTGTAGCTTAAGACAGCAAAATAATTGAAATAAAAGAATAACTTGTAGGATTAACACAAACATAATATGTTTGATGTGTGAAAGTGTCAGTTTATGACATGTGTGCATGTGCTCCTATTTGAGAGGAAGGGGAGTCAATACAACTAAAGTAGTTTTTTGGTATCACTAGTCTTGATTATTACCTTCATATTACATATTTTGTCAGGAATGCAAAAGTATTCACTGCAAAAATCAGTCAAGGCATTTTGTCTGTGCAGTCTTTTGATTAAAACAAATATTTGACTTATTATTTTGATTAATAACTTTTTGGCATTTGCCCCAACAGAGCAAATGAGTCAAGTAAAATAATGTGACATGACGTTCACTGACAGTCTCCAATATCAATATCAATATCACGTCAGGTAAAGACATATCCAAAACCCTTTTGTTCATGTGACAATAATTCACTTTATATTCATCCGCAGGCACGGTGAAAAGCGCCATAAACACAGATGATGATAATGACAATAACGGATGTTATTTATTCCTATGAGTGAAACTTAGTCGCCGCACAACAACAGCAGCAAAGCCTCCAGAGACGAGATTACCTGTCTGCTCAAACTGGTGCATCCAATGAATTATTCAGCTTGCTTTCACAGTCACATTACTACAATCTGTTGCCGTTCACAAGAGGGCCTTAAAGGGACGGAGGACATTTTTAATTGTCAGTTTGACCCCTGCTGCTCACACTCTCGCGGCTCTGTAAGAAAAAGTGATGAATTCATGATGCATTTGGGGCCCAGCTGTGTCTGCCTCCCTAAAATGCATCACTTTTTGGGCATGTCAACTTAATTAACATTGTCTGAACCAAAAATATATGGATATCTAAAGAGTTCAGATGTGTAAATTCTTAGTAGACAGGACGTGGAGTTAGAAGAAATTAAATTCAGTCCAAATCGAATGAGCCCAAATGATTGCTGCAGTCACGCATTAATCCATCTTTGTTGCCCCCGAACACAACAATATCCGCTTTTTTCCCCCACAATTGTTTCTGCAGTTTGCCAGCAGGTGAGTTGGTGTTGGCTGCACGGTGCAGACGCCTGCAGGCAGAATGAGCTGCTTATTGCATCGTCCCCGGAACAGAAAGAAGGTACATTGAAGAGATTTTACTTCCTTTACGTTTACGCTGTCGTCACATTTGATCACAAACCGGGTTTATTATTCATAAATATGTTTTTCTAATCTTTTTATTACCTAGGTGGGCAGAAATAAAGACATCGTTATTGACTTTTCAATGTGTGACCCAACTTACCACGTGCACACCATGATGTGCTGTTTCACATATTCTAGTATGAAACCATAAAACACGTCCATGTATTGATCTGTAAACATCCTAAAATATCACAGGTGTAAAACCGTCTGAGGCACTTTAATCTATTCATTGTTCAAAATATCAAACATTAACATAAACGTAATCTATTGAAATTGTAATTTAGTGATTGGTAACTCATTTTTTTAAAGTTTAAAATGTAATCTGAAATGTGTGCTTTTGCTTTGCTGTAAAATGACCTTCTGAGCTTCATCTCTATGAAGAATGTGTGGACTAAACTACTGAAAGACACACAACAAGGACACCCACGCGTTGAGCTACTATGTGTTGTGTGTCACCGAGTGTGTGTTTCCTGCCAAGAGCTGCAGACTCGACACGGGAAAGTAACTGAAGTGAGCAGACAACAACTACTCTTGTTTGTCTGTATAAAAGATTTATTTGTTCTCATTAATCAAGGCTTTGCAGTTGTTAATGTACTGTTTTAATTGATCCATCAAAGTGTCACAGCTTCAGATAGCGAATAGTTTCTCTTCACTTTCTCTCCAGTTTTTCCCTCTTTTGCTTGCTCTGTCGCTGCAAAGCAAATAGAGAGATAAAAGACGTGAAGACAGCAAGAGATGTCAATAAAATGACTGAGAGTTGTTTGTTTGAACGTGTGAATGCTGCAGGGTAAAAAAAAAAATAACGACCGCTTCGCTGATGTGAAATGACGTTTCTATCCGGGGCGTTTTGTGTTTAGCTGACAGGATGTGTAGGTAGACATAGCCTTGGACTGTGAAGAGTGGCTCATTGGAGCTGTGGGATACCGCGACATAGAAACTGTTAAAACGCCAGCAGAACAAACAAACATATCCATCTGTGTTCTGGGGGCGGATGAAACACGCAGGTGCACCTGGTTAAGTGCCGGAGATACTTTAGATCTTACTTTGGTGTTCCTAAAGCAAGGCGCCGAAGCCTTAGCTTATAACGGCATGCCGGTTAGAAGAGGGGGAATATCAGATAAATGGGGACGTTCTCATTTCAAGATGCAATCCATTATCGAGCAACATGGGAAATCACTCAGTTGGAAAATGGGATCCAATCCCCAAATGTAACAAAAAGGAGGAATCCCTCAGCTGGGCTGAATGGGGTGTCGTCTATATTTTCTTTTTCTTTAAGACATCAAAGAGCTCGGCGCCCTGGGACAGAACAACATGCACTCCGGGGGGTTTCCTTGTTCAAGCATCTCACAGGAGACGACAGCAACGAAAGAAATCAAGAAATGTGTATTCAAAATTTTTGAATTATATTGCTTTTTTTATGACTTTAAAAATGTAAAATGTATGTCTACTGTATAAACCAAAAAAAAGGTCTGTAAACTGAGATTTAGAAGAGATGTTCACTGCATTTACTGCATGTTCTCATCATAAAAAGCAGTCCTAACAGTTGGTTGTGAGACAAATAAAATGTATTGATGCCCTGACACATACATTATGGCATATTTAATTCCCAAAATGATGCCACGATGTAACCGAACCTGACAGCCTTGACGTGACGTGGTCCCGGCGTCCCGTGTTAACAGCTACAGCTGTGTTTGAGTCTCTAAATAACACGAGTCAGCAGACTCACGGAGCGGCACCGCCACATCGTTTCCTCATCTTCTTCTCGGCGCAGCCTCGTTGAATTTTTTTCCCTCCATTATCAGGAACATCAAATGAAATTCCTTTCCCATTTATGAAAGTATTGAGGCACTTCTGCGATGAATGGGGGGCTTAATGCCTCGTGATCGTAGCAGAAACATGTATTATTAAACCTGCTGAATGATAATGGGCCTTCTCTGAGATGTGGACTCTTTTTATTCTTGTCGTGAGACAAAGAGAACTATTACAACTATACACTATATCAGATAGAGGGAGAGAAAAAGAGACATAATGATTAGAAACCACGGTAAAAGAGATTATTTGAGTACCATAGAGCGGTGCTTTTCCCTCGCTCTTTTCCTGAATCCTGCCTCCATTTACTAATTATTTATGTATACTTTTATCTGACCAGCATGTGTGTATTTGCTGAAGTGAACACAGCTCCAGATTTAATCCATGAATCTAAAGATGAAACTACAAAAATGTATTTGTATTATTTGCCTGCATGAGTATCAAATCTGGAATTCAGGACAAATCTTTAAAAAAAGCACAAATCAAAAAGGTCTCTTGAGAAACTCTCAATCTTCAGTTTTTTAAAGCAAAAACAAGGACAACTTATTCCTTAAAATGGACTTTGTATGTAATACAGGTTTGATTCTCAGATCAAGTTTTGCGCAAATAATGACGACATGCATAATAATAATAATTATAATATGAACTTGATAATGCTTGGAAGATATCCATCCTGTGAGAGTAGATTTTAACTTTACGTAGAGAGAAATGGATATGAAGCCTGGTGATGTGTTGCTCCCACCCGGTCCATGGACCCAAGAGAAATGCAGAGTCATCGCTTCATGCTTTTATCTTTGAAGTCAACGTTCACTTATTTCCGGTCTGTTTTTCCTTCTGTGGTGCGGACTGCTTGAATCTGTCATCAAGAACAGAAAGAGACGCATCGCATCGAGCTTGCAGAGGAGGTGCACGGCGCCGATGAAGCTGTGTGTCTCGTTATGATGGGGACGGCTCGCAGCGTGGCGGCACAACATTATCGACCGGCGATGGAAACACACCGACTCGTATTGTACGATTTGCACGTCGAGGTGGAAAGTCGAATTTGCAGGAGTACCCTAATCACTAAAAGTGATGAGACCTTAGGAGCAATTAAATCGTTTGCAACACAGAGCCACTTAAAGACCTGCTAAACAATATGAACGTCATCTGTATGAAGCTTGACTGAACTCCAGCACGTATCTCTGGATCAATAGAAGGCACGGAGCAGAGGAAGTCCATGCCCTAATTGACGGACTTCCTGTTAACGAGTGCCGATGGAAGCTGTGGTCATGTGATCAACGTCGGCATTAATCTCACCGCTACAGAGTAAAATATTACTGCTGCCGGTCAATGCGTCAGCTGGGATGGACAGACCGTGAGATCAACCAGAGGAGCGTCAGGCTGGACACTATCACATTACACTGTACTGTGATTCTGTGCTGTGTTTTTTTTTTAAGCCAAACGCCTTTGGAAACGCCACAGACTCTCAGTGCCACAGAAAACCGGTGACATAAACCAACAGAACGTGGCTTTTAGAGACGGTTTCTCTCGGTGTATTTGATCAGCTAAAAGCAGCGTGTGTGTGTGTGTGTGTGTTTTGTGGATCGGTATACACACGGTCTGGTCAGAGCTCAGAGCAATTAAACCGGACAACATACGTTAACACGCCGACTCCCACACACACACACACACACACATGCACACACAGAAACAAGGGAGAAAATGGACACCCCTGGCAATGAAAAGCAATCTCTTACAATATAGAGGTCAGCCACTTGGTATAGACAAGGGTATTAAGACTGTATTTATATTATTTTGTGTGCGCGACTTGAATAATGTGTAGGCCACTAGGACAAGAAGATGAAAATAAATCAGTTATGACGAACGTGTGAGCAAACATTCGCGTATTCATACATCCAGTCCAATATTTAGTCTCTTTTTAGTTCTGCTTTGGTCTCCAATAACTGCTGTGAAAAATATGAGACTGTCAAGTTGCTAAATGCTCCTCTGTGATCGGTAGCTTAGTCGCTAACGCTGTGCGCCTGCTGTTTGGTGCGAGGCCCCAAGATAGGGGCCACAAGGCCGAAACAATGAGCTGAAAGAGGCTAAAAGGGGTCTGCAGAGTTTGGTGATAATTCACAGTGGGGTCACTTGATGCATTATTAATAGGAAAATATTGATTAGAGAGGTATTTAAGTGGATAGCAGGAGGCTACACACCAGTCACTGGTAGCTTTTAAAATATATATTGTGCTCTGTCACAGTAAGTGCGTGCAAGAGTTCATTCATTTATAAATTATTATCACGATGACCTGTTTCTCTAAATATATATTTTGATCAAATGAACTGGGACGATCATTTGTGACACTAACTTCTTTGACGATAAATAACGAATCAGCTTTTTAAGGTTTGCTTTTCGCCTGCTAGCGGCAGTTTAAGATTCTTGTGTCGGTCGCACAACCTGACACCCACACAGGCTGCAGAACACAGGGCGGAAGGACACATCATTCACTCGCTGCAGAATTACACAGCTATACCTCGCAGTATATAGAGGTAACGGTGCGTGTGTGTGTGTGTGTGTGCGATTGAGAATCTGAGTCGCCCACCTCACAAATCATACTGCCAGGCCGCAGAGCGCCGCTCTCTCTGTCTGTCCTTCATTTCCATTTTCTTCAGTGCGGCGCAGCTCCCTTCTCTCTATCTATATTTGATAGTTCTGTATCTCCATCTCTTCTCTCTCTCTCTCTCTGTGTCACTTTCAGTTTGCTTCTCTCCACCTTAGCGTTCTCTTTTCTCGCCCCGAGCCCTCGCTCTGTTACTTCACTCATGTTCAGTCACCCCACATGACTCTCTCTCTCTGTATGTGTCATTCTCTCTCACGCCCAATGACATCCTCAATCTCATCTTCATTGCATCTTCTCCTCTTCTCCCATATTTTTTTTCTTCCTTTTCTTTACTCTCTCGCTCCCTTCACGCCATCCTCCCCCGTCCGTCTTCCCCCTCGTGCATCGTCTCAATCTGTGTCCTCCACTGTCGATACTCAATGAATCACTCAGATCTTCTTACTAAATCAACTCCAGGTGGTCTGAGGAAGTGGGACGGAGAGAAGAAGGTGCAGCAGAGATGACGGTGATATGTTATCAGTCGCTTCTAGAGAGACAGATGTTGGACCACCAGAAGACGGACATGTCCCTCGCGTGACCACAGCTGATTATGTGATTCATTCATATAATAAGGGTTGACACCGTTATGAGTTTATTAAATCAAAAGGACTGAAAAAATAAGTCAATTTTTTAAACTAAGGTACTGAAGATTGGTATAGTGTTCGTAGAGATACTGTTTTTGTACCAGTATTAAATATTGTCAAACAATACTGAGCCCCATTAATACGCACATATCAACACAATAAGAACCAAAAGATTACTTATAATACATTTCTATCAACCCATACAAACCTTTGACCTTGTTCAAGGTGCTTTTAAAGCTTGTGCCTTGAAAACAAACCTATTTTTAGGCCTCTGCTCGAAAATGTCATACCCAAACTAAAAAGAGTGTACTTCTGCAACCACTAGGGCTATTTGAATAATGTTGGTGTTATAATAAAAGGTACACATGTAAGATTTTGTCCAGATGTGTAAATATCAGTCTATATGTTACTGGTTAAGAGTCAATGAAGATGACACACAGAAAAAAATAAAAGGTTTCAGGTCCGCCTAGAAAAAAATCACTTTCAGGATGATTATTTCTTTGAAATGATGCAGCTTTAAGGTCCAACTCTAACCCAAATCATAGCACAATATGTGAACATTCTCTAACCCAAATCATAGCACAATATGTGAACATTCTCTATCCCAAATCATAGCTCAATATGTGAACATTCTCTAACCCAAATCATAGCTCAATATGTGAACATTCACTAACCCAAATCATAGCACAATATGTGAACATTCTCTAACCCAAATCATAGCTCAATATGTGAACATTCTCTAACCCAAATCATAGGTCAATATGTGAACATTCTCTAACCCAAATCATAACACAATATGTGAACATTCTCTAACCCAAATCATAGCTCAATATGTGAACATTCTCTAACCCAAATCATAGGTCAATATGTGAACATTCTCTAACCCAAATCATAACACAATATGTGAACATTCACTAACCCAAATCATAGCTCAATATGTGAACATTCTCCAACCCAAATCATAACACAATATGTGAACATTCTCTAACCCAAATCATAGGTCAATATGTGAACATTCTCTAACCCAAATCATAGCACAATATGTGAACATTCTCTATCCCAAATCATAGCACAATATGTGAACATTCTCTAACCCAAATCATAGCACAATATGTGAACATTCTCTATCCCAAATCATAGCACAATATGTGAACATTCTCTAACCCAAATCATAGCTCAATATGTGAACATTCTCTAATCCAAATCATAACACAATATGTGAACATTGTCTCTGCAAAGGTTGACTTTGATAAAGTGAAGCAGAACAAAGTTAGAGAGGGTTTAGTACAGAGAAAATTCAGGCGAGGTCTCCAAAATTTCCAATGGGGCACATTTGCGCACATCTGTGACATTTGAATTTTCTCATGTACCAAACCATATATTTCACTTGTATATTACTTATGGTGTTCAATACATCCAAATACAGAAGTTTGGGGCTTTTTTTTTTACATAAAATAAGCACAGTCTGCCCCCCCCCCCCCCCGTGGTTTTGAATTGGTTAATGTGACTTAAATGTACCTGTTCTTTTAAATAGTCTTCTAGTGCAGCAAACTAGATGTTTGTATGAAGAGTGAGTCGATGATGTCACATAGTGCTGCATCTGTTCGTGCACCCTGACCCACAACACAGCGCCTCGCGCTCACTAGAGAAAAAACACAAGCAATGCCGGTGCTACGCAATCGGGTTGGCGATCTCACCCACCTGTCATGCCCGGAGGGGTTTTCAAGAACTTCCCGTTGAAATTTTGAATCACCACGTCGCACTTCTCTGTCGACTCCATCCTGACAGAGAGAGAAGGACAGAGGTGGCACGTGAGGACAATCAGCTTATTATGTCACCGTTCAACATGCAGAAAGGTAAAATGTACCCTGTGTGTGCAGATTTGTCCAACAATACGGCGAGTACATTAAATGCCTCCCCGCTGTGCTTGTTTGTCTATGCACGCCTGAGCAAAATGCCTGAGGTGGGCCTGTGCATGTGTGTCTCTGTGTGTGTGTGAGTGTGTGTTTTCTATGGGGTTTCCTCTCCTTTGTCCGGGTTTAAAAGCTCCATTCAGTCTGATCTGTCGTGTGTCATGTCCTCTTTGTCTGCCCCCATTCAGCTCTGCTCACCCAATCACAGCTCAATGACTAATTGCCTGCTTGGCAAGCAAAAAACAGTGTGTGTGTGTGTGTGTGTGTGTGTGTGTGTGGGAGAGAAAATGGTGCTGTGGGAGAGAGACTGTGTGTGTGTTTGTGGTATGTGAGCATGCATGTCTTGGGTTTTCTACATAGCCGGTGAGCCTGAATGGACTGCATGTTAATCACTGGCACGCTCCACGGTGTAACTGAGAAGACCACACACACACACACACACACGCACACACGCACACACACACACACACACACTCAAAGAGGAGGGTGAAGGAGCCACGGCTACAGGAATGTGCAGTTGTGTGATTACAGCAAGATTTCCTTTGCTTGTGAAAGGCAGGGAGTCAACTCAGGGTTATGTACACTGAAAAAACATGAATGGGAGATATAGTGATAACTATGAATGTGTATCATGTTGAGCCTGAGAAGTAAATATAGATCACTTAGCAATAGACTATATTTAAACAGTTATTAATAACTCAATTATGAATCATAATCCCATAAATCAGAATTAGAAAAATTATAGTACTCAGCTTCCGCAATAAGACATCATTAAATATAAGTAAGATAATTTAACTTTAGATTAAATTTAGGACGCCACCTAATTACAAATGTGATATTAATCAATCAGATCTCAGGATTGCTTCGGAGTTCTTCTCATGGTGCAAAGGGACTTATTATTTCATATACACACAAATCAAATGGTCAAGTTCTTTATATATGAAATATTTTTAGGACTAACTACATAACTAAACTACTGAAATAGATTAATAAGTGATCAAATAAACAAAATGTAAGGAATGAACCACAAATAAATAATAAATAGGACTGTATGTGTGTGTAGAATCAGTCACTCACATCATTGATTACTGTCTATCAATTAAATCTGTCGATAGTTTTTCTACATTAAATGTATAGTTCAAAAGATTTATGCACCATTCATCAGTAGAAGATTGTGAAGCGATTTTTATATTAGTTCTAATTTAAATTGAATTTAGCTCTTTCGGTATACGTTATCGATCCGTTGCCATGAATATTTCTATCTCAATTTATTTTGGCCTAGAAATATAGATAAGCGGGTACCGAGCTGTTTGATATAATCCACTGAATAAACTGATCGATTACAGATTGAATTTTAGAATTAAGATGAGTTGTTTATTCCCAATTGGATGTGTCTGTGTCCTTCAGGAATGTAGGTGCTTCTAAACCCGGAAACTTAGGGTCATTAAACCTCGTAAGCTCAGCTTTTAAAAGGTCTTGTAGTTCATAAATTGGTGACGATTGACCCGAAGTCTTACATTAAATTAAGAGTCACGTTATTATTGTATTTATTGCTAGCTAGCTACACTGAACAGCTAACGTTTTGGTAAATGAAAGCTTTTCTGCCAGGCATAAGCAGCAGCGGCAGCTTGTGCGAGTGTGCTTTTCTTACCGAGCAAAGCCGACTCCTCTGCTCAGGCCGTTGGCGTCCCTCAGTATCCGCGTGGAGATGACGTGGCCGAAGGGCTTCAGCATGTTCTCCAGCTCCTGCTCGTCCATGGAGAGCGGCAGGTTGGAGATGTAGAGGTTGGTGGGGTCCTGCTCCTGTTGCTGTTGGGAGAGACAGTGGCAAAAGTGATCAGCGCTTCGTTTGACTTCTCACGGAACAAAGTTTCAATGTCTAATCAGTCTTAGAGTCTTGGGGACTTGAAAATAATCACTGGGTCCTCAACATAGACACTTTTATACTATTTATTCTTACAATCAAACTTCACAAAACTATTTTCTGAAAGATCGACAGTTCATTCATACACAGAGAAATGTACTGTGAGGGTGACCGGTACACAGATGTTGTCACTTCCTTTAAAAAGCTCAAACTGAAGAAAAGAGAAATAAAAGAGTTCACTATAACCCTCCACTAAAATTGTAAGTGCTGTGCATGAAAGGTTTAAGGCGGTGCCGTTCAAGTTCTCCATTTCCATATTTATGACTGAATATCCCTCTCCAAAATATCTGTGAATTTAACTCTGGCGGCAAACTCTCCTCAAAAGAGGAATACACGTTTTACTGAAAAGGCAGCGCACACACACACACACACACACACACACACACACACACACACACACACACAGAACCCCTGAAGCAACGAGTAGACCCCCCCTAGGATTCATAGGTGTTAACTGAGTTGCATTACACATTTCCAAGGCAATGAGGGAACTTCCTTCTAATGCGCCTCTCAGTTAGTAAGACTGTTATACTTCAATTATTTTTGTTCAGTTTAGCAGCACTCCATTGAAATGATCCTCCGCAGGAGACCAAAGCCTGTGTGTGCATGTGTGACTAGAGTGCTGGTGAATTAAAAAGGGGATGGATGCCGGAGAGGGTGTGATGGAGTGAGCTCTATTTGGCTATTTAGACCGTCGGGAAGGAAGAGAGATGGAGAGAGAGAGAGAAGGGGGTGTAGTACACACGTCTTCTATAAATCCTCCCTAAACTATTTGGATACATAGTTTCCCAGAATGCCTCTGTAAACGCTGCTGCGATGTCAAGTTGAGGGCTGTGTTGGCTTTATATCTCCTTTATGTCTTTATGTATCAATTACGGTCTTGGTAATAACTTTGCAAATCTTGACGGTCGGGTACAACTTAAAATTGTAATTCACAACACATTTTATTACGATCGGTGCCCAGACGTGCCGGGAAAGTCTCCAACACATGATATCAGATGGATCTTCAAGTCAAACAGTAGTGTCTCACATATTTTATTTTCTTCTCATCTCGTGTGTACAAACCCAAGCAGGAATCACACTGATAACGAAGCCTGTGCAGCTCTGGAAGGTGGTCGTACGTTTGATACTAAAACAGATACTAAAAGTACGTATAGTCTGTACCATGCTGACTAAAAGTCGGGTTATGAGCCGCTACTAACTTCAGTCAGTATCCCTGTTAGCTCCCCGCTGTAGCCAGCTGGGGCTCCTGCTAGCGCTCCGCCACTTCCCCGCTAACTTCCACTAGCTCTCCGCTAACTTCCGCTAGCTCCCCGACAACCACCGAAGGTAGCGGGACCAGGCCTAGCTCGACACCCGACTTGGGCAGAGGGGACGCGGGCAGTAGCAGCGGCAGCGGCCGGTAGCAGCAGCAGCGTGGAGCTAGCTAGCGCTGCGCCTAGCTTGCTACAGCGGGGACACTGACCTGAGGTAGGAGTGGCTTGTAACCCGACTTTTAAGGTAAATAGTAAATAGAGTGTGCAAAGTTTATTTGAGTGATATAAATGTTTTCTTTGGCAAAAAAAGATGATGCCATATGCGGCTCATTGTGAGCATAAATATTAATTTCATCCACGGAGGCTTTCTCTTCGTATGCACCAGAGCTGTTTGGTTTTAACAGTGCGATTTCCAAATCTGTCCGACTGTGACCGAAGCCATCTCTGTAATCGGTGACTCAGGATAAGCGGAGAAGCTCCAGTGAAGAAGTCTGAAATATTGCACCTTCCTCCTGTGAGTCTGAATATCTCTCCCCCGTCAGCAGGGATTTCCCTTTGGCAGAGTGTCCGAGACGCGGAGTGGCACAGTTGTCTTCCCACGCAGGGCGACTGGCTTTGAAGGTAATCTCTGACACTGGAGCGCATGCTTGAGCGGGATGCATTTATTCAAGCAGCAACATCAAAGGCCTAGAGGCATGTGTAACAGCTGTGTCATTGATCTTACAGCGTTACGTCACGCTTTTTACAATTTAGTCTGTCTTAAAACAACTGCCAGGTGCCCATGTGAACATTAAAGAGGTTTTGCTGGCTGTATCCATCCCTCCTGTTCAAACTGGCAATCCAATTCTTAACCAATCGCCCCCTAGGGGGGAAACTGAGCCATTGTTATATAAAACTGTAAATCATAGGTCGTTTTATGATTTTTTGTAAATAAAAGCCCCAAACTGCTGTATTTGGATGTATTGAACACCATAAGTAATATACAAGTGAAATATATGGGTTGGTACATGAGAAAATTCAAATAGCATTCAAATAGCATTCAAATAGCCCAAATGGGCCCCAATGAGACCTCGCGTGAATTTTTTCTGTACTAAACCCTCTCTAACTTTGTTCTGCTTCACTTTATCAAAACCAACCTTTGCAGAGAGAATGTTCACATATTGTGCTATGATTTGGGTTAGAGAATGTTCACATATTGTGTTATGATTTGGGTTAGAGTTGGACCTTAAAGCTGCATCATTTCAAAGAAATAATCATCCTGAAAGTGATTTTTTTCTAGGCGGACCTGAAACGTTTTCATTTTTCTCTCGGTGTCATCTTCATTTACATATTTACCAGTAACATATAGACTGATATTTACACATCTGAACAAAATCTCACACGTGTTAATTATAACACCAACATTATTAAAATAGCCCTAGTGGTTGCAGAGATACACCCTTTTTAGTTTGGGTATGACATTTTCAAGCAGAGGCCTAAAAATAAGTTTTTTTTTAAAAGTTAAGGATTCCTTCCTAATGCATTTATTGCAACTATTCTTTCAGACAGCTAACTCTATTTATCAAATGGTTGAAAGCATAGTGTGTGACCTTCTCATTATCATCATAACATACAGACATATCTCACTACACTGGGAGTTTTCTGTTTATGGCATCGAGATATATTCTGGTCTGCGATGGCCGCGAACAAGTCCTCATGGGGATGTGTTTATAGCGAGTGACAAACTGCACCGCAGTGGTTAGATTCAGTGGCATTGTGCTATGCAAGATAAGAAATAATGGCTTAATAAGGCCTTTGTTGGAAAACTGGAAATGTATATATACTCTGTAGCTGTGAGAACCTTTTACAATAATAAAAAGAGAACTTTAAGGCTCTAAAAAATGTGAATACCCAAGAGAAGATTCAGCAGTGAAACACCGAGCTAATAAGTCTAACGCTCATGAAGGTATCATTGTTACAGGAACTCAGTGGAGAAATCACTGAAGACACTAAAACACATCCATCGCCATGTCACTGTTTAAAGTTGCAGGTCTCTGAGTTTCTGCCATTCAAACAAATTAGCTCCAGAGCACACCTGAAGCTCTACTCCTGAAGCTCTACTCCTGAAGCTCTACACCTAAAGCTCTACTCCTGAAGCTCTACACCTGAAGCTCTACTCCTGAAGCTAAACACCTGAAGCTCTACACCTGAAGCTCTACACCTGAAGCTCTACTCCTGAAGCTCTACTCCTGAAGCTCTACACCTGAAGCTCTAGACCTGAAGCTCTACACCTGAAGCTCTACTCCTGAAGCTCTACACCTAAAGCTCTAGACCTGAAGCTCTACTCCTGAAGCTCTACTCCTGAAGCTCCACTCCTGAAGCTCTACACCTGAAGCTCTACTCCTGAAGCTATACACCTGAAGCTCTACTCCTGAAGCTATACACCTGAAGCTCTACTCCTGAAGCTCCACTCCTGAAGCTCTACACCTGAAGCTATACACCTGAAGCTCTACTCCTGAAGCTCTACTCCTGAAGCTCTACTCCTGAAGCTCTACACCTGAAGCTCTACTCCTGAAGCTATACACCTGAAGCTATACACCTGAAGCTCTACACCTGAAGCTCTACTCCTGAAGCTCTACTCCTGAAGCTCTACACCTGAAGCTCTACACCTAAAGCTATACACCTGAAGCTCTACACCTAAAGCTCTACTCCTGAAGCTCTACTCCTGAAGCTCTACTCCTGAAGCTCTACTCCTGAAGCTCTACTCCTGAAGCTCTACACCTGAAGCTATACACCTAAAGCTTTACTCCTGAAGCTCTAGTCCTGAAGCTCTACACCTAAAGCTATACACCTGAAGCTCTACACCTAAAGCTCTACTCCTGAAGCTCTACTCCTGAAGCTCTACTCCTGAAGCTCCACTCCTGAAGCTCCACTCCTGAAGCTCCACTCCTGAAGCTCTAGTCCTGAAGCTCTACTCCTGAAGCTCCACTCCTGAAGCTCCACTCCTGAAGCTCTACTCCGCTCTGCTTCAAACTCTCTGTGGCTGTGACGTTTGTCATTATCAACAGTAACTTGCTCATCTTTAACCCTCCGCTAGCCGTGTGCAGAAGAGTTTCCTCTGGCCGTCTACGCAGAACAACACTCACAGAATCCTGTTCTGCGTGTCTGCAAGCCACGAAACAGAATAAACGGTAAAATAGACGATTTCCTATATATCCCTGTGGTCAATGGGGGTTGAAAGCTAATTGCCTCTACAGCAATATGTTTTGCACAAAGTCTCAGAGTGGTTTTTCCCAAGTTCAGCAAAAAAAGTGGCTCAGCTGAATGCAGATCTGACGCGACCGAGAGGGACGCCATAACCTCTCCTCCAGCTGCTGACTGAACCCATAGTTGTCTTTTGATCAATCCGGGGATATCAAGGGTGAGATGGGTACAAACCCAACAGGGACGGGTTATTGAAATCACATTGCACTTGGCTACAGCATCTCCAGACACAGTTGGCTGTAAAAAACATTCATTTGCACAAGGACTTCTGGGACATGAACTAAAGTGCTTTGGAGCGCCCACATGTGAATGAACTCTGTTTGACTTTGCTCAAAGTTGCCGTTTGCTCAAAGTTACTTCTCAGGGATCTCTCACTCTGCATGTCGCAAATGACTCACCGCACTCTCAGTGTCCCATTACTCCCTCTTTGTCTCTCCCTCTCTCTCTCTCTCTCTCCCTCACAGTAACATCTGTCATGAGCTGGAAACAGCTTCACACCAACTGTGCCTCTCCCTGACTGTGCAGCCTGCCTGCCAGCCAGTCAGCTTGTGTTTTCAGCCCCATTAAACCTCATTGCTGCATCATTATAGCAGGTCCGCACCTCTTATCACGCCACCTCACCCTGCAATGCAACAACACCTGCTGAAGAGCTAGAGGGCAAAGAGAGGGCAAAGCCACGGTCACATAAATACCTGTGCAAAACCCTGGCTGGGTCTGTACAGTAGATGGATGGATACGAAGTGAGACGGTACTTGAACGTCACACTTCTTTGCATCTCAGAAACAAATGACACGTCACAGGATCCCACGACCCCGAACGGGAATGAGCAGGGTTTGAATATGGATGGAAAGATGAGGATACATTAAGGGAAGACAGCTTTGAAAACAACTCGCAAGACCACTTCCATGAAGAGGCCGTATGTGATTAGGGAAATGAGACTTTCTATTCATTACATGTTGACTCCTTCCTCTTACCTTTTAAGCTTGTCTTCGCTCAATCCTGCTCATTTCCTCTATTAATCCATGCATTCTTCCTTCTCATTTGGCCCCCTTCAGCCACCATCCTTAACTTCCTCCTCCTCCTGTCATTTCCCCCCTTTCTTATTCACCCTTCCTCTTCCTCAGATTAGAAACTAATCTCCTATAATGGTAGCCTTGCTGTCTGAATTCCTAATTAATATTTAAAGAGCAGCATTTCCCTCCCTCCTCTTCCCTATCTTTCATTTCCCCTCTTCTCATCATCTTTAGTCTCCACTTCCATTCATTCCTCACCTCTTTCCCTTTTCCGCATTTCTGCCTTCCTCCATCTTCCTCTTCCTCAAGCCAAGATGTAATCTTTCATAATGATTGTCTGGGTGTCTAAACGCTCTCTAACGGCGTGATCAATACTTAATGAACATAACATACATACTTTATGAACCCTAAACCCTGAAATCCCCGGGGTTTCATTAGCCATGCAGATATACACATTTCTCCATCTTCACGAGGACTACAGGCTCAGTGAAACCAACACTGGATACGGATTACCTCAACATGCAGTCTCTGGTCAGTGCAGACGGTGTTACTGTTGGCTGCCAACGTGCACGTGTTTGTGGGTTTATATTAGATTATTGCTTAAAATAATAGGGTGATTGAAAGAGTCTCAATTTATAACTTTTTGCATCATATCGAGTGTCCTACGAAGCGTGAAGAGTGTCTCTAATTCATGTTTCCGCAGTCATTATTGCAGTTTGTATTTGAAAGTTGGTTAATCCTCCTCATACAACCAGAAAATGGAAAAAAATGCTTTACTGCTTCCATGTCTTTGCTCTCTACTGACTCCCAAAACCATCAACAGCTGCAACGCTCCATCATGCAGACAAGGTGTGAGCTGGGTAGGAGCTACAGAGACACTTTAAACTAGATTATTCTCAGTATTAAGGACTATTTAAACACTCTACCTCGCTAGTACTGGGTTTTACTTTTGTCTTGTTTTTGAGTCCAGTGTTGGTGCATTGACGTGAACGTATGTTAAGCTGCCGTCTTGGTAAAGACCCCCTTTGAAAAGAGAGCGCTGCACGGCTCCACTTTCCCTGTCGGCTTTATCTACCAACATGTGTAATACAATGGAGACGTATCTAATATGATTAAAGCTGCAGAAAGATTGCTGCATGTTTCAGCCACTGCAATGCAAGTGAAGAGATCCCAAAGCTCGTGGATGGATATGCACTATGCATTACAAGGAGGGCCACGGCTTGTTATTTGGTGTGTGGTGAATATCTCAAAGAGGTTTGGCTCTTATATGCAAAACATAAAAAACAAAACTGGAATGGACTTCATCGCTTTTGTCACATCCCTTCAACTTCCAAGAAATACATTTTCTAGAAACTGGAAAACACCACGATTCATCAGCGCACATTGCCAGGTTTTTTTTCTGTGCTAAATTGGCTACAGCGCTAATTTCCCTTCGGCTAACGTAAGGATCGAGCATCAGCTCAAGCATCATCAAAACTGGGGTTAGAGGCTTTTCAAGCGATGACATACTTATGAAAATATTCGGAAGCAGAAAAGCTGTTTTCCACTCTGTGGCTCTCTGGTGGCTGTGAAGCGGAAAAAGAAACCCAGACTATTCAAAGAAACGGCATCACACTTGACTAAGTGAGAGACTGACTAGGTTTCAATGTTTAATTCAATTTCATGACGGGCAGAACATTTCTCCTCCCTCTGGGTTCCCACACTGCCTGCGTCTTCACCCTCTGCATGACTCATTTAAAGCAATAAGAGAGGCCTTTCTAGATATAATGTGGACTACACACACACACGCACACACACACACACACGGTACTCATATTATCTAGTCACACATGCAGTTATTACTCAATTCACCCACTTATTTGCATGTTTGCTTCTCCTTCTCTTCAGTCCTCAATCATTTTTTTCATTTTTTACATTGCTCTCTTCATTAGTTTCATTTTAACACGGCTTCTTCCCTTCTCATACGATCTTTCTCTTTTCTTTTCCCTCACACCGTCTCTACACTGTGGATTAAAGGGACGGTAATTCATCACAGAGTCAGAGCGGCTAGTGCAAGTCAGTGCTGCTTGTCTGCCAGCCGTCCAAAGCTGGAATCAATCACCCGGACCTGAGACACTGAAGCCATCAGAGAGGGTCGCACATGAAGAGAGAAAACTAGAGGAGGGAGAAAGGCTGGAGGTGGACGTATAGAGAGGTAGAAGAACCCTGGGCGTATAAAATAAACATAGACTGAACGAGGAATGCCTCACGAGCGTCAATTTCCCTCGGGTGTGATTTAAAGGAAAACACTGGATGGATAGACGCCCAGATAGACTAAACAACATTCTGGCACGATTGCAATGTCTCATCTCCGTTTCATCTCATTCTTCAGACGGACCACACAAACATAACTTATGAGTGTAAGCCTGATTCCTAACAGCTGAGCAGAAGTGCTTTCACTTCCCGTGGTTATTTGGTTGTTGTTACTTCTTTATGGACAAAATCCCAAATGTGGCATTAAGACTCTTTGAAAAAAAAAATGCTGTTTCTTATCTTGTGGGGATCAAAGCATAAACAGGCCTGTGATCCGTTTTGGGGTTTGAGATTACAATTTGGGTTGACTGGTAAAATGTCGGAGCGCCCACTGTGGGAAAGCCATGTTGAGAATAATGCATTTTTGAAGAGCAATGCTATGAAATATGAAACACATACTTATGAACACAGACACAGAAAGAGACCAGCATCCAACCACACCGTGACACTGCTATAATAACTGTACATAAACCCCATGTACAAGGATTACAGTCACACATAACAGGCATGATGCCTTAAAAACATACTCAGTGTGTACAGTACACACACACACACACACACATCCCTCGCTTTCTTTCTTCTCTCTCTCTCCTGTAGTACTGAATGCTGTAATCAGGGCTAATGGGACTCAGCTGTTGGTCAGTCTAATTACCTGGAATGCAGACGGATGATCAGGGAGGCTCTCACACACACACACACACGCACACATTTTTTCTCAAAGTCAGGAATTCTCGTAATAAAGCGCCTGGCAGCGAAAAGCATGTTGCTAAATTTTCACGAAACCGCTTTGGTCTTTATTTCTTGTTTTTTTTTTTATTAATAATTGTTGTTTTCTAAACAAATACATTTTCATTAGTGACCAACCTCCTTAAGAAAGTGAGGGAGAGGGGTTTTAAAACAGTCACACGGAAAACAACCTTGAGTCCAAATTAAAAATAATTGATACTTTTTAAAAGCACTTTTAGCGGCACAGCTTTGATAGAGCAGCCCTCTACAAAGTTTAATACAAAGTGATCAAGAACTGGAACCTTTCTGAGTCCAGATGGGGCTGATTGAAATGCGGTCCAAAACAACACAGACGTCCTGCGTCTCAGGATAATATTGCATCCCATCCAACAGATCCAATTTGAAGAAAAGAAGAAAAAAAAACATTGACTAGACTTGAATGTTCATTAAAAAAAATGTTCAAAACAAATCTCTTACGTCTGATAAATGTGTCTCGGTGTCATTCGAGGCCCCGTCAGCCTGATGGCGTGTTGTCTGTTGAAAAGAGAGCAGGCTTCAGGGAAATCCTCACTGCACATGATTAATGGAGGCCTGAACCGAGTCTCTGACTCTGCAGGTACACACACCCTGATGATGCTTTAAGGAGAGAGTTGTGTGTGTGTGTGTGTGTATCATCACTGTGAGGCCTGAGTTCAGAAGGAGTCATTATCGATGCCGGCTACACATACACACAGGCATTCAAACAGCCATTAAAAAAACACATATACACAGCCGTAAACAGAGGCGTCACACTGGGTTGAGATAATCAAGGCAGGAGGAAGGTAGGAGGAAGAGAAGCGTGAACGAATGGAAATTAAATAGATAAGAAAAGTGAGGAAGAGAAGGGAGTGATAAACAGAGCGGAAATATTGTTTCATCAAATGTAACGACATACAGTTGTGCAGCATATTTAGTTTAACTATTCCCTAGTTAAAGCCAACTTTATGCAGCAATACAAATAATAATAACAGTATAATAAGGTTAATTGTAGTTGTAATGGAAGTAAATGAAAGGGGACCTGAGGAAGTTAAAAGAAGGCTGTCATGTAAAATAATGTTTTCAAAGTGTATAGTGATCTGGCTGAGAAGGGAGTTCATCATTTGGTTATTAATAAGTGAGTTGTCGGGTTGATTGACCATCCAGGAGGCTCACGCATCAGAATCTCAGGATGTGCTGCAGCTAATAACTAACATCTTGCAGTATCTTGACCATGCATCCATTACATATCCACTAAACTGATATGTATTGATGGTCAGTGAGGAGACCAAATAATCTGTATAATATGTTCTTGTCTTGCAAAAAAAGTTGGGATAAAAAAAACAAATGTTTTCACAAGAAAGATTCAAATTAAATCTTTTCCAGAGGATAAACAACCATATTGTGTGTTACATTGACTAATCGGCGGCGAGGTTTTAGGTCCATACAAAGTGCGGTATCATCAGCATAGAACAACACTTTCATGAGGCCCAGTGGCAGCAGAGATATAGAAAATAAAAGAAGACCTCAAATGTATCCTTGGGGAACACCACATGTAAGAAATAATTATTTTTTAAATAGAAGGGTCAATGTAGTTGACCTGATTTAAACTGAAATATTGCCTACTGACGTTTCTCACATTTCTGGGTCAGTTTTGTTTAAAACTACTCACATACTACCTCCTCTATTTCCTCTTTCTCTCTTCTCCGTTCACCAAATTGCTCCTTGATTGCCTGTCTGTATCAAAGCATTTCATTAGAGAAATGCAATAAACCAGAAGGCCTGCCGGATTGCTGTATTATCATTGAGGAAGCACTTTCTCGGATAAGAAAAGAGAAAATTAATAATGAGAAGTTTTTAGACAAACTTATTGAATGCAAGTTTTCATTTTTTTCCGGCTTCTTTTTCCCCTGCTAATGGCATGTAGCTTTGTCCTCAGACAATTTATTGGGAAATGAAGTTCAGAGCCACAGCCAGAGAGAGAAAAACAAATTAAAGGGAAACTGCAAAATTAAAAAAAGAAAGTTGTCGTTAAGTGCAGGGGAGGAGTAGGCTCGTGCTCTCGGCACTGCAGTGATTAAAACGCAAAGTCTCACACTGGCTCAGAGAGAAGAAAGAGCCATGTGATTCTGACCAAAGTCGGTGTTCCCATTGTGTCATTATACGTACATGCATGGGGAAATGCTGTTTGAAAATTACACCGTAGACACAAGTCTATTTTCAGATTCAAAGTCCATCCCAGTCTTGGTGATGACTGAATAAATACAACCAATGCATCTGTTGTATCCTGCATTTGAACATTTGTGGAAAACAGTTCCAAACAAAAGTCAATGCTCGAGTCTAAATGATTGGCTTTAAGGCAAAGGTTGTATATTTATTCTCACCTGCAGTAAAAGTCTAAAAATGAGACTGTCATATCATCCAAGGGCATATCACACTTTCAGCACTTATAAAAGTTACACAAGGTGGTTGACTTGCTGCATAGTGGTGAGTTAAGCTGTCCATGTCCACCCACACCTTCTGCTAGCCTCGGCTATGAAGTCCTGGAGGAGAGAAAGATCGCTTCACACTTCAATAAATGACCTTCTTCATCCACTCTGCTGTTCTCACTGTCACGTTGCAATCCAGCCATCGAAGTCAAGTGTGTGTGTGAATACGTGTGAATTCATTTGTGTGTTGTAAGATGGCAAGTTTGACATGTCCAGAGTGCAACCAAAATAAAGGTTATTCAATCTTTCCAAATGGCTGATGAAGGTATTACCTCCACATGGTTCTCGACATGGTCTGAATGAAGGTCGTGGAGATGACCTTTAAAGTTGTGTTTCCCTTTCGTAGCATTGTTCTTGCTCTTCCTGTTTCTTCTTTGTCATTTTAAACACATCCTGTTGCAGGGATTTGTCAAGCTTAACAATGTATTGATTCAACAACAGCAGCTACATGTATTTTGCAGATTTTCACACGGTGTAACATGAGTGACTGAGCAGCAGAGTCATGGGTTTGTGGGTTCTCTGCCTCCACGTGTGCATGTTGTGTGTTTTGCACTCTCCACCTGACACTATTTCAGCCTGATCGATGCCTTTGTCCCACAGACCCAAAGCCGGAAAGCCGTGGCCTGTTGCCATGGTTATCTCTATTTGAAACCGGAGGGATTAACCTCCAGGGGGACGAGAGGAGAGTGGGAGACGGAGAGAGAAAGTCTGAGCGAGAGCAGCGATGCAAGAGGGAAAAACAACTGGTGGGAAGAAGAATATGACGATAGAAGTAGATAAAGGAGCGGAGAGGGATAAACAACAGAGAGATGGACATACATATAGAGACAGATATGATATAGGGGCTAAAAGGAAAGGAAACATGCATCCACAGAACTTGAGCAACATAAAACCGACTTCATTCACCTCAACTGTGTCGCCAACTTTGTTCCCTTCTTAAATAAATGAAGCTCTGCTTTGGATCGGCTAGCTTTGCTTTGGCCGTACAGAAATCACTGGGCTGGATTTCAAAAAACAAATATTGTGATTCTCTCATTGAGATGTGGCTTTTTTACGAAAACAACGAAATGCAGCCGCTGCATCACACTCTGAGCTCGGCAAAGGATCCTCTTCATCCCGAGCCGTCGGGTTGAAGAACAGTCTCCGCGCTACAGACGCAGCATTCAAAGCAACATGTAGCGTTGTGTAGGGGAATTCATTTAACCTTTTGGGAACCGTGGGCAAAAAGCCCCCCCACCCCCCCGCCTATTATCGCACAACATTTCTTTCTTTCTAAAACCTCGTTATACGGCACACGCGGAAGCTCCTGAACATTTCAATACCCAGCATGCCCAAATCGGCCAATGTTTTGCCATTAAATACGTTTTTTTTTCTCCATTTTTGAACCGAACAACACCGTCTTTTTGACTGAATATCCTTCATAACACCCCAACGCTTTGTTTTATTGTGATGCAGATTCCAATTATTTAGGTCCTAATCTTTCCAAAAAGGTGTCTTATTAGTATGTGGGTTGTTGTTAACTTTGAAAAACTTGGGGACCGCTCAAGGAGGCATTTTTGGGGAATCTGGCTCATATCATGCTGGATGTTCATAGTTGTGATCAAAATATGGTATAAAGTATTTGAATTAATTTGGGGTTCCTACAACGACTCAAACACAGGGAAAAAGAGGTCTAGAGCCAATATTGGTTCAACAGTTTTCAACGGGTTAATGTGCTGGCAGAGAATGAAAGCATGTAAACTGCACCAGTTTTGGTGGCTTTTTGAAGATACAAGTTCTCTGCAGTACACGCAGGCTCTCTGTAGATGAGCGTGTGTTGCCGTGCAGCTCAGATGTGAGCTTTTTCGCCGTCTTTTAGATGTTGGGACGAGGGCGCAGTGGGGCCAGCTGACAGCTTGTGGACCAAGGTTATTTACTTTTAGAAAGGGAAAACCAGCCTGAGTCAGCAAATACTAAAGGGCAGCCAACACACACACACACGCTCATGCAAAGACATATGCACCGACATCGGCGTCAAACGGTTTCATCTCCGGTAAGTGTTCTCACACAGATTCCATACACACACAGACACACACACACGGTCAAGAGGTTAAGTAGGCCCATTGCTGTAACGCCATTGAGAAAACAGCAGCCTAATTACCATCATATCCCCCATGGCACGTGATGACAGCACACGCACATTCATCTTTTCATTTACCTGTACGGACCACATCCTCTCCTCTGACGAAGCCATTAGGCTCTAACAAGGTTCTTAAAGCGACTGAATTCAGCATCTTTAGTGTCCTCCTGAGACGAAGCCTCGTTAAAGCTCCGCCACACGAGCACCCAGCACAAACCGGCCTGGGCTCCATTTGGGCCCCAAAAGATCTGATATTAAAAAAACTAACCATTCAACCAATTAATAACGACCTTATCATCAACACACACGCACACACAAGGAGAATAGAAGCAGCAATTACACATTATTTACTATAATAGCATGCGAGCATAGACCCGAGCACCTCGATATTTAACATTCATAAGAGCAGCCAGGATTTTTTTTATCCACTCGCTGGACCATGGCTGCTAATGTCCAATGTGCCCTCTGTAGTCAGAATGCAAATGTTCCTAAAAATGGTCAATTGGATCTTCTAAACTCAAGCCAGACTCTATTCTTTTAATATTTAGCTGTAACATGAAGGCAAACCTGCAGAAGTGCATATCAGTATATACATATACTGCATATGCAGTCTTAGTTTTTAACTGCACAACAGATGGATTCTCGTAATGTCAATAGATCACATATCCGTCAATCCATCTTTATCGGTCTTCAAGTAATGCGTTTGTGTTCGGTAAGCCAGAACACGGACCCATCAGTATCATTAAATGTATCAGAGTATTACCATGCATGTGTTTCTGCACAGCTGAGCCTAGAAAGTACTCTTGTGCTAAAGAGACTTTGCTGTTGGGGGCTCAATAAAATGTTCTGCAATGCAATCATTTCATCATTTTGATTCATAAGCATGGATGATTGATAGTTCTACTATTCTTTGTGGAACTAAGGAATCTTAACTGATCCAAAAATGATGAATCAGAATGAAAGTCCTTTTGATATTAATTTATAGCCTTCATAATTTATGGCTTAAAATGCTTTTACTTTGTTCAGAGCAAGCTGGTACAATCTGAACTCCAATCTATCTGAATGAACTTAAATGATCAGTTCAACCTTACTGTGCACAGTTTTCATTAGAATATATATATATATATATATATATATATATATATATATATATATATATATATATATTTATACTGTATATACAGTCAGGGCCATAAGTATTTGGACTGTGACACAATTATTCAAATTTTGCCTATTTACACGACTGCAATATTTTAAATAAAGCAGTCAATATGTGGTTGAAGTGTAGACTTTCAGCTTTATTTCAATGGATATAACACAAATATGGCATTACTTGTTTAGGAATTGCAGGCATTTTTACACAGTCCCCCACATTTTCGGAGGTTCAGAAGTAATTGGACAAACTGACATACAAGTGAATATAATGATCATGTTGAATACTTGGAGGAGAATCCTTTGACATCATTAATACACCCAAAGTCATCCCGCTGAGTTTCCTCCCTTGAGATGCTTTGCAGGCCTTTACTGTCTCCTTCAGTCGCTGCTTGTCTGTGGGCCTTCACTTTTATCTGAAGTAAATGAAAAGCATCTCTCACTTGGGTTGAGATCAGAAGACTTGGCCATTGGTCACAGTATGTTTTGGGTCATTATCCATCTGTACTGAGAAGCGCCGTCCAATCAGTTTTGCAGCATTTGGCTGAAATCTGACCCTAAACACCTCAGAACTCATCCTGCTACTTCTACCAGCTGTGACATCATCAATGAGCTAAAACCCATCAGACGTATTCAGATGTTTTCTGGTAAAGTCTAATCTGGCCTTCCTGTTCTTCAGTGTTCCCAGTGGTTTGCACCTTGTTGTAAACCTTCTGTATTCAGGTTCATGAAGGCATCTCTTGATTATAGACTTTGACAAAGACAAAGACTCCCTCCTCCACAGTGCTCTTGACCTCAGTGTTCATGTCCTTCACCAAGGAAATACTTCTACTACGTCTATACTTTACATGTCTTCTATGATCTTCTGGGCCTTTTAGTGTTGCTAAGCTTGCCAGTACATTCCTTCTTTTTAGGAACGCACCAATCTGTTGATTTGGTACAACGTTAATGTTTCTGCTATCTGCCTGATAAGTGTGTGTAGTTTGTCAGCCTGTTAATGGCCTCCTTCACTTGCATTGACACCTCTTTGATCCTCATGCTGAGAGTTCCCTGGACCAGCTCCCAAATGCAAAACGTGTTAGGAACGACACATAGAGATGACTGTTTGTTCAAATCACCAATCACGGCTAGGAGGTTAGCATAGATGCTACAATAACATATGTTACTAACAGAGGAGAGTATTTCTTCACTGAGAAATGAGGCTATTCTCTTTGGAAGAGATGTTTTCGCTCATCTCACGACGGCTTCACGTGGTTCATCCAATCACCTGCAGAGCATTTTGTTTGACGGTACCTGCCCTTTTCCAAACTTCTCAGATGGTTCTGTGTAAACCATCTGGCAAGACAGGTTCCCCTTAACCCTGGTTGGGTGTAACAGCACACGATTCTGCATCTATTTTGGAGAACAGTGTGACAGAACACAGGGCTAAACCTCAGTTCTTTCTGGAACCACAGATCCTTTACCGCTGAATTATAAAGCGCTGGTTTCTTTGTTTTTGAATTTTAAGCTGCAAAGTTCCGCTTCAGACATGTAAACATGCAAATCCTTCATCTGAGTAAATGTTAAAAAGGACCAGCGGGCGTTGCCGGTGTCTCACTCAACCGTCATCATGATGCCTGGAGCGTCCCTGTGTGAAGACGGACAAGACCACTGACCCTGAGGAACTCAGCGGAGCAACTTTTCAAACAGGAAAGAGTGGGAAGAAAACGAAAGAGAAGAAAACAAAGAAAAAATAAAGACAATTGAAAAGGTGGAGTAGACGGACTGATAGACGCGGCGTAGAGAAAAGGCCTCATTGGTTTTCAGTGGGCATGTGCAGACGCAGACGTACTAAAAGGTTACAGGATTTGATTTGTGATATTCTACTCTGAGAGCTCTCTCTCTCTCTCCCTCTCTCTCTCTCTCTCCGTCTGTCTGGAGGAGCAGTTTGGCTACTGCTGTCCACAAAGTTTGATCGATGGCTGAATTATGCCATCGGATTGTGAATCTAGCCGACTCTGCTGTCGGCCCAATGATGAACAACAAACATGCCCGGCCACTAATAACAATGAGAGATGTGGGGACCAGACAGCCAATCAGAAAATAGACTTAATGGTGTCCCCGTGGACTAGGGACATTTCAGTCAGCCGCTCCTACTACCATTTATATCCTTCATTCATATGTATTCCACAGTGCGTGTGGGATACACTCTTTTCTTCATCACCCCCCCCCCCTCACACACGTTGTTTCTAGCCTTTTATTTCCTTCTGTACTTCCTCGTTCTCCTTGATCACTCTGCATTCCTCCCTCTCAGAGTTCAAGCTGCCCACTCCATATTCACTCCATCTCTCTCTCCTCATCCTCCCTCAGTACAGTTTGGGCTTCCCACACCCTCCCTCCATCAATCTCTGTGTGCACCCTCCCTCGCTCCAGCAGCCCACTCAAAGGCTAATTCCACAGAGGGAAAGCATGTGAGGAGAGGCGTTTTATAGTGTTTTCCAGTTATCTCCGTCCTTATAGAGCTGTTCTCTACCCAGCTCCATCAAACCGAGCACCACCCCCACTCTCCAGCTGCCTACTCTAGTCCTCCTCTGTTCGTGGCAATATTTCCCTCATTCCTCTTTGTTTTCCATCCTCTCTAGGGTACTGCCGGGGTGACACTGAATCTGAAGGGTTTCAATCCTAAATGAGACATTCACCGAAAGAAAAACCCTCACTATAACATAATGATGGCCCTTAGAAGCTCATTATCTAATGTTCTTCTAAGATAGATAGATAGATGGATAGATATATGTAGCCTTCTGCTTTGTGTTGTTGAAATATGAAGCAATGGAAATGCTATACTTTCATTCACTTCCAAATTAGATACCACATTTGTTTGTATCTGCCATTAACTTACTCTGGGTGTATTTGTGCTCGTGTTGGGAAAACACTTTGGTTTAAATTCATTTCACACATTATGTTGTGTTGCTATTAGCAGAGTAATTCGGCATGCGAGAGAAATGTTTTGTTTATGTTCACGACTGCGTAAACAACATCATATTTTGTCTTATAATTAACTGTGTTGACTATCCGGCGTGTACTTATATTGTATGTGTATATGACCTCATGTCATGTCGTACGTCTTCTATGCTGGAGCCCCGGACCATATTTCCATACTCTCTCTTAAAAAAAATAACAAAATAGACCGTTCTTCATAAAGCAGCAGAGATTCCTAAAAGTCGAAAAACATTAAGTTTTCAAAGCTTTTCTCTCAAATACAAAATTCTGCTGAGGAGCTCTTGGGATGATTTCTTCCAGAGTGCAGCGCTCACCACTTAACCACCACACAGTTTCCTCTGCTCTGCTTCTGCTGTCAGGCCGCATGCACAGAGCAGCAGAACTCAGTGCGTTAATTGCTGCTTTCCACAGAGACTTTGGCACATTATGAGATGTATAAAATAATAATAATCGTATATATAGTCGTAATAAAGAGGGACCTCTTCATGTAAAACATGTCTGCTTTGCTAATCTCTGGGATGTATGGATTCACAATACATAACCCATGCAAGCATGTGCATCCGTTCTAAACGTTTGATGGAATTAAACAGACGAGGAACTGAAACTTTATCAACAGAGAAAACGTGTCTCAGTGGGACATGGATCGAATTAAACTATAACTGATCTTTGGGAAAATTCCACACACATGAAACAAAGATGTTGTCAAACTACAGAAAAACAGATCAAACTGATTGAAAACATCCCAATTTATCTGTGTGCACGATGTCCTCTGAGACATTATTAGTGTCTGGCCGCCTTCAGTTTGTCGGTCAACCTTTTTCTTCACAAACTACATCTCAGAAAAGGCACAACTCTTGCCTCAAGCGCTAATATTATCATGTTGAATGAACACACTGCATAAAGTATTTATGGGTTGGGAACCTTTGGCTGGACGGCTGAATACATTTCTGAATGGCTTACTTTCAAATGAACCTTAAAAAGGTTTGTGCTGCAGAGTCCAAGCAGGCGATCGTGGTAAAATAAAGCTGCTTATAATGAGAACCATAACAAGCACTTAGTGAAGCAGTCTAAAAATAGTTGTTCTTTCACATGCCCGTTTCCTATTGTCTTTACTTAATAAATGATGTTCATTTTTCAGAAGCAGAATTTAATTGGACTTTAATTCTGTGCTAGGAATGGGAAATTAGTGTGTTATTATTAAACAAGAGATGTGGCCCACTGGTAGCCCCAAAAAAAACTGTTAATTAATCAAGAGTTCTTGAGTTTGTGTTTACACAGTTTTGTCACACCCTATTGAGCCTGTTAGGCTAATCGCTAAGATTTAAATTGTGGCTGCCGCATTATGTCCCTGATTCTTGACAGTATGATACACAAGTTAATGCAGCGAAATAAAGCAACTGTTAGGTGTCACCAGAAATTATTGTGATTACTGTTATTATGAGAAACATTTTATTGTTTCATTAGCACATTAATCACTCAAACACGCTTATTCATCTTCATTTTCCATCTCCCTGCCTCTCACACTCTCTCTTCCTCCCATCATGTCCATCTTTTCCTTTTCTTTTCTCACTCATCCACTTATCTCCTCTATCTTTCTCCCTCCTCCACACAATGATAAAAAAAAAGAAGAAGCCACATGCACACGCAGGCAGACGCACACCCAGGGCTGGTAATGCAGGGTTAATAAGATTGGAGAGCAGCTGATGGTTGTGCACATTCAGGCCAGATTACATGTAATTCGATTGGGGTTTCACTTACTAGCCTCCCTCCCACTCCTCTCTTCTCTCTCTTCTCTCTCTCTTCCTTTCTTCCCTCCTTCTGCCCATTGTCCTCCTCCTGCTTTTGTTGGACCAGAGGTGGTCCGGCCTCGCAAAAAGACATGGGTTCGCACACAGATGGGGACAGCATGTGCAGACACACAGACACACCCACACACACACATTCAGCTTTTTGCTTGTGGATACACATGCACACACACGTCCTTGGCCACGCCGCTGTCCTCCACTCTAAACCGAATGTGATTCATTATCTGCCTTTTACAATGTCAACTCTGCCTTGAACCAGACACAAGGATGGAGCACGCGGGGAAGAAAAGAAACATTTTAATTAATCAAATGTCTTATCTGAGATTATAGATAGATATAAATCTATTTAAAAATGTGTTATAAAATGTGATAGCACAGCTGAGTGCATCTCTGCCGCTACTCTGCGCCCAGAGACACATACAATATGCAGACTGTTGCTGTTTTGAACGGTGTGTTGGGCTCACGGCGAACACAACAACCAGTGCAGACGCTGCTGCTAACGGCAGCTTATTGGTTTTGGCTAACGGAGCTACCCGTGCAAACGTTGCGGTTCTTCGTCGCCACTCTGCCGCTGCTTGTACCCAAGTCCTTTGTGTGTATTTGCGTCTATTATTCATAAGGTAATGTGTGAGTGCCGGGTTTTGCCATCTCAACCCATAAAAATCAGTCAACGTTAGCTAGAAATTCTCCCCTGTGTAGTGTGGGATGAACACAACACTGTGTGCAGGAGCCCAACAATAGCATTATGGGAACTTAAGCTAGCTAACAAGCTAACAAGCTAGCCAGCTAGCCAGCTAGGATCACTTACTATCTAAGTGCACGCTGGTTAGTCCAGTTTGCTAGCTTCCATTTTCTCAGTGGAATACAAACATAAGTACGATGGGTCATGCCATGTTTCAAAAGGCAATAATTCAAAGCGATGATGTTTGGGCGTGTTTAAAAAGAGGTGGGGAAAACAATTCTAAGAAAATTAGGCTGACCGCATGTCCTAGCAACGCCGGCTGTTTCCACCAACATGTCCACAAATGAATTCATCCTCTTTTTCGACAAAAAAAATGATCATCATAGTAGTTTATACTTTCTTGCCCAAAAAAAGGAGACATTTCTAATTCCAGTGAGCCTTTACTATTGTTCAACTGTCCAGAGACAAGCATGCAATGTACACAACATTTCCTGTTTCCCCACATGACACAATGGTTGTAATGTACATGTTTTAGTAGGTTAAGAGGTATAGGAGGTCACGATCATTTTGAAATTCCCAACAGACCACAAAACCAAACAAACATCACAGCCGCACTTTCACAGTTATGTCTATGTTTTCAGATGCCGCTTCTCTTTGTGAAAGAGTTTGCTTTCGAAAGCAGAGCGCCACTACATTCCACATTTTATACGCCGGCCAGTGAAAAGATGGGGTATTATATCTGGCGGTTGAAAGGCACGAAGAGGGAAAGAGAGCAAGACGAAACGCGAAAAGGGAAAACAAAACCATTTGAAACAAACAGAGGTGAAAGATGAGGGAAAGTTGAAGAAATAAAGAAAAGGAAGAGGAGGAGGTAAAATAGAAGGTTCACAGTTTCAAGAAAGAAAGAGACGAGAGAGTGACAGACGAGCGAAAGAGAGAGATGCCCAGTGTTTTGTCTCCTCTCATCTTTTTGCATGTCAGTCGTCTCTGTCATCCTCCTCGTCTCATCATTAACCTCAGCTGTCAGAAATACACACACACACACACACACACTCACACTCACACTCACACAAACAAAGAATAGACAGGCATATATACAGGCAGAGGCAAGCTAGCACACACACACTGGACACATCAGTAAACCATTGCGAGAGAACATCGGGCATCTGGCTTTTATCAGACCCGCACGCAAGACAGAAAGAAAGCACACAACTCACAATTCGACGAACCAAAGGGTTTAATCAGGGCTGATAAATGACAGGCAAAGTTTACTTTAGGTGTGTGTGTGCGAGTGTGTGTATCCTCTCTCTCTCTCTCTCTTTCAACCCACACATACCCCCTTCTCTTTCTCTCTCTATCCTTCACTATCTGTCCTCACTCAACCCTGTAACTAATGACTCTGGAGGAGGCATTGCAGCACCTGCTGCAGACAAACACAAGAGGAGGGGGTGGGAGCACACACACACAAAAAAGAGGAGAGAGGGTGAGGTTGCTGGTGGTCAGATGAAGAGAAAAAACTAGGCCAAAAAAAGAGGGAAAGAAAGGTGGGAGGTGCCAAGGACAAAGTGGAGGGTAGGAGAATAAAGGGAGAGAAGAAGGGAGGGAGGTGTGAAGTGTCACTGCCAGTGGTACCATCTCTCTAATTAGCATAGTGACCTTGGTCCTCTGTAACTGTTATTGTACACACACACACACACACACACACACACACACACACACTAGCCGAGTGTTTTTTCGTTTGCATGGTAAAAGTAGCACCTGATGTGAATTTTAATATACAATCATTTACCAACTCTACATGTTGTTAAATTATTGTACATTGCAAACGATTTCATAAATATTTCACACACACAGGCGCAAAAGCAAGTCCCGCATGTAATTGGTTTGCATCGCGGCAGGATTCATGGACACAAGGACACGCATCGGAAATGGAACAGAAAATAACAGAAACGCACTCATGACATGTTTGAAGTTATGGAGGGAGTTTAGGGCCTTGGTCAGACTTTTTTTTTGGCATATTTAGATTGTATCCAGATGGATTTTAGACAGTTTTTGTGTGTGTGTGTGAGCACATCGAGAGGTGGTTTGGATCACGTCTCCAATCGCACCGCGACTTGTTTGGACGGCGAAATGATGGACTTCCACTTCTCGTGCTTTCGAGTTAAAAAGCCGCTGCACGTACACCGCGTTCCACATTATTATGCAAATTACACTTTGCTCCGATTTTCCTAAATAGTCAGTATCATTTTCAAGTCATCAACTGTTAGAGTATAAGTCAAATTCTATTGAACAAACCTCCTAATGATAGCAGTATTTTTTTCAAAAAATTTATGTTATGACCCTTAAATACAATTTGCCTAATAATGTGGAACGCGGTGTAGTGACTGAATACTTTGTCATTACCACAGCCAGCGATGCAGAGAGGTAGGTGGAGTCCGGACACACGAATACCATCTCGTCACTTGCAAATTACTCATGATCTGATTGTTGAAACAAATCGGATTTCCCTGCCGTCTGAATGAAACCTCGGCATACGAGGACATTTCCCTTTTAATCGTAAAAGAGAGAGAAAGGGAGAATGAGGCAGGGAGACAGAAAACTGCGAGTGAGCAGGCGGGAGACAGGGGGAGTGTACAGCTGTAGCAGTAATCATCTCTCAGGTCAACAGTAATTACCAAGAAGACTGAGGAAGTGACACAGGAACGCAGCGCTTTCTCTCCTCACATCCAGGGTTGCTGTATTTTCCTTGTCTCGTTTACTTCACAACCAAAACATGCAACTATCACAAAGAAAGATGTCAGCCCGATCTGCCGGGTTTAATGGATAAAGGCTTCTCACAGTGAATACAATTATATATATATATATATATATATATATATATATATATATATACACCGAGCTTCGTCATTCATGGAAACGGCAGGAAGTTACGCTGATCATGTTTAACTTTGAGGTTGGCGTGGCCAGTTCCTTGTTCTTGATTTATTTATTCTGACTCCATTTCTTGACTCACGCGTTAAAAGGGTCAAATAATAACTCTGGAGACGCTGATTCCATTTCCATCATTTCGGCGAGTTATTTTCACATTTATCGAACTTAACAAAACCATAAGAGTTCTAAAAAATAAAACCAGAGATTCGGTCCCGCTCCTTCCTCTTATACCAGCTGATCCTCATTAGATTAATATAAATAATTTCCCAAAAAAGCATTATTTCGAATATGAATATAACATTCATTCATATGGCAAAGGAATTTCTTTAGATCATACAAATATATTCATGATTTGTAATCAAAACAGTTGGCTTTTCAGACCTGTGAAGTATACGGCTCCTATTGGTAATTCAAGCTATTTTTAAGAAGGTGCTGCACATCAGGGAAGTGCCCGTTTTGGCTTTGACTGCATGACTCAGACGAGGGTTACGGTATCCCTGGATACGCTACTTTGTAGCCCCGGTGACTTCCTCGGGGAGGCTTCACATGACTTTCCATCCGATACTCCGGCACGGCGAAGCGTCGTGGAAGGAATCCTCCGCTTCTGCAAAAGCGGAACAAAGCTCGCCACTGGTGCCCGTGCTTTGTGGATTTATATCCACACAACCGATGTGTTTATAATTAAATTGTTACAAGGGCACAAGCAGTCTCACAAAAACCCTGTGGGAAACACACACACACACACACACACACCACACACTTCAAAACTCATTCTGGCACGGCGGGCCGTTGCCTCCAATCAGTGTTCACTTGAAGTAAACTCTTCACGCTTAATGAGCTCTTCTAGTCAAATAATTTAGGCTTGTATGATTTTAACTGAATTTTGGCAGAGGACAAGACGGAGGCTCTAATCGTAGAACAGCCTCAGTTCAGTCTGCACTCCGAGGATCAAGGACGTCTGCGTGAAGCAGCGACCCGGGTTCACTGATCGCTCATGATTATTGGAACGTTCTACTCCTTTGAAGTCCAAATGATAACCCCCTAGTTTTACTCATGATAACCCTGTTTACTCATGATAACCCCGTAGTTTTACTCATGATAGTTTTACTCATGATAGTTTTACTCATGATAACCCCGTAGTTTTACTCATGATAGTTTTACTCATGATAACACTGTAGTTTTACTCATGATAACCCCGTAGTTTTACTCATGATAACACTGTTTACTCATGATAACCCCGTAGTTTTACTCATGATAACCCCGTAGTTTTACTCATGATAACCCCGTAGTCTTACTCATGATAGTTTTACTCATGATAACCCCGTAGTTTTACTCATGATAGTTTTACTCATGATAACCCCGTAGTTTTACTCATGATAACCCCGTAATTTTACTCATGATAACCCCGTAGTTTTACTCATGATAGTTTTACTCATGATAACACTGTAGTTTTACTCATGATAGTTTTACTCATGATAACCCCGTAGTTTTACTCATGATAGTTTTACTCATGATAACCCCGTAGTTTTACTCAGGATAACCCCGTAGTTTTACTCACGATAACCCCCTAGTTTTACTCATGATAGTCTTACTCATGATAACCCCGTAGTTTTACTCATGATAACCCCGTAGTCTTACTCATGATAGTTTTACTCATGATAACCCCGTAGTTTTACTCATGATAGTTTTACTCATGATAACCCCGTAGTTTTACTCACGATAACCCCCTAGTTTTACTCACGATAACCCCCTAGTTTTACTCATGATAGTCTTACTCATGATAACCCCGTAGTTTTACTCATGATAACCCCGTAGTCTTACTCATGATAGTTTTACTCATGATAACCCCGTAGTCTTACTCATGATAGTCTTACTCATGATAACCCCCTAGTTTTACTCATGATAGTTTTACTCATGATAACCCCGTAGTCTTACTCATGATAACCCCGTAGTTTTACTCATGATAACCCCGTAGTCTTACTCATGATAGTTTTACTCATGATAACCCCCTAGTTTTACTCATGATAGTTTTACTCATGATAACCCCGTAGTCTTACTCATGATAACCCCGTAGTTTTACTCAGGATAACCCCTAGTTTTACTCATGATAACCCCGTAGTCTTACTCATGATAGTCTTACTCATGATAACCCCCTAGTTTTACTCATGATAACCCCGTAGTCTTACTCATGATAGTCTTACTCATGATAACCCCCTAGTTTTACTCATGATAGTTTTACTCATGATAACCCCGTAGTCTTACTCATGATAACCCCGTAGTCTTACTCATGATAACCCCGTAGTTTTACTCACGATAACCCCCTAGTTTTACTCATGATAACCCCGTAGTCTTACTCATGATAGTCTTACTCATGATAACCCCCTAGTTTTACTCATGATAACCCCCTAGTTTTACTCATGATAACCCCGTAGTCTTACTCACGATAACCCCGTAGTCTTACTCATGATAACCCCGTAGTCTTACTCATGATAACCCCGTAGTTTTACTCACGATAACCCCGTAGTTTTACTCACGATAACCCCGTAGTTTTACTCATGATAACCCCGTAGTTTTACTCATGATAGTTTTACTCATGATAGTTTTACTCATGATAGTTTTACTCATGATAACCCCCTAGTTTTACTCATGATAACCCCCTAGTTTTACTCACGATAACCCCCTAGTTTTACTCATGATAGTTTTACTCATGATAGTTTTACTCATGATAACCCCCTAGTTTTACTCATGATAGTTTTACTCATGATAACCCCCTAGTTTTACTCATGATAGTTTTACTCATGATAGTTTTACTCATGATAACCCCCTAGTTTTACTCATGATAACCCCCTAGTCTTAATCATGATAACCCCGTAGTTTTACTCATGATAACCCCCTAGTTTTACTCATGATAACCCCCTAGTTTTACTCACGATAACCCCCTAGTTTTACTCATCGTGGTCCTGGTCCTCTCGTGACCCCTTCACTTGGTCAGATGTTCTTATTCTAAATCATTCACTAAAGTAGCTTGTCTTTCTAATGAATCTGAACGTAATTAATTATGTTAATGTATAAACATGATTTCCACTCTTTTTTAACACCGACTCAAGAGAAAACATTACATACCCATGTTTCACTCTATTCCAACCCATCTCTTAAATCCTAATAAGATGTGTCTCTCAATTTTAGATAATATTGATCCCTTTGTGAGCGATGCAAAATTAAACAGTGTTAACTCTGCTATGTGTATAAATGATGATATTCACTTTTTATGAGTGAGGAGAAGAGGAGACATCGTGGAAATGTGTTATTTCTGCTATCTCTGCTTTGATTCAGTTACAATGTTCAGATTAAGGATGTGAGAACTGATTATTTTTACTTGAAAACATAGATAAAACCGCTTCTACTGCTATTCTTCTTTTCAAATGTATTCATTAAATTGTCAGAAGGACTCTCCCGTAAAACACGTCCACCTCAGCAACAGCCTCGTCTTGTTGTATTTTATATATCTTATATCTTTGTTGTATTTTTATATTTCATACAAAAGAACAAAAGTAAAAACAACTCTCACTGGTGCCTAATAAAATTGCATTCAATCAAACCCATAACTAAAAAGAAGACCACCACCTTTAGTTTGTTATAAAACAAACCGTTTTACGAGGCAATAAAGCTGCTGCTCATACATGTTTTAACCTTTGTCTGTCCGTGTGTGTATATATATATATATATATACATATATATACGATACAGTGTTGTGTGAGTGTGAGCTTTAGTCTTTAATACAGTTCAGCTCCATCTCCAAACCTCCCCTCTCCAAAAAGCAATCAATATGCTTGTTCAATGTCTCCTCTCTCTTTCACAAAACCTAATCCTCTTTTTCTCTCTACCTACTGTATTTGGTAGAAAAGCTTTTAACAATCTTGCAGATTAGAACTAAGAACAAAAGTTTCTGTCCCACAACCCACAAAACCTCCGCGTACGCTGAGACGGATAATGGCATGGCATGAGTTCTCACTTCAATCAGTCTAATTGCGACTGAATGAGTTGAAACCAGACTTTGTCAAATCCCAATTAAGCGGCTCATCTTACAAAATGTTTCGAAGCTCGAGCCGGAAATCCAACCGCGGTGTTTTTGAGACTTTCCCCGGCAACCTGATTGAGGAAAGTTAGCCGTGGACATCAGCAGCTCTGCTCATAATTAGTTCATGAAACAGTAAGAAGTGTGTGTAATTTCCCTTGGAATTGACTCTTTGCCCTCGATTCCATCCCTCAGGGAAACTCAATCTCCGAGGAGTCGAGGGTCCCTCTCTCTTTAATAACAGCTAAACACATCAACACCGCTCCTCCGAATGCCCCCTCAAGCCGTTAGCAGCAAAATAAGAGATGGAAGTCTAATGAAAAGAGGTTTAATAGAAGAGCGAGGCAAAGGTGGCTCAGAGGCTTGCTGCTGTTTAATTCAATGGGATGCTGTTGGTGCCTTAAGACTGGCCCATTTTAATTGCACTCCTCTGTCATTTACGAAAGGAAGTATGCAGCGATACGGCTTTAATGAATCGGAAAGCAAGGCAAGCTATTCAGTGTCTTTCTTTCACGCGCATTGAAGGGTAATGGGATTGTGCTGGTTAGGCCCACATGTTTTGGCACAGTTTTGTTGCATCGGCTACTGCTACCACACACACACACACACACACACACACGTTAACACCACGAGTGACAAAGCAACAGGCTACAAGTCATTTTCGATGGAAGTCGGTGACATGAAGCTACAAACTGACGGGCGCGACGCGCTACAATTTAAAGGCAACGCGCTACAATTTAAAGGTGTCATGCTACAATTTAAAGGTGACGCACTACAATTTAAAGGCAATGCGCTACAATTTAAAGGTGTCATGCTACAATTTAAAGGCAACGCGCTACAATTTAAAGGTGACGCGCTACAATTTAAAGGCAACGCGCTACAATTTAAAGGTGTCATGCTACAATTTAAAGGTGACGCGCTACAATTTAAAGGCAACACGCTACAATTTAAAGGTGACGCGCTACAATTTAAAGACAACGCGCTACAATTTAAAGGTGTCATGCTACAATTTAAAGGTGACGCGCTACAATTTAAAGGCAACGCACTACAATTTAAAGGTGTCATGCTACAATTTAAAGGTGTCATGCTACAATTTAAAGGTGACGCGCTACAATTTAAAGGCAACGCACTACAATTTAAAGGTGTCATGCTACAATTTAAAGGTGTCATGCTACTATTTAAAGGTGACGCGCTACAATTTAAAGTTGAGCTGGCCTCCGATTTTATGTTTTTGTTGACTATTTCCGGTCACCCATCCCTGTACATGCGATTCCATCTAAAAATGTATAAGAAAAACAACATTCTTGCCGTTTTCCAGAGGTTATTGACGACATAACTTTGTACAAATCGAGCTAGCTCAGCCATCTAAATCTCCTGCTCAATTCACTCTCCCCTCTTCTCAAGGATTTAATTGATAACTCTCTAAGGACTGAATAAGGCATCTCAGCAATAACTTACTAAAAGCTGCACGTGTCTCGGCCTCCGATAGGCAGTGAATCCGGTTATCGTTACTGTGATTATCATCACCGCACTTGTGTTGTCACACGGTCACCACAAATAACCTCACCATCAACACCGTCGGCTTTCTCCCGGGGGTTCGCAGACAGTGATGGAGTCTCCAGCGCCACACGAAAGCCAAACACCTCAATAACAAGGAGGAGAGGAGCGAGCGGCCGGCGGGGTGAAGCTTACCTTTGCCATCTGGGCCTGGACTCCACTGGCTTTGAGCGAAGCCACAGCTTTCTGGGCCGCTGCAGGGCTGTCAAAGTCCACAAAGCCATAGCCTGCACACACACACACACACACACACATACACACACACACACAGACATCACAGAAGAAGATGATGAGAAAGAGGAGGAACAGAACGCAGGAAAAAAACATCAGCTAAGGTGGTTAAGCAAAAATAAGCCAGTGTTTGTGTTGTGTTTTCAATGCTGCATAAATCCTGTAAATGTGTCAAAATCAAGTCAGGTCACATATCTTAAGAAAGCTGCTAGTTCCCCCATTAAATCTGTTTTTAGTACAGAACATCAACAGAATTGGTGTCATAACAGTAACTCTTGCTTTCTTGTTCATAATCCAAAAGATCTTCTAATGTCTGCCCAAGTTTTGTGCACCACGGCTCCCTTTAATGAAATGATGACGACTCAAATGTTCACCACATATCCCCTGTAGAGGCACACACACTCAATGCTGAGAGCCTTTCTTTTTTTTTTACTGTAACACGTCAAATGTACTGGCTTCCACTTGTGTGACATTTAATGTCCCACTGCATTGCATGTGAGCTGGTTTCCTCCCAGTACTGCAATTAATCTCCCAGCACATATGGGCTTCCTATCGTAGCGGCTAATACAAGAGACATCAAGAAAAATTCTCTACATTTAATGGAGCCGTTAAAGTGATTCAGCATCCTGTTTAACGAAATAAAGACAGAAAGAGAACGAGCGTCGGTCGATTTTATTGCAATACGGTGGGCATCATTTTGTGTGCAGTGTGTCTGTCAACTTGCTGACGCTCTGGGGATGTCGGATGGGGCTCTAGAGGAAGCCCTGGAAGATAAAAGGTCTGACACACACATATCAATCTGTACTTTCGGATATATACGCCTTGTTTTAGGGTCGCATGGTCAAATAGAAGGGTGTGTGTGGTACCTGAGAGACTGTCAGTATAAAAATGGTTGTGATTGTGAGTTTATATGAGAGGCGAATAAATGAAAAAAGACATATTGACACACATGCAATAAGAAAAATGCATCGGCTTTGAGATGGCGTCTGCAGTCTCGAGTCGGCTGCGTGTTAAAACGATTAAATGCACTTCAAAAAGCTTCAATCCGAAATGTAAACATTCCGACTCACACACGTCATTCCGGGAACATCTGTTCTCGTCTGGCTGTCTTTTTTTTTGCACGATTGCCCCGCTGATGAGCAGATGACTTTTTATTGTTCAAAGGCATGCACGTTGCTTTCTCACAGCACGATACGTACAAATATGTACGCCGTCGCTAATGAGAAACACATCATTTAGCCAAAATAGGACAACACAAACACATACATGCACATCGAACGTTCACATTCAGTTCTTCATTCAAGAAAAACAGATTCATAAACATACACAATACTCATCTGCCACACCAACACAGTCGGACTAATTGAGAATGTACAAACATACGGCATTCATCAGTAGCTTTGGGAAGATGCTTTCATTTGATTCCAGAAAAAAATGTGAAATGTTCCCTTTCTCATATCTCACTAATGGCTGTTTGTTTAACCATAGACTATCCGTGTAATTAGTGGGAAAATAAAGCTCCCGATACATTTCACGAAGGATAATTCAATCCCCACTAGTCCAAAACGGAGTCCTCTTGTTGGATAGCAGTAGTTCAGCGTTATTGGCGGCGCACACAGTTTTTTTTAAATAGAGCGACTGTATCGATAAAGCTGGTGTTTAAAAGATGAATTCATTGATTTTACACATTACAGTCTGCTTGCAGGTCTTGAGAAGCACTACTGCATATGTGAATACAAGATAAATATGGATGAAGTGGAATATTTTGTCAGGCCTGACTGAGCAAGATGCATTTTCATCCCCGTGTCTTCACGAGGCCACAGGTGGGAGGGGTTCTAAAATCCAGGGTCGTGGCGTTAAAAGAAGTGACCTTTATAGTCCGTTCCTCATCCCTGCTCGAGGTTAGCTAGTGCATCTATTTCAACGCTGTATTTCTAAAACTGTCCTTCCGACGTACCCACAATGCAACAGGAATGCAATGCCAAATCTATCTGTTAGAGAAAAGAAAAATGTAGCTACTTAAAAATAATGAGCTGTATGAGTTTTCCATGCTCCAAACCTTGTGACATGTGCGACTCACACATGATTATTAATGAGTATTATTATTACACTCATTTGTAATAATTAAGCATGAAACACACATTATGGATTATTATGTTGTTGTTGTTATTGTTATGAGAGCAAATGTAATTTTACTCACCATCAGCAACTGTGACCTTAATAGACAGTTGTTTTTGTGTAACAATGCATACTGCACTTTATACATTCAGTGAAACTGATTGTGCAATACTGTGGTCATATTTTTGTGCCTTATTTTATATATTTTCTTATACAATTAAAATTCATAGCAATGTTGTTTTTTACCCTAAGTTTATTGTAATTCTGTGTGTAAGGAGGACCTAGCAAGCCTTTCATTGTACGGAGTAACTGTCTGTTATCTGTGCATATGACACTAAAACTATCTTGAATCGTGTTTCTTGAATCTTTTTTATTATTATTTGGATTCATAGAGGAATTAGAAAGTTAGGATTTTACAAAAAGAGGCTGCAAAAAAAACACATCTGATCCACTGCAGCAGGATAGGATGTTTCTCATGTGGTGGTATCAGTATGACACTAAAGGAATTTGCATACGAACATAGATTATTTGGACGGCTCTAGCGCAGTATATTTGTTGAAGTCAGTCAGTGGAATCAGTGGCGGTAACTTGTAAGACTCCGTAGAGTCAAAACACTTAAGAATCAGCCAGTTGTGCCGGTTTATGGCCATCAAACTCGAGGCTTGAGAGCAACTGAACAGCTCATACCAAAAGTGCAGTTTGCATTACAGTACCGGAAAATGAAGTCTACGTCTCAGCAGCCTTGAGTTATTGTAGATGCTGGTATGTAATCTAGCCTTTTCCTGCACACATTAGCTAGTCTTTACATCTCAAAAAACGTCTGAGCGTCTGTTTTGGCAGAAAAACGCCAGACACCCTTCACTAACGACATGAAGAATAGAGACATTCTTTCTCCCAGTGCCTCTCATTGACAGGTTTGGTATGATAGAACATCGGCCTTGAAATGTGTAATTTGCTTTGACTCGATTCATCACTCGAGGAGCGAGCTGTGTTTTCTGAACATGTATTTGCCCCTCCCTCCGGGGAGGTCAGAGGTCAAGTATCGGCCACCGAACATACCCCCGGGGAGCTGGTAGAGATTCATTGTCTTGCTCAAGGACACTTGAGCTGAAGCTTGTTGAGTCTGTGAGCAGATGCCTGTCTTCCAAGCTGATGGAAACCCTCACGACACGCCTCTGCCATTTGTACATTTCCATATGACCTAAACACTCTCATCAAACTCTCACCACATGTGGATGTAAGCGATGGCGCTTCCAGAAATGAAAATAATACCTCTGAATAACATAATCTCTCTCATTTGTGTCTGAACCCCTCCCACCTGTGGCCTCGTGATGACACGGGGATGAAAATGCATCTCGCTCCGTCAGGCCTGACAAAATATTCCACTCGTGAATGAAAAATGAAAAAAAAAAAGTTGTATTACCAAGAACGCTCCCACATGAATACACACTCATGGACACAGATGGATGCACAGATAAACACAGGTATTCACACACAAACACAAACACACACACACACACACACACATCTAATCTCCCGAGCGGCCAGAGTTCCTGGCCTAGGGCCATTAGACTAACCGAGTACAGAGGGAAAAGGAGAGAGAGAGACGGAGAAAAGGAGGCATGGGGGGAGGCAGTGAGTTGGGGTGAGAGTGGCAGGGAGAGAGAGAGAGAGAGAGAGAGAGAGAGAGAGAGAGAGAGAGAGAGAGAGAGAAACCGGAGGGAGGGAGGCAGAGAAAGGGCAGGAGACATGGAGACAGTGAGAGGGAGGGCGCTTGTCTTTGGGAAATGGAAATCCTTTACAATCTAAAGTGGTTTCCTCTCCCTTCCGTCCTCCATGCTGAGCTCTGTGCCCTCTCCCTCCCCCAGAGCTCCCACGCCGCTAACTAGAAAACTGTCAGTGTATTTAACACGGCGCCGGCTCCAAGCCCAGCATTTTTTTTACAAAGAACATCTTCATATTGTTTCAGAGAACAAAGCGGAAAGTTTCCCTTTATTTGTTCACTGACGTGACAAAACCACGAATTATCTTTAGAGCTCCTATTTTAATGCATCTGTGCATCGTTTTCATATATTTTCACATTATCGTTCCAGAGGGAAACCTCAAACCTCTCAGGGACGGAGAAGCAAAGAAGCCTCGAAGACATTGAATCATTCAGAGCGCCAAGTAAGACCGTCAGAGAAATTGGGATCACAAGGCTGTCACATGACAACAGCTGTGTACAAACTGATCCAATCCCTGCAGACTGCAAAGGAGGAAGACTTTAATTATCTACCTGTCTCTTCGTCTCTCTACCTCTCTCTCTCTCTCTCTTTCCCCTCTGCAGAATCTTTCTGAGAAGAGGAGGCCGTCTGCTCAATCATCAGTTTAAAGGGGTCCCCTTCCTTTTCTGTCAGCCCCAGGTTATTTTTACCCCCTCCCTCCTCCTCCTCCTCCTCCTCCTCCTCCCTCCCATCCATCCCTCTCTTTCCGAGCGAACTCTCTCTGCCAATTTGTACTCTCTTAGTCACGCTAAGCACTTATCTTGTCCCCGCTGAATGCCTCTGCAATCAAACCAACACTTATCCGGTTGTAAGGCATTCTAATGGCCGCCTGATAATGAAACTCCTTCATTGTGAGTTAACAACTGGCGGAGAGACGCATGAAGTCTACGACACAAGCAGTGAAATTGCTGATGAGGGCCGCGGACAATTTTTTTGTGTGCCTATGCTTCTGCTGCAGCTTCTGCATTGTAAGCGTTCTGTACATTAAATAATGAGCATACGTTTACAGCTGGAGGGGTCACTTTGCATTTTGAAAACCGTCTCTCGAAGGTTTTGTATTCATAGATCTTTTCTGGAGTGAATCCCGAGTACAGTGCCAAGAAGGGCCCTCCTCCAACGTGAAGACACACACTCACACACACACGCACACACGTTTTTGTCACTCAGAAACATACAGGCTCAATGATTTCACAAAATACGCCCAGATTACAATTAAAACAAAGTCTGCCACTTGGTTGCCCACGTTAGACCTTAAAATGTGATTTCATGTGTTCAAACCAGGCTGAAAACTTGCTTTTTGAATTGTATATTCCTATTTGTATCATTAAAATGGGCATCAATGTCATTCATTGACTTTTTTATCTCATTTCGGACAGAAATCAAAGAGACATGGACATGGATGGCAGTTCTGTTAATACTATAGTGTGGGTGCATCAATGTACATATTCACGCAGTCATGAATTCTGGGCCGCACATGCGGACGAAGGGCAGATAGTGACATTTACGCTGTGTTTAAAGGTTTAAAGCTGGTGTTATTTTATAGTTATCTTATTGTCAACAAAGTCCCACGAGAGGTCCAAAACCAACAAAGCTCTGCCTGTAGCTTTTAGCCTCACGTTTATTCATTCCTACCGAAGACTTAAGGTTAAATAACTGCACTCAAACAGCCGGGCACTGCAGTTTTCAGCAAACGATACTCAAACCAGAGTAAATAGTGTATTTGTTGAGGACTATTTTCAGCTGAGTAATAATACACATGTGGTGCTCTGGTGAGTATTTATCTCAGCAGGACTACTTGTATGTGTGATTGACTCAACATAATCTACAGAGGGAAAATATAGAAAGCAGATTTTAAGATTGGTTGTGGTTTATTCTGTAAGCACTGCAATTAAATGGCCTTTTCAGATGCAATGTGATCTTATATAAAACAGATATTGTTTTCAATTTGTAAATCATACTAATGAGAAGCATGAAGCAATAATTGGCCCACAAAATAATCACGAGCCCACTGATGCTTTTACTAAATCCGGTTTCTTAAATTCCATTTTCCAGTAACAAGCAATGAAAAAATGTAATGATTTGAGACGACGGAAGAATAACGGATAATTATCGCTGGGTTTATAGAATCTTCCGTCTTCCCTCTGGCTGCGCTGTAACGATGTCCGGACAGGCATTTCGATGTGCTTTCACAGCTCCAAGCAATGTTCGATTATGTGACCTCAAAGCAGCTACTGGGATTAAGGAAATGTGTAAGATTGATGAACCAGGCCGTTTAAAAAGAGCCAACTTATTAACTAAAGTAAAGTCCTTTTCAGGGGAGACTCAATGAAGCGTGGTGTTTCCATTATTACGCTCAGACAAGCATCTTCCGCATTAACATTCCTGCCATCGCCATCAATCAGACGAGGCTTTTCCTTCACTCGTCCCATTGAAGCTGATGCGCTGATTACAGGGCACGAGTGCTGTTGTCCTGAGCCGCGTCAGCATACCTTTGAGTTCAGCCCGAAAGCAGAGGAGCGGCAATCACGCGGAACACATGCTCTTCTCTGCCTCTTCAAAAAACAGACGACTACAATCATATTGATTGGTGCTTTGTTCAAACCACTCCAACAATCAAGCAGACTCTCGTCAGAAGACACTCGAGCGAGCCTCGTTCACCACGGGGACTATTTGAAGCACATTGTGCGGCGCTCTCCGTTTGGATTCGGCCAATGACAACGAGCGGCTTAATAAGTTCCGAGTGTGATTGGGGCGCAATCCTGAGATCATCATCATGGAAACGTAAAACCAAACGAAGATACTCTCGCGGTGCGTCGTCGTATTAAAGGACGACGCGGTGATTATCGCAGTCGATAGCCATGGGCCGTGTGCAGCAGCACAGAGCGCAAGTTGAAGACACTTGTTTTTAATTTGACGTCACACTGTGGACAGACATTGTAGCCCATTGTAAAACACTTTTGGATTCATTGGGGACAAGATGAAGGGGTGTATATACAACAACAGTGTGATTGGTCTGCCTGTAAGCTGAGCCAAGTTTAATCAATCCTCAACTGATGTTTTCCAGACACACGTGTCATATCAACATCTGAGTTTGGGAGGTTTATGGTACCATTGAGTGCCTTGAGTACCTTTTTAAAGCACTATACATTATACATTAGTATATTTATTGCATAAGTCATTGGATCCTCACTCACCTTTGCATTGGTTGGTGTTCTTGTCCAGGATGGCCTTTGTTGACACAATCTTCCCATATCTGTAAAAACAGCGATAAAATATTCAGATCAGTCGCTATATCCTGTTTTTCTCTTCTAAACAGACATATTGGTTGTTCTTGGAGTCGTATGCATGCTGCATGGCTCTAGAGTGGCAGTTTGTCCGTCTACAGGTCCACTCGACAACTTGATTGCACTGAAATGTTGCGTAGACATTCTTGGTCCCCAGAGGATGACACTCTATGACCTGGGTGATCCCCTGACTTCAAATGTATGGATTTTAAGAACTATTGCATGGATTGCCATGAACTTTGGCAATGGCACTTTGGCAATGACAGACGTTCACGTTCCCCATCGAGCACCGTCACCACGTTATCGTTTACATTTTTTGACCATTAAATGTGCAAAACTGATGACATTCCCTCAGCCTCAGCTTCGTTTAGGGCTAATTAGCAAATGTTAGCATACTAGCATGCTGGGATAGGGAGTTTGGTAAACATTGTTCTTCATCTCCAAGCGCGACAGTGCCTAAGTAGAACAAAGAAGTGTCTAAACTCAAGGAATGTTACTTCATCCGAGACCATTTCGAAGTTTGAATCTAATACCATGACACAGTTTTCCGGGGTATCCGCAAGAGAATCCGTCACAGTTACATCTTCTGTGTCTACGCTTCCATCTATTCCTTCTGTATTTATCTGTTCCACATCTCCCCCGGAGCCTCAGACAGTATTGTCTTATAAATGATTATACTATAACCACTTGATATCTGTATGGCAGCAGATCCTGCTTGCAGGGCCTGTAAGAGAGACAGACAGCCTCCCTACCTCCGTCCGCTCAACTTTTAGTGTCTGTCTCTTTCGCTCCCCTTCTCTCTTTCTTACGTTTGACAGCTCTGCCTCTCTTTGTCTTCTCCCCTTATTTCCCTCTCCATTCCACTTCTATTCTCCAGCTCACTGTTCTCACAGAGAGAAGTTAATAATGTTTCTTATCAGCCCGGTCTTTCAGTCCTGAGGACTGAGAAAACAGAAAGCTGAGAAAAAGGCAGAGAAGGTATGAGGAGAGAGGAAGAGAGAGACAAGCGAGGAGGGACAGAAAGCCTGGATCACTGCCTAGCTCTCGCTGTGTGGATGAGACTTTTTAATGAATGTTTTAACACTGCTGCGCAATGACTGACTGGCTGGCTGAGCGACTATCAAGCAGATTGACAGACCGGCTGGCTGATGGCCACAGGTGAGGGATGGAAAGCACAGTCCCTCTTCCCTTGAAGAGAAAACGAGGGAGACAACTAGGAGGGAGACAGGAAAGATAGAGAAATCAGGAGAAGATACAGTGTGGGAGGTTAGGAGCCGAGAGGGGTGAACAAAGGGAAAAGGAGAGGGGAGAGAGAGAGACTGGGAAGAATGAGAAATAGATGAGGAGAGGGAGAGCAGTCAGTCAAAAGATAAAACGAGACACTGAAGGCGAGGAGGAAGCGAGGTAGTCGGGGAGCGATGGAGAGATAGTAAGAGGTGTTTAATAAAGAAGAGATCATTTAGTTGTCAGCATCAGGAGAGTCTCTGTCAGCCGACCGCTTCTGAGGAGAACAGAGACTAGCTCGCCTGACAGCTTCACGTCGTACTCTATTGGGACAGCAGACTTTAGAAGTAAAGTCAGACAAAAGGCTTTAAAAGGCTGCTATCACACATAACACGACAGCTGAGCAGCCTGTGATCTCCAAATTGGGAGAGAAAACCACTGCTTTGTTCAGACGATGCTCAATTTTCACACTTTTTTCTGTAAATTAGGTTTAAAAAAAATCCACGTTTATGAAAAGGCTAAAATCCAATGTCAGGGCTTGTGGTAAACAAGATCTTTGGCTTGCGGTTTGGGGGGGAGCAATCCAACTGTTGCAGACGTAAAAAAAAAAATCCAGGCAGGACTAATCGCCCACACACATAAACGCAAAGACAAACACACATGCGGACGCACACGCGAGGCAGCGCCGCACATCAAAACCACCAAAGCGGTAATCACACACACCATCTGGCAATACCCAACTCTTTGTTGACTTCTGCCTCAGTGTGATTCAAACTGTGTGTGTGTGTGTGTGTCAGTGCACGAGTGTAAACACCTAGCGTGCATGTGTGAGTGAATGTGCCTGGTGAGTTAGTATGACTGCATGACAAAAATCCCATGCACCATGGGTGTTTTGGCAGCTTGTTTTTGTGGAACGTTTCCAGACTGTTCCGATTTGTGTGTGTGTGTGTGTGTGTGTGTGTGTGTGTGTGTGTGTGTGTGTGTGTAAGATAAGATAAGATAAAATAAGATAATCCTTTATTAGTCCCGCAGTGGGGAAATTACAGGATTACAGCAGCCTTGCTCACAAGTGAATAAAAGAATAATACAATAATACAATAGAAACAAGTAATATAAATAAATACAAGCAGTAAAACAGTAGAGAAGAATATTAATATACAGACTGAATAGAAAGTACTTAAACGTATTGCACGTAAATACACGTAATATACGTAATAATATTGCACCAGGTGAGTGATAAAGTAAAGTGAAGTAAAGTGTTCAGTTGTCAGAGTTGTCTACTGGGAGCTCAGCTGGTTGTGCAGCCTGACCGCAGCGGGAAGGAAAGACTTGCGGTACCTCTCCCTCAGACACCGGGGATGAATCAGCCGGTGACTGAAGGAGCTGTGCAGCGCTGCTAGAGTGTCCTGCATGGGGTGGGAGGCGTGGCTTATCATGGACGAGAGCTTACTCATCATCCTCCTGTCCCCCACCACCTCCACGGTATCCAGAGGACGCCCCGGCACGCTGCTGGCCTTCTTTACCAGCTTGTCCAGTCTCCTCAGATGCCGTGATGCTGCTGCTCCAGAAGACCACTCCATAAAAGATGGCTGATGCCACCACAGAGTCAAAGAAGGTCTTCAGGAGTGCTCCCTGCACCCCAAAAGACCTCAGTCTCCTCAGCAGAAAGAGTCTGCTCTGTCCCTTTTTATAAAGTGCGTGTACGTGGTCGGACCAGTCCAGTTTGTTGTTCAAGTGGACACCCAGGTACTTATAAGATTTAACGATCTCAATGTCACCAGTGTGTGTGTCCGTGTGTGTGTGTGTGTGTCCGTGTGTGTGTGTGTAAGAGAAAGAGAGTGAGAAAGACAAAGAGAGAGGTACCTGGCCTGACACGTTATGAATCTTGAGAAAATATGTTCTCAGTTGTCACAAAGTGGAAAACAAATAGAGCGGACATTTAGCGGCCGTGTGTGTGTTATCCTGAGATCAATGTGTGTGTGTGTGTGTGAGACATACAAGTATGAATCCACCTGCTCATTCTCTCCCTACACAATCTAGCCTGACTGAAAAACAAAACAATAGGAGGAGAGGGTGAAACAACACCGCGGCCTCGGGGAAATGTCAAGTTACAACAACACTGCGCCGCCGCACAAAATGGTGTCTCCTTCTGGACTTGATTCAGTGGTGAAATTCCATTGTCTCCACACACAAAAAAAGCCCCGGCGTTCTGCTGTTTAGGTGATGAAATGGAAGAAAGTATTGATAATAGATCAGATGACGAAGGAGAGCGTGGAATGAGAGGAGAGGGGAAAGTGCAGAACGTTCTGTTCTGGCTCAAAAGTCCCAACTGCAACCCTCTCATTGATTCCAGCAGAAGCCTTTTGAAATAACTTTGACCAACACTTGACCCGGCGGCACACGAGAGACACTCATGAATACTATTCAAATACTCATAACATAACAATGAAGGAGTACAAGGAGCCAGATGGCGAGGGTTAGCACTTTATTCACCACCTTATTCCATTACTCCCCACTGGGCCAAGGAAACTGAGTGAATCGGCTCTGAAAGGCGTTTTTTTCCATTAGATGTAAATCGTGACTAAAGAATCCATAATGGGAGTGAAATGGGGGCAGATGTCGGAAAAGATGTTTTATTTTGAAAAATGACCGGATGCATCCGTCTGTCAAGAGGTCACGTGATACGTTACCAGCAAAAATTACAATTAAAAATACTTTTCAACTCTGTGTTCTGGATTAAAATCAAGGCAGAATATCCTGAGATCGCCAAAAAAAGCTCTGAAACCCTGCCTCCATTTCAACATCCTGTCTTTATGCTCGTAGCAGAGAAACATTTCAGGGTTCCTGCTAATTCAACGTAATGGTGAGTTGTATTTGTATGCACTTTATAATTGTCTTTATGCCGGTCGTATCACTTTATTACACCTCAAGAACATAGGTAGTAAGTAATGGAGAGTCAAATTCTTCCTAGTTCTGTAGATAAACCTGCTGAAGTACCGTACTTTTCGGGTTATAAGCCGCTACTGCCTTCGGTCAGTGTCCCCGTTAGCTCCCCGCTGTAGCCAGCTGGGGCTCCTGCTAGCGCTCCGTCACTTCTCCGCTAACTTCCGCTAGCTCCCTGAAAACCACCGAAGGTAGCGGGACCAGGCTCGACACCCGACTTGGGCAGAGGGGACGCGGGCAGTAGCAGCAGCAGCGGGCAGTAGCAGCAGCAGTGGCCGGTAGCAGCAGAAGCGCTAGCTAGTAGCGCTACTAGCAGCGCTAGCTAGCAGCGCTACTAGCTTGCTACAGCGGGGACACTGATCAGCCGTAGGAGCGGCTTGTAACCCGAAAAGTACGGTATCTACATCGTGTCAAAAAGTTACCTTTATGTCATAACGTAGCCGGCTAGCTAACACTTTCTATTTTCTTCATAGAAATGCCTCAAAGCCCCACAAAACTGTTCTAAGCCAGAGAAGAACTTTTAGGGAAAGCTATGTTTCTTCTTCAACACAAGAAATGCGACACACACAAAAAACAGTACGGCCGCTGAAATCGACAGTGTTTTCCAGACTGTCGAGATTTAAAACTCCGGTGCACCAAATGTTGGCATTCTTGACACAACCTGTGTGTGTGTGTGTGTTCATGTGTGTGTGAAGTGTTAATGACAGTCCTCTGAGGGCCCCCACAGCGTCAGATCTGTGTTTTCATTTCCTTGTGGAGAACCGTCAGCCTATGGATGCTCACCGTTTGATGTCTACTGAACCGCAGTTGCCACCCACCCACACACACACACACACACACACACACACACACATACACATTATGCACTTGCACTATTTCTACTTCTCCAGGATGTATGCGTGTGTATATACATTATGTATATATGGTCGTTCTGTGTGTTTGTACATGGTGTGTGTTTGAGTGAGTGAGTGTGTGTGTGTGTGTGTGTGTGTGTGTCCACGCTGGTTGGTCTCTGTGTGTGGTATCCCCTAATTAGGGATCCAATGCAGCTGTCTTGTCTCTTGCACTTCCCCCCTTTCCCCCACTCTGCCAGTTAGACGGAGACAAACACAGAGGGAGGGACCGAGAGAACGCGGCGCTTCAGAAGTCTTGGAATTCATCCCCCCGTAGTTTACCGCGTTCAAGGCGCTATAAAGAAACGTAGCGCTGGCGTGTTTCCGCGATGAAGAGGCAATGTGCTGTGAATTCAGAAGACAGCTCGGTGTCACTGGAACGTTGTTTATCTGCCAAAAGGGGATTTCCATGACATCCGGAGCTGCGAGGCACTCTGGTTAGGTAGGAGTCGGTGTTACACGAGGAGGGTAATACAATGGGTGACCTACTCTAGGACCACGGATTAGCTTATTCCCTTTTTTCATCTGATAATACTATGTGGTGGTGAACTTCTGCCACGTCCGATCCAATAGCATGGCTGTTGCTGTGGAGAGTAAATTGAGTTTGGATGAGTTTAAACTCCACTACATCGCTGGTCGGCCATAAGTCTTCAGAGGGCTCGATACCTTTTCAATTTGAGTTGTGGACATAGAGGTTCTTTTTTTTTCCTCTTCAATGTTATTACAGTGAAATTGGGAGCCAACTCTTTTCTGTTGAACCGAAGGGTCGGTGTTACGCTAGAAAATAGCTACTTTGTATACAATCCGTTCCGAAAAGTCGGCCCTCGTAGAGAGAGGAGTTTCAATAAATGTGGGCTGTGACATGTGATATGCATGACATAAACGTCAACTATTTAAAGCCCTACACACCTGTGGTTCTGCAGGTGAGTTGAGCTCTTCTCAGGACTGTGTGTGCAGACTAACTCTGTGTTATTGGCATGTGCCTCACTCTCCAGTTAGTAGTATTGCACCATGATAAAGTATAACCATGCATACTGGTGCATGGAGTTGGGGAACCATATGTGATTCTTAGAATACAGTGTGCAGGTCCGTTTTATTTAATTTCATTAAAAAAAATACTAAATCTGAAAAATAAATCATGTTTTTCTGGCCCCACCCCGCTTATTTTTTTTTGTTTTATTTGAAAGATCTAAGCAAAATGGAAATGTAAGTACATTTTCATGACCACTGGGCAAACGCCATCTGCCGATGCCGATGTGAGTGAACAGTGAGATTGTTTGCAGAAACCGGATCGTTGTTTGCCATCTTGACATTTGCCCGCTTTGCACCAGCGTTGTAATCAAGAAGATATTTATATTCAAAATTGACTCCGACAATACTACTGCTCATATTCAGGGAAGAAAAGGCTGAAGCTGTGTTACCGTACTTTTCGGGTTATAAGCCGCTACTACCTTCGGTCAGTGTCCCCGTTAGCTCCCCGCTGTAGCCAGCTGGGGCTCCTGCTAGCGCTCCGTCACTTCCCCGCTAACTTCCGCTAGCTCCCTGAAAACCACCGAAGGTAGCGGGACCAGGCTCGACACCCGACTTGGGCAGAGGGGACGCGGGCAGTAGCAGCAGCAGCGGGCAGTAGCAGCAGCAGTGGCCGGTAGCAGCAGAAGCGCTAGCTAGCAGCGCTACTAGCAGCGCTAGCTAGCAGCGCTACTAGCTTGCTACAGCGGGGACACTGATCAGCCGTAGGAGCGGCTTGTAACCCGAAAAGTACGGTACTTAAATGTGTTCTTGTCCACAGAGTTTTGCTCATAAAACAGAGCGATAATTAAAGATGAGTTCTGGCTTTGAAATAGTAGATCATACATTCAGGGACAGAAACATGTTCTAGGGTTCAGGCTTCACCTCAATCACCTGCTACCAAAAACATCAAGCCACGGTCGAGCCACATAGATATGCTTTTTTCATATATTTTTTCAAACTCTGCTGCTGAAGATTAACGAGAGATTGTGAAGTTATTCAATGTTTTATATTCATCTGCAGTGATTTCTCCTTTGAGTGGCTTTGAGTGAGAGATCCTCATATAACCCCTCAAACATGAAGTAGAGACAGACAGACAGATACATTTATAGACAGACAAGTAGATTGATAGACGGATAGATGGATTGATATATTGATATAGGACGGATTGATAGATTGATAGACAGAGAGATAGATTAGAGTAGTGTGTCAGTGGTAAGGGTGAGAGAGAACGACACATGTGGAAAAAGAAGCGAGCGAGCGAGAGATAAATTGTCCTTGTGCTCCGCTTTGGATTCCGATCACGTTCTGCTCTGTCCCCAGACGTTAAAAGTGTGTCCATAGTTTTGGCGATCGAGGGAGTGATTGGAAATGTCAGCTGACAACAGCACTTTTCACTGACACTCTGAGAACTGGCACAGAGACAGGGGTGAGGGATGGGGAGAGGGGAGGGGGGGGGAGGGGGGGGGGGGAGGAAATGAGGAGGATGACAGAATAGGAAGGAGAGGATGGTGCTGGTGGGTGGATTGGCTCACAAAAAAGCCACGCTTGGTAACAATAAGGATGAGGATGACATTGAGTTGAGTGTGCGTGTGTGTGTGTGTGTGTGTGTGTGTGTGTGTGTGTGTGTGTGTGTGTGTGTGTGTGTGTCCTTCCGCTATTCATTGTAGCTGTGAGCATGAATGAAATGCCTGTTAGTGTGAGGTTGTCTGCATGTCATGTCCCTGAGTGACAGGAAACTGCCACTCAGTCTAGTTCTCAAAGCCAGAGAGAGAGAGAGAGAGAGAGTTGGAAACCCAAAGCAAAGACTGTTGTTGCCCACCAGCACACACAGCCCCCCCCCCCCCCCCCCCCCCCTTACTGACCTTTCCTAAATGTTACTGGCCACTTGGCACACGGGCCGGTCCTCTAATGAAACTTTTATTGGCCCCCATTTTTCACCCTGTTTCTCCAGAACGCCTCCAGGGCTCAGCTGAAATACAACAGGCTTGAACTGCAGCTGACACGCAGAAGGGCAAGGTGTGGGTGTGTGTGTGTGGGTGTGGGTGTGTGTGTGTGTGTGTGTGTGTGTGTGTGTGTGCGTGTGTGAGAGAGTGTTATAGTCCTCACATTTTGTTTGCATCCGCCCGTTTCTTTATTCCAAAAGCAATTAGCTCAATTATAAATGTTGATGAGATCATTTAAAGCCCTTACCTGCGGAGTATTTAGCACAATATATCATTCTCCAATTACATTTGATAACATCAGGTAATAGCTGGAGGCAAACAAGGCTGTCTCAGGGAGAGCCGGTTTATTGTTCGCATTACATTCTGTGTTGACTCTGTTTGTCCACACGGGGACGATTGGGAATTAAATGTGCAGGATCAGCTTTTAGCACCGAGGAAGAGGAGGGATGAGGAGTGGCAAACAGAGGAAGGTACTGCAGGCCAGCAGCAGCCAGGATGTCCACATAATGCATCCATATATTATCAGAGAGCAGATACGCTCAGCTGTATCGATGTGGGTACGACGTCTTCTCGTGTATAAAGCACGCTTTACGCGAGTCATCAGCACTTTTGGTGTAAAATGTATTACAAGGAATGTTATTTACATATTTTGCCCTCAAATCCTATCCAAGTAATTGTCATGCAAAGTCAAGACATTATTATTATTATTATTAAGAAAATAAAGATCACACACTGGAGAAACTTAATGATCGAATATATTTTGGAAAATCTAACCGCCTCCATCATTTACAATACAACCGAACACTCCATCTGGTCATCGTTCACTATGTTTTTACAAACATGACACCACCCATCCTATTGATATTACAATTGAAATTGTGTTTTTTTTGGCCTGAAAACCAATTGAAACCCAGTACATGCATACCCGCATACGCACATACATATACAACTGCCCTCATCTATGTATTGTTTTTTCTTTCATCTCAAAAAGGCTCAGGCACACACACACACACACACACACACACACACACACACACACACACACACACACACACACACACACCGTTCTCTCATACCCTGACTATAAGATGTTTTGCTGGCTTGTATCTCACTGTTTTGTCGTCCTCTTGGTGTTACGTCTGTGTATTGTCTTACAATAAATAAATAAATACAAATATATATATATATATATAATCTGCACAGAGCTGTAAGGGTTTCATTAAAGGTTTGTATAATTATACCACAGAAAATGTCCTGTGTCCAATACAACGAACACAACATCGCCCCTCTGAGAAACGACTGTTTTACTTTCACCATTTTTAATCTTTCTAATTCTATTTTGTGCAAAGTCCATCTGCTGAGGGAGATCAAGCCAAACTACTGAAAGCTCCGGGACATCTACTGAGTGGACCTCGAGGTAACGCTGTGTTTGTCTAATTGCTGTTTCCAAGCTGAACTTTTATTTATTCTCAATGTTTACGGCGTTTTAAGTTTTAAACGAGAGCAACGGGGCGTTTACGACGCAAACTGTGTCGAACAATCGCTGCTGCCAGAGCACAGTGGGTTGAAATAAACACTGGGTCAGAATGTGTTCAGACGAAACGTAGCTGCTGGTGAATAATGAAGACGAGGCTTCATCAGCTCCAATGCCGCTCTGTGTCTGTGCCAGCGGATCAGAGCAGTCTGGAGTGGGAAAACATGGCTCTGCAAACTTGGGATCCTTAGTTTGTGCTCCTCCAGCTATCAATGTGAAGGTTTCCCTGTTAGTGAAGGCTCCTTAATTAAGAATATGGACCTACTTTGCTAAAACAAGCATGCTCCTGTTTGCCCGTCACCAATAACCCGCTATTACAAACTCAGGCCCTTGCTTTCACATCGCTCTTAGCATTAAGAAATGTCCCCTTGGGGATGAATAAAGAATACATCTATATCTATCTATCTATCTATATATTATATCTCATTCTATATAATTGGAAATGATTCCCCCAAATGCAAGCTGCTGAGTTGAGGAAGTAACGATTCATTTGAAAGCTCAGGTATATATATATATATTTAGCTTCGTTAATACATTCCAAAAAGTATAGCAACCTTTCCTGGAGTACTACATTAATGTCTACACTAAAACTAATAGAATGTCCGTAACTGATCTGATCTCTGTATAATATTTATTGAATTTATCTATTATATTTTTGCCATTTTGGCATTCATTTTGTATCTATATACCGTAAACGTCGGGTTACAAGCCGCTCCTACGGCCGATCAGTGTCCCCGCTGTAGCAAGCTAGTAGCAGCGCTAGCTACTGTTGCTACCGGCCGCTGCTGTTAGCTAGCGCTGATGCTGCTACTGCCCGCGTCCCCTCTGCCCAAGTCGGGTGTCGAGCCTGGTCCCGCTACCTTCGGTGGTTTTCGGGGAGCTAGCGGAAGTTAGCGGAGAGCTAGCGGAAGTTAGCGAGGAAGTAACGGAGTGCTAGCAGGAGCCCCAGCTGGCTACAGCGGGGAGCTAACGGGGACCCTGACCAAAGGTAGTAGCGGCTCGTAACCTGACGTTTACGGTACTGTAAATATCTGTTCCTGGCATTATTAGTATTTTTCCTTTTTTCCCCACTCTTGGTGCAGTCTCCCAGTGGGGTAAGATGGGATGCAGATGTTGCTGTACTGTATAATGGGATACTGTATAATTTTACTAATGCTATTATGGAAGAAAGGAGTGACCTGCCATGCTGTAAAATATGCCCATACTTTACACAAGAAATGTCTCAAACAATTGGCATCAGACATGAAGGGGTCTTCTGCTGATTGACAGAAGGATGTAAGTGTGTGTGTGTGTGTGTGTGTGTGTGTGTGTGTGTGTGTGTGTGTGTGTGTGTGTGTGTGTGTGTGTCCTTGAGCAGCATGTGTGTGTAAATGTTCGAGTGCAGAAGGGAGCGGATGGGTTCGGCCCAGCTGCGTTTGTGTTTTTTCCTCTGCGGAAACACGCGGGGGTTGGGCAGGGAGGTCAAGAGCAAACTGTTGATACTCATCATAAGCTGCTGTTGGACTCACGCACAACTAAGTGCATCTGCACTGAAGGAGGTCGAGCAGAACAGAGCAGAACTCACGGCTGGCAGAGTTTGGTGAGGTCCTGGTCGGTGGTGGCCGGCGGCAGGCCTCTGATGTACAGGTTGGTCTTACTAAGCTGCTCCACTAGCCCTCCTCCATGACCTCCTCCTCCATAGCCTCCTCCTCCTCCTGTGGTGCCAGGGCTGGGCGGAGCCATGGGCTGAGGGGGCGGGGCATAGGACTGCTGCAGAGAAAGAGAGAGAGCGGTCACAATTAAAAATCAATTAACAAAAAGCCTTGTAATGCCATTTCCTGTGTCACAATTTCATAATACCAAAAATATAATTTCAATTTATATTCCTAAATCCTACCCATCATAACACACCATAATCCTACTGATCTCACATCCTTTGGCGTAATCTCTTCCTGCTTCAAGTCCCACACCGATGTCTTAATTCAACAGGAAAATGTAATCAAATTAAGGAATGTGTAATGAGTATTTCTCATCTTGATCATTCTGTTTTGATACTGTTGCGTTGCTTGTTATTAATAACGTCTCCAGTTTTATTTAGTTAGCATTTGGTAACTCAGTCGGTGTCATTATCATGACTGGAGTGACCCGCTGTAAGTTACAGCGTTGTTCGTGTTATGGAACAGGAAATGTTCCATAACACTCTGAGCATGTGACCATGTGATGTGCTGTAGATGTATAAACTGTTTTGACAGGTCTTTAAGTCTAAACTGAAACTTTAAATGTGATCATTTCATTTCTAATGCAAGCAGACTTGGATCAAACAACATTATTTTACTTCGCGGTACTGAAATAATTCCTAAACCACACAGTACTGCATTGGACACATTCACTGTGCTTTAAATAGTTTCTGTCAGGCCAGAGAGTGTTTAATCCAGGCCTTGGACCTTCATGACCCCGAACTTACTCAAACATTTCCTATCGGCCTCCACTGTCCAATTACACAGCTCAATGCTGACTAAATGACTCAATGAGAAGAGCGTTCCTGGCAGGGAAGAAGGGCAGTGTGAGGATTAATGAGTGTTTGGATGATGGGTTCAGAGTGCACAGCCACCCCAGCCTGCCTGAGACAAACTATGAGCTGAGGTTTGGAGGGAATAAACAAGCCTGATGGCTCTCATGACCACAGCGTTCAAAACACTGCGTCTGCCTCCTTGATGCTTAGAAAAAAAACGCCGCAGGCTGGATCGACAAAGAGATCTGAAGGGAAGTGGATGGAAACACGTTCAAGAACCCGCTGCCGTTTGAGAGGATCACAAGCCGGCTTCACCGTGTGAAAGGTTGACGAAGGAGAGACAGGGAGACAGGAGGGGGAGGGAGAGGGAGACAGGTGAGACAGAGAGACAGGAAGACAGTAGGGGCAGTGGAGAGGGAGACAGGAAGACAGTAGGGACAGTGGAGAGGGAGACAGGAAGACAGTAGGGGCAAGGGAGAGGGAGACAGGTGAGGCAGAGAGACAGGAAGACAGGAGGGGCAGTGGAGAGGGAGTCAGGAAGACAGTAGGGGCAGTGGAGAGGGAGACAGGAAGACAGGAGGGGCAGTGGAGAGGGAGACAGGAAGACAGGAGGGGCAGTGGAGAGGGAGACAGGAAGACAGTAGGGGCAAGGGAGAGGGAGACAGGTGAGGCAGAGAGACAGGAAGACAGTAAGGGGAAGGGAGAGGGAGACAGGTGAGACAGTAGGGGGAAGGGAGAGGGAGACAGGTGAGACAGAGAGACAGGAAGACAGTAGGGGGAAGGATGAGGGAGACAGGTGAGACGGAGAGACAGGTGAGACAGTAGGGGCCAGGGAGAGGGAGACAGGAAGACAGTAGGGGCAAGGGAGAGGGAGACAGGTGAGACGGAGAGACAGGAAGACAGTAAGGGGAAGGGAGAGGGAGACAGGAAGACAGTAGGGGCAAGGGAGAGGGAGACAGGTGAGACAGTAGGGGCCAGGGAGAGGGAGACAGGAAGACAGTAGGGGCAAGGGAGAGGGAGACAGGTGAGACGGAGAGACAGGAAGACAGTAAGGGGAAGGGAGAGGGAGACAGGAAGACAGTAGGGGCCAGGGAGAGGGAGACAGGTGAGACAGTAGGGGCCAGGGAGAGGGAGACAGGAAGACAGTAGGGGCAAGGGAGAGGGAGACAGGTGAGACGGAGAGACAGGAAGACAGTAAGGGGAAGGGAGAGGGAGACAGGAAGACAGTAGGGGCAAGGGAGAGGGAGACAGGTGAGACGGAGAGACAGGAAGACAGTAGGGGCAGTGGAGAGGGAGACAGGAAGACAGTAGGGGCAAGGGAGAGGGAGACAGGTGAGACAGTAGGGGCAAGGGAGAGGGAGACAGGAAGACAGTAGGGGCAGTGGAGAGGGAGACAGGAAGACAGTAGGGGCAAGGGAGAGGGAGACAGGTGAGACAGAGAGACAGGTGAGACAGTAGGGGGAAGGGAGAGGGAGACAGGTGAGACAGAGAGACAGGTGAGACAGTAGGGGCCAGGGAGAGGGAGACAGGTGAGACAGAGAGACAGGAAGACAGTAGGGGGAAGGATGAGGGAGACAGGTGAGACAGAGAGACAGGTGAGACAGTAGGGGCCAGGGAGAGGGAGACAGGTGAGACAGAGAGACAGATGAGACAGTAGAGGGAAGGGAGAGGGAGACAGGTGAGACAGAGAGACAGGAAGACAGTAGGGGGAAGGGAGAGGGAGACAGGTGAGACAGTAGGGGCCAGGGAGAGGGAGACAGGAAGACAGTAGGGGCAAGGGAGAGGGAGACAGGTGAGACAGAGAGACAGGAAGACAGTAGGGGGAAGGATGAGGGAGACAGGTGAGACAGAGAGACAGGTGAGACAGAGAGACAGGTGAGACAGTAGGGGCCAGGGAGAGGGAGACAGGTGAGACAGAGAGACAGGAAGACAGTAGGGGGAAGGATGAGGGAGACAGGTGAGACAGAGAGACAGGTGAGACAGTAGGGGCCAGGGAGAGGGAGACAGGTGAGACAGTAGGGGGAAGGGAGAGGGAGACAGGTGAGACAGTAGGGGGAAGGGAGAGGGAGACAGGTGAGACAGTAGGGGGAAGGGAGATGGAGACAGGTGAGACAGTAGGGGGAAGGGAGAGGGAGACAGGAAGACAGTAGGGGGAAGGGAGAGGGAGACAGGTGAGACGGATGAGGCGGGAAGGGTTTGCGCTTGGATGTATTCTGTATTCGGTGTGTGTGTGTGTGTGTGTGTGTGTGTGTGTGTGTGTGTGTGTGTGTGTGTGTGTGTGTGTGTGTGTGTGTGTGTGTGTGTGTGTGTGTGTGAGAGAGAGAGAGCCGGTGTTTGTGATAATGACAGGTTGCTAGCACACAGCAAAGTGGAGCCTGAGCCAGCTCTGATATTAATCCATTACCTGTACTTCCCTCAACTGACACACACACACACACACACACACACACACACACACACACACACACACACACACACACACACACACACTGGCAGCTCGGAAAGACTGCGCAAACAGGCCTCCAGCACATGTGCTGTACAGCAGCCGTGCAGTAAGAGGAGACGGTGCCTGTGTGGAGGAGTCTGACGCTAACGGTCCAGAATGAGCCTCTACACAAAGTACCGAGATGAAGAAAGAGGCCGCCCTGAGTAATGCTCATTTTAATGGCTGTGACAAATACAACTTCACATTGCAAGTGACTCCTAAAACCCTCATATTTGCAGTTTGGTATTTTCTCCCGAGAATATCTCCCAACACAGTGTTCACTGAGAATGTTGTCCATAAATGTCACATGTGCTCAAATTGACTGGTTCAATGGATTAATTCAAAGTCAAAATGCCACACTGTAATTATTCAAGTCCTTTATCAAGCAAAACTGTTTAACATTTTGTGTTGGTTCCAGTTTTACAAATTTAGGACAGGATTTGTTGCTCGCCTTTGTCGGATATCAATGTAAATGTACTATCTTTGGGTTGATGCATCATAAGCTCTGTGAAAGTGTGATTTTATAGATAGAAGCTAAACTCTAAATGCTAAAATTAGCATTCTAACGTGCACACAATGGCATTGCTAACATGCTGATGTTCAACTGGTATGATGTTTAGCATGTTCACCATCGTAGCGACATGTAATTGCTAGCACTAAATGTCATTAGTTTTGAAGATATTTAGTCCAATATCAAAGTATTTAAAGTATACAAACAAAGTATTCCTGGGCACCCATCTACTGAGCATCAGTGATATCTATATTACAGTAATATTTAAAGGCAACCCAAGGTTACCTGTAAACCTGGCAACCTTGTCACCTTGCATTGACTAATTAAAAATATGACCTTATGATGGCGCAAGATGAAAAGTTAATGGATCCACCAAAGTTATTACAATTCATCCTGAGGGTAACATGAAGGTCTGTGCCAAATTGAAACGGCAATCCATTAAAAGGTTGTTGAAACATCTAACGAAAAAACATGTCACCCTTTTGGTGGCACTGGAGGGAAATATATAGAGGAGCATCAAAGGCATTCAAATCTACCCTCTTTAATATGTGTACAAAATCAAATGGCAATCCATCTATATCCAATAATATCAACCAACCTAAGTTGTTTATCACCAAAACTAATGCCCAATACTTTGCACACACACTCAGAGGTGCATCAGAGCTTGCATTTCTCATCCTGAGAATACAACTGTGATGTGTTAATATCATTACTGTCAAGAGCGACAGGGAAAAGGTCAACTCTGATATCCTTCTTGCGACCGACTTGAGCCAAAAGCATCCAAAAATCAGAATTCCTCCATAGTAGCTTGTTCAGTGTACGGAGAGAGGCGCGTGTACATTTCTGCATGCGGCGCCTGTGATCACGATAATGGAAACCTCAGCTGCTTCAAAGCAAAACCGTGTGCAGGGCTGTTTGGAGATTTAACAATGGCTTTGTTTACCGATCACCTCCGAGACACAACGCGGATCCATGTTTGATGGGAAGAAGAGTCGGACACAAAATAAAAGACCTCGAGCTTGAAAAAAAAGAAAATCTGAAAGGGAAATATCACTGGAATAAAAAAAAAAGCTATAACATGCTTTTGGGATGAGACACGTTGCCAACATGGCGGCACGTCCGGACCGGCTGCCGTTAATTCACACACTCGCTGTCGGCCTTATCTATGTTCATCCATTTCATATGTCGAAGAGAGAATAGCCTTTATTCACTCACACGTACGCAGATGTCCAGGTATGCACACACACACACACACACACACACACACCTGATCAAAGGCCTTGCACAGGGAACTTCTTTTTAGCCAATTTGTGTAGCTGTCAGGGCCGGGCCGATAGTGAGCTCTGTATGTAATGTGTCAGAGACTGTGATAGGGAAATCCTTTGAAACATTGAAATATCTCTCTTTCTCTCTCTCTCTCTGGCAACCACCCTTTCTCCTCTCGTCTCCCCCTCCCGCTCACTGTCAAATTCCACTCCACCATCGCTCAATCTCATGCTCCTTTCACCTCCATCCTTCCACTTCCCACATGCTCGCTCTACATTTCTATCACCCCGCCCCTCCCCTTCTCTTTCTGCTACCCGGTTCCTCTCTTCTACGGATTACTCTGCAGTCGCGGCGTGTGGACTGAAGGCTGCCTCTCAGCTGGTATTGTTGACACACTTAGTACAGTGGAGCAGCTTCGCGCAGTGGGGGGAAAAAGGCTCAGAGGCAGAGACTCAAACTGTCACACAAAGCAAACACGGTCCCCGGGTCTTTGTAGATTTCATGCGCGGCTGAGCCTGTGAACAGCTGCACACGCCCCGAAAAACATCGCCGCGCGGCGTCATGTATGTGCGAGCGGCTGACTGCCTAATGAGCGGATATATATTTGTCTGGATAAATGCAAAGAGGGCTGAGGAAAACGATTTGGGCTACTTGTTAAAGTGTTAAACGTCTTTAATAGATCTCATTATTGAGTAGTCGCTCTCTAATTCTTTTAAACAACTGCATGTTTTTGCTCTCGTTTCGCTCACTTCCAGTTAACACCCTTGTTAGCCGGGTCGCTAACGGGACAAGTTCACACGGTTTATTAGGGAAACACACTTGTATACGATCATGTCCTGTCTCATGACTGCAAAACGTTCCTCTTTGGTGGAGCAGTTGATATCCAAAGGATTGTTCAATTAATGATGCGCTACAATAGCTTCCTTCATTTTGAACTCTTTGGATCCCTCAAATTTGCTAAAAATGAAGTTGACGCAAACAATTTGTGTGGATTTACTTCCCACACGGGCCTTTTATGATGAACTGTGTCCATTTTAAACGCAGATGCGCCCGGGCCTTTACTCTACCTATTCTACTTACCGTACTTTTCGGGTTACAAGCCGCTCCTACGGCTGATCAGTGTCCCCGCTGTAGCAAGCTAGTAGCGCTGCTAGCTAGCGCTTCTGCTGCTACCGCCCGCTGCTGCTGCTACTGCCCGCGTACCCTCTGCCCAAGTCGGGTGTCGAGCCTGGTCCCGCTACCTTCGGTGGTTTTCAGGGAGCTAGCGGAAGTTAGCGGGGAAGTGACGGAGCGCTAGCAGGAGCCCCAGCTGGCTACAGCGGGGAGCTAACGGGGACACTGACCGAAGGTAGTAGCGGCTTGTAACCCGAAAAGTACGGTACCTCTTACCTCTTTCTTTCTGTACTTCCTCTCTACATCCCCTTCTTTATTCAGGGCTAGGTTAGAACACACATTCACATCTATAGATAGCCCTCTTGTCCCTAAGGAGTTCTCTACTTTCCAAACAATGAGTGGCTCCTGGAGAGCCCTGAAAATGGGTTTCAACTAACCGCCATTCCCCCCCCCCCCACACACACACACACACACACACACACACACACACACACACACACACACACACACACACACACACACACACAGCTCAGTTGTTTCCAGAGTTCCAGTAAAAGTGCATCGACCTTGCAGAGGTCAGGTTTCCCCATTGCTTTTTTCGGCAGAAATGATTTCCGTTATTGTGTACCGAGGCTCCGCCGCGTCAGTGTGTTGCTGTGATATCTGTGCACATTTACTTTTCTTTGAGCTAGAAAGAGATGCAGAGATAAAAGACACACACACACCATTACAGTAATAGCCAACAATGAGTCCATTCATCTGCTGCTCCGGCTATAAAGCTCGTCTATACATTTAACAAGGCCCATCTCTGGCAATATGCTCCTCCGTGTGCATTTAATATGACGCAACGTAGTTTTTCTCACTAATGTGGGCGTGTGTATGCGGAGCCATTAACGAAGATCAAACAGAGCTGCATTCAGTGCGAGTCCATTATAGATGAAGGGATGGAAAGAATCACTAAGTGACGGTGGGAAGGAAGGAGAGTGGAGGGGAAACAAGTTGCACAGTCCCAGAGAGGAGTGAGCGTTGGGTGAAAGGTAAAGTAAAGAGTGAAGTAAAGAAATGGGAGAGGGGCGGTAAAAGAGAGGAGAGAGATGGTGAAAGAGGCATGGATGGAGAAATGAGTGAGAAAGGCGAAGGCGGAAAGAGGATGGGATAACGGGGAAAGGAAAGAGGGAGACATGGGAGCTCCGGCCTCTTCGGATGCTTCCTGAAACACAGAGGAAAGAATGCGGGCTATTTTTGGGTCCGGCGCTGAGATTCTCTCTTATTCTCTGTGCCTCTAAACACAGCAGCGGAAGGGTTTAAGGAAGAGCTTATGAATACATTTGGAATGGAAACGTGGCGCCCCGATATATATATATATATATACCGTCCTCGCGTACAGATTACTCAAGCGGCTAAATTAAGCCTCGGCAACGGAAACGTCGGAAAAGGACGACAAATCGTCTTTTCAGGAATTCGCAAGAAAATAACTCCTAGTGTCCTAGGTGTTGCTGGACTGGAAGATGTGGATGTTGCAGTTACCGCACAGAACATAAATACTCTACATAATTAAAGTAAAAGGAAGGAAACAAGGCGTATCTATCGGGGGGGAAGTGGAGGAGACTGCAGCGAGTTCAGTTAATGCTCTGTATAGGTATAAATAGCCTTCTTGGAGACAAGCCTAATGGTACCCAATACTGGATGCGTGCAGGTCTCCCAGTGTCAAGCTGAAGAATGTGTAGGCTAGAGGTATAGCCTGTGATTAGTCTGGGGAGTAAATTATACGCGTGGGGAAATCACGACGCAGAGTTATTTAATAAAATCGAGTTGCAGGAGAAGGAGTCCCGGGACAAGGAGTTGCACTTCTTTAAGTTTGCTTACGGGAAGATCACCGGTAAGCAAGCGGCCATGTGTCTGCATGCTTTATTAATGCACATCAAGGACTTTTACCGACCTCTCTTCATGCCAGTTACAGTACTGTACCTGAATAAATATGCAGTTAAAATACATTGTAAATATTTGTCACCGGACAAAGACATACCACACCGACCGCTTTATTTTATAAGTGTAACACTAGATTTAATTACAGCCCTGAGCTAATGCAGCCATAATTATTGTAATTTAAATCTGCCGAAGCTTTACAGGACCTGCAGACACTTGGAGGCAGAAATAAGTGGATATCATGTTTTACCAGGGTGTCTGCAAGTTTCATCAGACTCGATTTCCGATGCTTGTAAGGTCAATCAGAATTGGTAAAAAAAGATCGCTTTAATTAGGAATGCAGAAAGCGGACCAATCAGAATATCATCTGCCTGTCGGCATATTTCTTCTCTAAATGTTGTGGTTTCTCTGTGCAGCGGGAAATCGAAGAAGTAATGTCAAACTAAATATTTAACTGTATCCTTGTCAAAGTTCTTCTGAAAATAGAGTCTTCGTTCCTGCATTTTGGAAGCAGCGGTGCGACGAAGCCGCTTCCACTGATGCTGATCTCTCATTCTGCTGCTTCCCGCCACCACATCTCATGTGCTTCCACTTTCTGTCGCTCTCTAGTCTTCCTGTTTATTTCTCACCTCTCCCCTAATGTCCGTTCCTTTCCTCTCACAATCCCCTTACCAAATGACCCCCCCCCCCCCCCCTCCCTCCAGGTCGTCTTCCCAGTGGAACGCCATGTTCCAGTCCTCTACCTCTCAATCTCTCTTGCTAACATCAGCAACAAAAGCACAAACAGCACTTGAACTGTCATAAACAAGTTGGACAAACATCCCCCGGGGGGACGTGTAGTTTGGGCTCGGTGCTGACTGACCTGCTGGGAGATAAGGAGATGATGGAGGGGCTGTGGTGACGCCGCTGAACTCTCAGCGAATTCCTGTGGCTGTGTTTCTGAGGTCAGCATGAGGGGAGGTGCAGGCCGTTTAACTGGAGACGGATTTTAATCTGTGTTCACGGCTATTGTTCTCGGGGTCAAGGCTGTGTGTGTGTGTGTGTGTGTGTGTGTGGGAAACAGACCGAACCCACCAACATGAGGTTGTGCAACGACTGTGTCTATATTTGGGTATATTCTGTGTGTGCAAGTTTGTCTGCTCACATAATGTATTTCTGTGGAGGAATTCTGTGGATGTGACATACCTGGCTAACACAGTGTTTCCAAAAAAAAAAGAGCATTTACCTTTCACGCGTAACTGTGCATGTCTCCCAAAAAAATGCAGCCACCAAGTAAGTTCCATTGTTTCCTTACACTTTAAGACAAGTAATTCTGCCAATGCACATATGTCACATATTAAACACATGTACAAATGTTGGATTCAAGTCCTTGCAAAGCTGTTTTCTTGCATGCGTGTTGCCTGTGCTGTCTAAAGCCATCGCAGTGACCACCACAGTAAACCTACCTACGCTGAAGCAGCTGACCTTGTTCAAGAAAATCATTCCACTGAGTGCATTCTCCAAAAAAATATCATATGCTACATTTTTCCTATTTAATTGCATGACCTCTAGCATGCAAGTTATAAACGGGGTGTGTGTGTGTGTGTGTGTGTGGGGGGGGGGGGATGCATATTGAAGAGGAGCTTTGCACAAAGCTCTTTTATTATGTATATTTATGCAAATGGTGAATTAGTTTATTCAAGAAAAGTCTCTCTCGCTCCTCCTCTCATTGCCCCCTGGTCAGTGACTCAACCTGCAGTATATGCATGATGAGCGGCTGCGTGATTGGTTTTATCCAGAACTACATGAAAGTATGGAAGCTCCATTGTGCTTTAGTGACTCCCCTCAAAGTTTAAACTGAAGCAATGTTAAATATTGAGCTTCAACTGCAGCAGCAGTTCTCCGTCAACGCTAATGAAATCCTTACAGGTGAACTATTTATTCCTACGCTTATCATCCAGCAGCGCTCACATCCTGCTTTAAGTTTTTCTCTTCTCCTTGCATATTAATATCTTCCTGCCCTCTCGTGTCCCTCACCTCTTCACTGTTCCAGTCAAACATGTTGCTTTCCTCCTCCTCCTCCTCCGACATATCTTCATCTCCTCATCTTTTGTCTTCAACTTTCTACTCTTCTCCATTCCTCGGCTGCCGACAGCCTCTGCCCTTTCTTCTTTTCCTGGTCCATCATCTCTTTTCCTCTCGTCTCATCTCTTCCTCGTATCCCCCCTCCCCTCCCCACCCCTCCTCTCCTCCAACACCGTGCAGGAGATTAAAATATGAGGAAACAATCAAGCTCCGGCTCATTTGCATATGAACAGGGGGCCGACGGGCAACTGCAGAGATGACAACAGAGCCCTGGAAATCCACCGCGGAGCTTTTTTTCTTTTTTTTAATCCCAGGAATGACTTTTTAGCACATTTTGTCGAACGAGACAGAGCAATCCTCCGCCGGTCCTTTCAGGCAGTCAAATTAGCATCAGAATAAAACGGCACAAGAATGAGACAGAATGCTTATATGGCGTCAGGTCAAAGAATGGAGACTATAGAATAAGTGTGCAGACAGAATAATGTTTCTCCACGGCAACAATGAGAAGCTGTGTGTGTGTGTGTGTGTGTGTGTGTGTGTGTGTGTGTGTGTGTGTGTGTGTGTGTGTGTGTGTGTGTGTGTGTGTGTGTGTGTGTGTGTGTGCCAGCTTGTACTGTATGTTTAGGGGGGTCTCTCTCCTCCCATAAGCATTCAATTAAAATGTCTTCCAAAGCCTCGGCACATCATAGGTCGAGACATACACAATCGGCCATTATGTGGACATACAAGGCAACAGGAAAGGAGATTGCAACGCATCACCCGACAAGAGGCAGCGGAGAAACAATATCAGCTGCTGAATATTCTGTGAAAGAGGTGGAAGTTATGGGAAAGCACGGTAGGTACCAGTAGGGTGACCAGACGTCCTCTTTTTCCCGGACATGTCCTCTTTTCGAGACCTAAAAAAAGCGTCCGGCAGGGATTCCAAAAATGTCCGGGATTTTGCTACGTTCGGGAAAATAGTTATTACCCCCTTACAAGTTTTGGAAATGGTATCTCCCTCACGTTCCACCTTCTTGCGCAAGCTCTGACTGTAGAGAGAACTGTCATTGGTCGACCGATCTCAACGTAAATGTAAGTTCACGGCATGCTACACATTACTGCTACCCCCCCCCCCGGAACGAAGCGTCCTCTTTTTCACAAACTCAAATCTGGTCACCCTAGGTACCAGTCTATACTACCTAGCATGTGTTAATATTGCTGTTGAGATATTGTGGACCAGGAAACACTCTTGTAATGAACCACACATTCAAAAGACATCACTCAAGGTAAACCAGCCAGTTGTACCAAGAGTCTCCAGCCTTGCTAGCAGCTCTGTGAGCGCTAATGTTAGCATGCTAACGCGCTCACAGCGGTAGCATTAATCTCAAAACATGTAGCAGATATAACGTTACCATGTTCACAATTGACTTAATTATTTACTTACTTACTTATTTACTTACTTATGTAATTACTTACTTACTTACTTACTTACTTAACATGTTTCTAATTAGCACTAAAGATCAAATTGAGCAGCTGACACAATTATTTCTGTAAAAATGTTGTGACTAACCTCCAACACTTACATGGTGAAAGATTAGCTAGCAAACAATTATATATATATATATATATATATATATATATATATATATATATATATATATATATATATATATATATAAATAAACTACTATACTTAATCAGCTACCTTATCTTTTGTTACAAGGAAAATGCCTAAACCTGCCAGTTGTACCAAGAGTCCCCTGCCATGCTAGCAGCTCTGTGGGCGCTAATGTTAGCATGCTAACGTGCTCACAGCTGTAGCATTAATCTCAAAACATGTAGCAGATATTTATTTACTTTATTTATTTACAATTTATTTACTTACTTACTTACTTACGTATTGACTTACCTACTTACTTACTTAACGTGTTTTCTAATTAGCACTAAACATCAAATTGAGCAGCTGACACAAGAACAATTATTTCTGTAAAAATGTTGTGACTAACCTCCAATACTTACATGGCGAAAGATTAGCTAGCAAACAATTATATATATATATATATATATATATATATATATATATTTAAAAAAAATACTATACTTAGCTTTTGTTACAAGGAAAATGCCTAAAATGAAGAAGTATGAACCTCCATGAACCTTCTTTGGAGGCATTCAATTCTTGTAAATGTTTTGAGCTGAGAATTAAACACAGATGCGTCTCAATTGTAGGACGTGTGTTGGCACTCAACAACAGGACACAGCTGAGCTGTAGTGTAAAACAAATCCAAGGCTGATGCATCCTATCAACATAATCTATGTTAATGCGAGTCATATGAAACACTGTAAACAAGAACCACTCTTTTAAGGTCATCTCTCTGAGCTTTGGAAGCAAACAGAGACATGTGATGCAGCAGTGGGTCTGCACATATTCAACTCGTGATCCTGCGTGGGTACTTCAGGGGCTGCCGGTTATTTCGCAATGTTGCAGCGGCAATGCACCACTACAGTCTCATCTAATGTAGTAACAAGGTTCAATACGCCTCTCTCCTCCAGATCGACCAGGTCTGATTCCAACACACTTATCTTCACCTTGTCTGCTCTCAGGGTCACGGACAATTAATTACTACTCGGCTTCCTTCCCTCGCTGTGTCCACCTTTCCTTCCTGTTCCTCTCTCTCTCTCTCTGTGCGCTAATTAAATTCCTTCATCAAATCTGAGAGGAGCACATATTCAGGGAAACAGGGGAGGGGCAGAGGGATGGAGGCAGGGAGGAAGAGATCACAGTGTAAGAACAGATTGAGTGGAATCCAAGTCCGCTGACTGAGATGTGCAGAGGATATATATCGAGGGGGAGAATCCATAACAGGGCATCGAGTAAAAAATAAAAAAGGTAGAGCTCAGTCAATCATTAAGTTCTTTATTTCTCAGGTTGAAGATTAGACAGAAACGTCTAAGAAAAATGTGGTAGAGATAAATAAATACATAACACCGCTAGACTAGAAAGGAAAAAGATCCGATTGACAGCCGCCCAGTCACGACTTAAAACCCAACCATTTCAATAAAAAACGGATGTAATAATAATAATAATAGTCATTACCTTGTCTAAAACCCTTGTCGAACCATTACATGCGCAAAAGAAAACCAATTGTACACATTCAAAACATCACATCTGCATCCAATAACAGATCAAAGATATTTGGGGAGAAGCGACCCAGTTACCAAATTGCAATGTCGACATCAATGACGATGACCTCGAGGTCAGTAGGTGCAGTAGGAGGTCAATCCAATATTTCTCAAATGAAAGGAGTCAATAATATGAGCTAGTGGGCATAACTGAATGTTGTATCTGGGTTTTTGACCATAAAAGTATATCTTATTTTGGTAATATTTTTAAAAGCAGACCAAATTTCCTCTCCCGACCCGGCGTTAATCAAAAGTTGCCCAATTGGGCAGAAACCAGCCCCGTCTGACAACACTGGAAACAGAAATGCTCCCACACGGTTGCAACGAAGCTCCCAATTTATATTCTGTGCACTGTGTTCCAACCGTATGTTAATAGAGTCAACTGCCAAAACAAATTGCATCTGGATTATGACGAGCCACTGGACCAATATGATATTGTGAGGGGGATGCCGCGCCATTTTCCACAGGAAATTCCATTTGCCGGAGCGCTAAACGACAGCACGGAGTAACCCCCGGTGTTAAACGCATTTAGGTCTTCAAACCATTTCCAACTCTCCTTCCTCGTTTGCCCCCGTGAGAGATGGTACGCGGCGGCTCATGTTTATAATTCAGAATTTAGTATCGAACAATTTATCGAATCAAAAGAAAGGAGACACGGTTCGTTTAAAAAAACAAAAAACGTTCGATGTATTCAACGATCGTTCCAGAGAGCGTTTGTGTGCTTGGATCGATTTAAAGGCCTCATCGAATTACCTGGAAAAGGTTAAAGGTATCCATTACTGGCTAACATGCGTTTACTATTGAACAAAGAGGGAATAAAGCAGCTGCATAGAGCAACAATCAAGCCTGGAGGCATTAATATACCAAAGTATTCAGTGAGGGGAAAACACAAAGAACATGCCTCTCTGATGAAACACATCTCTATATGTGCCGTTCCTTTTCTTTAGCCCAGTGAGAAGATGAGTTGAGATTTTAAAATGCAAGTTTAGGGACACCCAAACCATGCAACCTGCTTTCTTTTGTTTTGCTTAAATTCTAAAACAGAGGAGTGAACAATCCACCCGTAATCTTTTAGAGGTTGTAAGGGGCGCTAATAAATAGTGAAACAAAAAGGGAAAGCAGATGCAAAGAAAGAGAAGACGCTGTGAGGGAAGGGAGGCAGGTTTGATGAGAGGAAGAAGAGGAAGGAGAGGAAGAGAGAGAGAGAGGAGAGGAAAGGCCACCAGAGAGGTCACTTCTGCTGTTAATAATTTATCCTTTAAAAACCAGTCTGAGGCTTTAATTGGTGCTGTGGCTTAATCCTGAAGCACACACACACACACACACACACACACCTCGGGGAGCCTCTTAGCAGCTGTGCTCCAGCTAAATTGGCTACAGTGTGGTGGCGGCAGCGCCGCGGTCCCTGCAGGTACAACGCAGGCAGCCGCTCGCCTGACAACCCCCGTCTCGTGAATCGGGGCGTGACTCTTCTCCGCTCCCATCCGTCTCACGCTCGCTTGTCACGCTTTAAAAATAAAATAAAAAAATCTTACGGCAAATCAAAGAGACAAGACGTCGCTCCCCCTCGCGCGGCCGTTAGCCAGATAAACACTCGGCTCACTTCAGTCGTAATCTGCCGAGGAAGACGTTGGGATTAAAGTCATTCGTTGATTTAAGGGCTTGATTTTTTTGCCGGTTGTGAATCAAATTAGCCTTTTCAGGACTCGAGGCTTCACGACAGTTTGAATTATCAGTTAATATGAAGGGGAAGTCATTATTGTCATGCAGCGGCCTCATAAGAAACTGTATTACAGTAAGAGAACGTAGCCATAGCCCCTGTGCCAATATGGGTGAAGCCCTAGTTAACGTGCATCTTGTGCATCAAATAATATCATTGGTAACACGATGCTTCTACAGCAAATGATGTGTCCAGTAAATAAAGCCTCTGTGTGCAGACGTGGGATGTAAAGCTAACAAAGCACGAGGGACACAATGGAAGACAGCGTCTCCGCATCTCTACTGGTTCCCATGTTTCCGATGCTCTCGTTGGACGTTTCGTATCCATTAAACGTCCAGATTTGCTCGAAAAAACGGATGAAAAAAAAACAATAATCCACACTAAATGTCATGCAGAGTATTTAACATGCATCTCTCCCAACGTTGCCCTCGCTGAACAGCGTCCAGCTGAAGGCGCTCTGGCAGCATCGCACCGGCGCCTGAAGGTTGATGAGCACATTTTACCGCCCCCGTATCCTCACACATGGTGAGATAAGCGCTTCATCCCACCGCCGATCCAGAGGGGAAACCCGGCTGCCTCTAATCCTATCACATCTCCTGCGTCCATATTCTTCCTTTATTTAAAAGTGAGACACCCTGTCCAGATATGACACGTATATCTTTTACATGTATCTTCAACTAAATCCAGGCAAAATCAGCTCTTTGTCAGATCGTCTCCGTTAAAAAGAAAGATGAAAATATACCATTTGTGCCATTGCAGATAACAGATAAGTCTGATTTAAAAAAAAAGTACTAGGAATCTATTTCCCTTGGTGTTACTATTGAGTGTGCTGTACTCAAACACACACCACTCAGTTGGAATAATGATGTTGATGGCAGTTGACGTCAATCTATGAATCAGATCGAAACAATCATCCCTTTTTATTTTATATATATATATATATATATATATATATATATATATATATATATGAAATATTGTGCGACCGCATGTGGTTGTAGTGGTTTTCCGATAAAGTGTGACCTCGGTCTGTCCATTATTGTGAACTGCCTTTCCACCTTGATAATTAGATTTCCAACGTGAGATCAAATAAATAAAAAATGGATAGTCCGAGAGTTGTTGCGGTCCAAAATCACCCAGACAGCGAGGTTATCGGCGAGACCCCGACACCACGGGGAGACACGGCGTCCCCCAAATCCTATTGTACCATGAAATGTCACGGCACATTAGCTACAAGAGGGATTACCCTTCCTTGAAAGTAAAAGAGGGAGGGAGGGATCTATTGACTGGAGATAGAGAAACAGAGGAGGAGAGCGTTATGCACTGGGAGCCTATGGGAATGCTGGTTCATACAGGTAAGTGTGGGCTGAATACTAACGAGTTGATTCCTCTGTCATCTGTAATGGCGTTTGTATCCTTGCTAACTGTTTCCACCGGACCCTTCCTTTCTCTCTTCTTCACATTCTTCCTTCCTCTCTCCTCTCCTCTCGTCACCTCTCGTCTCCTTTCCTCTCGTCTCCTCTCGTCCCCTTTCCTTTCCTCTCCTCTCATCTTGTATCCTCTCCTCTCCTCTCCTCTCCCCTCGTCTCCCCTCGTCTCCTTTCCTCTCGTCTCCTCTCGTCCCCTTTCCTTTCCTCTCCTCTCCCCTCGTCTCCTCTCGTCTCCTTTCCTCTCCTCTCGTCTCCTTTCCTCTCCTCTCGTCTCCTCTCCTCTCCTCTCGTCTCCTCTCGTCTCCTCTCGTCTCCTTTCCTCTCGTCTCCTCTCGTCTCCTTTCCTCTCGTCTCCTCTCGTCTCCTTTCCTCTCGTCTCCTCTCGTCTCTTTTCCTCTCCTCTCATCTCGTCTCCTCTAGTCTCCTTTCCTCTCATCTCCTCTCGTCTCCTTTCCTCTCGTCTCCTTTCCTCTCCTCTCATCTCGTCTCCTTTCCTCTCCTCTCCTTTCCTCTCCTCTCATCTTGTCTCCTCTCGTCTCCTTTCCTCTCGTCTCCTCTCGTCTCCTTTCCTCTCGTCTCCTCTCGTCTCCTCTCGTCTCCTTTCCTCTCGTCTCCTCTCGTCTCCTTTCCTCTCGTCTCCTCTCGTCTCCTTTCCTCTCCTCTCCTCTCGTCTCCTTTCCTCTCCTCTCATCTCGTCTCCTCTCATCTCCTTTCCTCTCGTCTCTCTCGTCTCCTTTCCTCTCCTCTCATCTCGTCTCCTCTCGTCTCCTCTCCTCTCCTCTCGTGTCCTTTCCTCTCCTCTCCTCTCGTCTCCTTTCCTCTCCTCTCCTCTCGTCTCCTTTCCTCTCCTCTCATCTCGTCTCCTCTCATCTCCTTTCCTCTCGTCTCTCTCGTCTCCTTTCCTCTCCTCTCATCTCGTCTCCTCTCGTCTCCTCTCGTGTCCTTTCCTCTCCTCTCGTCTCCTTTCCTCTCCTCTCCTCTCGTCTCCTTTCCTCTCCTCTCATCTCGTCTCCTCTCATCTCCTTTCCTCTCGTCTCTCTCGTCTCCTTTCCTCTCCTCTCATCTCGTCTCCTCTCGTCTCGTCTCCTCTCCTCTCGTGTCCTTTCCTCTCCTCTCGTCTCCTTTCCTCTCCTCTCCTCTCGTCTCTTTTCCTCTCGTCTCCTCTCGTCTCCTTTCCTCTCCTCTCATCTCGTCTCCTTTCCTCTCCTCTCCTTTCCTCTCCTCTCATCTTGTCTCCTCTCGTCTCCTTTCCTCTCGTCTCCTCTCGTCTCCTTTCCTCTCGTCTCCTCTCGTCTCCTTTCCTCTCCTCTCATCTCGTCTCCTTTCCTCTCCTCTCATCTCGTCTCCTCTCATCTCCTTTCCTCTCGTCTCTCTCGTCTCCTTTCCTCTCCTCTCATCTCGTCTCCTCTCGTCTCCTCTCCTCTCCTCTCGTGTCCTTTCCTCTCCTCTCGTCTCCTTTCCTCTCCTCTCCTCTCGTCTCTTTTCCTCTCCTCTCATCTCGTCTCCTCTCGTCTCTCCTCTCTCCTCGCTTCTCCTCTCTTCTCTCCACTCCTGCTCATGATAATCTCTAGATCTTGATTTGGCTACACTTATGAATTATGTACACACACACACACACACACACACACACACACACACACACAGTGTATCTATGCCTGGGAAGTTGAGCTAGGTTGGCAGACTGAGACCAACAGCTTGTGGCTGTACTTTGGAAGAAAGCAGGAGTCGGTCTGGTTCTGCCTCTCCTCCGCTGTCGGCCCGTCTCCTTCTGTCCGGGTTTACCGCTCAATCTGTCCGTCCGCCGGCCGGCCCGTCCTCTGACGGTCCAGATTGCGTGACCGTCTTTCAGCTTTTTCCTCTCTCTCACGTCGTCTCGTGTATCATTTCATAATTGTTTTTACACTTCTGCAACCGAGAATGTGAATAACAAGCTTCCGTGGGCACGAAAACCCTAAGCGCGCGATAATAAAATAAAAATGTGACGGATTAAGAACCGTGTAGCGCCCGAGCAATGAAGCTCTGATGATGTACGTTTCAGAGGAGTAATTGCTGAGAGCATTTAAAGTGAATACTGAGGAGAATATATGATCCAGGACGGGAAAGTGACATTATGGATTTGAGAAAGCAAAAATGTTTGGGTGTACATTAAGGAGCGACTCTCCCTCTGCTGTAGCAGGGACTGAAACCACTCTATTCATATGAGCTTATTCCAGAAGCGCTTCATATTTCCCCTTATGCCGCCTTTCTTCTCCTCTCTGCCTTATCTGTGCTTCACCCCTCCCTCTCTCTTAGTCTGATCCTCTTCATTATTTCCTCTGCTTTGACTCTTTTTTGGGGGGTTGCAGTGACCGGCAAGTCAGTGCCGTACAGCGTCACTATGATCATATGATCATTATGGGTTTTATTTCTTCTTTTGTCAATACCTAAGTGTATACATATATATATATATATATATATATATATATATATATATATATATATATATACACACTACCGTTCAAAAGTTTGGGGTCACCCAGACAAAAACTGAAACAAATTTTCAGTTTCTTCCTAATTTCCTGCATGGAATAGCCTTCATTTCTAAGAACAAGAACAGAGTGGCGAGTTTCACATGAAAGTTCTCTTTTTCTGGCCATTTTGAGAGTATAATGGAACCCACAGATGTGATGCTCCAGATACTCAACTAGCTCAAAAGAAGGCCAGTTGTATTGCTTCTCTCACCAGCATAACTGTTTTAAGCTGTGCTAACATAATTGCACAAGGGTTTTCTAATCCTCCATTAGTCTTCTATGAGCAAACACAATGTATTAGAACACTGGAGTGATAGTTGCTGGAAATGGGCCTCTATACACCTATGTAGATATTTCATTAAAAACCAGACACAACATCAGACATCTCAGAAACGCTGGGCGAGTTGAGCCCCCCCCCATCCCTCACATGGATGACATATTTTCATTTCAAAACGGCGAATTTCGCAAGTTTGCAGGTATGTTTACTGTTTTTTTTTATGTTTTAAAATGAATGTTCTTCATTGTTTTAAAATCTTATTTTCTTCTGCATTATGTTTTGATGCTTTTAACGGTTTTCTGTGAAGCACTTTGAATCGCCTACATTGTGCATTGTGCACACAACCACATGTACCTCGTGTTTTATGGTTATCCGCTGTATATGTTCCTCTACTACTTCCTTATTTTTCAAGTAACTGCCTCTCAGCAAACTCTGTGAAGTACTCAGCCACGGTATCCCCATGACAAGGGGATGGATGTCAGTTGGTGGAATACATTGACTTTTCGGGAAAAAAATAATCCCGTGGATTAATTTTTCTGCATCGCAATAACAAGCTTTGGTTGCAGCTTCACCTCTGTCTTCTTAGCACTAAAATCCACTGCGGCGCTTTTGGAGATATCGCAAAACTAAAAAGTGTCAAATCCAGTTATCGGGTATGTGATCAACTTTCACACAAATGTATGGTGAGAGATGTTGGAGCCTGGTGGTTAAACTCCCTCACACTGAAAACAACACGGCATCTGCAATCTCTCCATGTTCTCTTCTTATTGCATGCCTCGTATGCAGGTGTGTGTGGCTGGCTGAGTCCTCTGGTTTCTTCTCTCCAGAGACAGCGAGGACGGAGAGAGACCTCTGCTGAGAGGGTAATGCTGGGGTTGGTATTGGTAAGAGTGCTACAGTTAGTATTTTCTGTCACAGCGGTGCACCGAATGCTCCTCCTTTTGTACTCAGCGCCTCCACTGCATCTAATCTAGCAGTTGACAGCTGCTGTGTGTGTGTGTGTGTGAGAGTGTTTACACACACACACACATCATCTTATTACATACAAATGCTCGTTGTACATCTCATTCCCGCCTGCATTTTGTGCGCCTGAGTTTTTACAATCCACATCAAATCATGTTTGCATGCGTCTGATTTTTGATTTTATGAGGATTCATTCAAAAGTGTGCAACAACGGGCCGTCGGTTAAAGAATGAAAGGCCGACTTACTCGACGGTAAGGACAGATTCACGCAAATCACTGCTGTAAAAGTAATGGGATTATAATAAAGCTGTAAAAGTGGCAACGTCCATATATCAGCTGCTGTGCGTGTGTTATGTAACCGCATGTATCTGCTGCTGCTCGTCCAAGGGGAACATTTAAATCTGTGTATTAAATGATGGTATGCGTTTGGAGATGAGGCCACGGCCGGTGCCTCAAACAAATGGGACTCGGGCATTTGAGATGATATTGGGCAATGGTTCACTTGTTTCCATTTTAATTCGAATGATTTGTCTCAGGGTTCCTCTAAAATAAGGGATAATAATAATAAGGCCAACCCACGTCAAAGCACCTGAGAGCAAAATAACAACAGGAAGAAGCGATGAAGATTTATTATAGATTGAGTATAACAGGAAAAAGTTTTAAGATTACAAAAGACAGTGATGGGACGTCTGATTAAACGTCAATAGTGTCAGAAGGAGTCATTCCTCCTAAATTACAGGCAATTCCAAAAACAGCATAAATGACAGCAGAGTCTAAAAACAATGTGGAATTTCCACTTCTGTGCATATTGCATCTTCTTAATGAGCGGACTACATACTAAGCAGGCCTATAGACGCACACGTCAGCTAGCTACGCACTGCAAGGCGAGACAACTCGGCATGTGCATGCAAGGATGCAAACATACATTCACGAGGAGATAATGCCTCCTGGGGTCTCAATTATTCATACGGGAACGTTAAATCAATGAAATATGCAGATTGCTGCTGTACCGCATGTAGCAGACTCATGTCTCTGTCTCATCTAATGGTTCAGCACAAATGTGAGCATGGTGGTGCAGTTTGAGCAGCACTGAGGCAAAAAAAAAAAGATTAAATTAAAAAGAATTACTCCTACCCAGAGACTCCTACTCATTCAGCTGTGTTTTAAGCACTTTTTTGTTAATAATAAAGGCCAGATAAGTGTTAAACCTCACTGCTAAAACACCCTGCCAATAATATGAGCTGCTGCTGCTGCTGTGGCTAAAGAGCACTGACGCATGTTCAATATTTGGAAAAAGCAGTAGAACGGATGACTTTTCACATTTTACCACCAGTGATACCCGTTTTGTTGTCTGTTCAAGTTAAATCCAGCACACCTCAAGCATTTTAAACCACTTGAAATGTTATTTTTACCCTCAACTGTCAGTCTCCGACACACACAAGAGAGACTAACGTGGAACGACAGTTCTGCAAACGATTTAGCCAGTGAACTATTATTGTTGGAGACCCACCTTGACTTAAACAGTGGGGCGTCTGGTTGGGGGAAGCTTGAATATGCAGTAATTCAGCCTCCTGCTGGCAGACACTGCAAGATTATAAGTAAAGGATGGAGAAGAAGAAGAAGAAGAAGAAGAAGAAGAAGAAGAAGAAGAAGAAGAAGAAGAAGAAGAAGATAAAGTCTGTAATCTATTTCCCTCTTCTCTCCTCTAAAGAATCTGCAGAATTCAAAAATCCTTTAAAAACAGTAATTTTATGAATATTAATTCAAATAAAAGTGTAAATTCATAAACTGAATTGCATGTATTCTAGATTAAATTAGACCCTAATGGCATAGTGCTGTGTATTACATATCTTCTTTTGCGCTGTTACCGCCGGCAGAGTAACTGCATTCATCGGTAGCGAGCACACAAATCCCAATTCGAGCGTCCTCAACGTTGTCACACAAGTACTAGTCTCTCACACACACACACACACACACACATGCGCTCAGTGCAGAGTGCGCTGAAAGGCCAGGCAGTACAGCACGCCTCAGTAGTGTGTGCCAGCCTAATCTAGTCAGGCCTTTTATCCCATCTCCTCCCTCCACTTCCACTTAAATCAACACTTCACTGAGAGCTACAAAGCTAGTTTGCACCCTCGGCACACACGTACACATGCGCACGCTTCGCTTCTCTTGCGTTGTTTATCTCTCACGTTTGGCACTCCTCTCTCTCTCTCTCTCTCTGCGTCTCCGGCTCAAGCGCTCACACACAAACTTGCACAACAGCAAAACTCTCGCACAACTTTGAAAAAGGGAGAGCGCGGCGGTGTGAATGAATGGAAGCCGAATGCGGCGGGCGGCGGCGGCTTTTACGATCTGTGCCCGGTCCAACGGAGCTGGCCGCCGCCCAGGCCCAAAGTGATTATCCACGGAAACAAACGTACGACTGTACACTGGCAGCCGTCGCAGAGGACTCCCTGGACGCCGCCACGCGAGAGTCCTGCTACCGAAAGAACAAACAGTCACTCTTCAGAGAGAGAGAGAGAGAACACAACAAGTAAAACGACCTGCTTAAGGTCGGGATAGAAAGCACAGTATTTAGCGGCTGTTGTTCATCAAAGCGGTCGTGCAGTGCTTCCCAAATATTTCCTGACAGAGGAGGGGGGGGGGGGGGGGGGGGGGGGGGGGTTGGGGTCCCGGGAGCAGGAGGCCGACAGGAAGTGCAACCTGAAGCGCGGCGTTCGTGAGCATCGGTGTCTTTATTCATGAATGTCAAGTCGAAATGTCACAAACAACGGAGCGGCCTGCCAAAGGCAACACAACGTGGCGATTTGGTGATGCGCTATCTTTAGAAAATCACTGGCATGCGAGTAGACGCACACACGCAATCTCTCTCTCTCTCTCTCACACACACACACACACACACACACACACACATATATATATATGCACATACTGAGGGCAATATAAACAGCTTACTTAGTCATTAGTGACCATTCGCTCTGGACGTGCTCCCTGCAATCAGCAACAGCCTATGTTTGGACTGCCTTAACATGCATACCCACGCACGCACACACACACGCGCACACGCACACACGCACGCACACACACACAGTTACGTAGACAGCTCTGATAAAAGCATGAGAGCTCTGAAAAGTAATTTGACTGGGGCCCAACAAAAGGAGTGTTTTCCTAGGATAATCCCTGGCTGGGACTGCAGGGGTTCTGTGAGTGTGTGTGTGTGTGTGTGTGTGTGTGTGTGTGTGTGTGTGTGTGTGTGTGTGTGTGTGTGTGTGTGTGTGTGTGTGTGTGTGTGTGAGTGTGTGCGTGTGTGTGCACCAGTACCCTGGAGAGTGGGTGTTTTTGTGTTTGTACTTGTGCAATTGTGCGTGTGTGTGCGTGTGTGTGTGTGTGTGTGTTTGGAGGATCAAGCTGAGTAGGGAGGGTTTAATTCAGGATTTCATTAGCAGGGAATAGGAGAGGTTTGGCCTTGCCAGCCACCTCTGGCTCAGGGACAAGAGTGCGTCTGTAACCAGGCTGAACTGTCTGTGAGGGCAGTTGTGTAGAGTCTAACTGTGTTTCTTCATATATTCCTCTCTGGCGGAGAAGGGATAAGCACAGAGGCTGAGCTCCAGAGTTTGTTCACACTCGCAGCGTCCTGTGTGCTCGGTAAAGTGACGGAGATTTAAACGCTACCATTGTTTAGCAGCCAGTAAGGCGAGAACCTCGAGTATAGAGGAGAAGACACTCTCTGTGCTAGGCTGGAATAGTTACCTGGGGTTTTTATGATCATACATCTGAGGAATGTATCATTCTTTCCAGATGTCTCTCTGATTTGTGTTGTTATTCTTTCATATCGATGAGAGCATGCAGCAACAGAGTAGCAAAACAAATGGAAATGATTGAGCGGTGGTCGTGTGTTCTGGACTCGGCGCTCATTGCTTGGATGCGTCTCTGAAAACTTGGCGGACGGAGGAGGCCTCGTTCATTATTTATTACACGTGCTGCACATTTTATCCTTCGGGTTACAGGTTCTGCACTTTGTTGACAGCTTTAATGGGGCTCGGAGGGGGGCAGCTTCCTGGCTGTATAGTCTTCAGCAAACAACGGACATAAGCAGTCAAACAGATGCCCATGCACTGGTGCACATTACAATGTAGTGTCTTAAATCCCTGCACATAGCAGGACATTATCGTGGGCTTTAGCGTTAGCGTTTGCCTCGAGGTTGTGTGAAATACAGGGATGGGACTATGAGCGGCGTGACTTTGTTTCACCTAAATCTACCGTACTTTTCGGGTTATAAGCCGCTACTGCCTTCGGTCAGTGTCCCCGTTAGCTCCCCGCTGTAGCCAGCTGGGGCTCCTGCTAGCGCTCCGTCACTTCCCCGCTAACTTCCGCTAGCTCCCTGAAAACCACCGAAGGTAGCGGGACCAGGCTCGACACCCGACTTGGGCAGAGGGGACGCGGGCAGTAGCAGCAGCAGCGGGCAGTAGCAGCAGCAGTGGGCAGTAGCAGCAGAAGCGCTAGCTAGCAGCGCTACTAGCAGCGCTATCTAGCAGCGCTACTAGCTTGCTACAGCGGGGACACTGATCAGCCGTAGGAGCGGCTTATAACACAAAAAATACAGTAACCTTGAGGGCTCCAGCTGGATGTGCAGCTAACACAAGGGGTTAACCGGAGTCGAGGGTGTAAGGTTTTGACTTATTGTTCAGCGTCTGATAGCGCGACCCCCAACACCACACATGTGTTTACTTTGTGACACGAGCAGCGCCGTGGAGGTCCGTCTCCTTTCATTAATAAATACGAGACCGCGATCGAGGTGAGCCGAACGCTTGCGGAGGAAACGGCTTCGTGAGATCCGTGTTCCTGAAAAGGAGAAGGAAGCGTCGCCTTTTTTTCCCCATTCGTAACGCCTGCTTGGCATCGCTTGACTCGCTACAGCGTTAACCTTCACGTAGAACCACGAATGAAGCTCCATAATCACGTGTTTCTCGTCCATATGCGTTTATTTTAATCACTTTAATATCTGATGTATCTGTGTGGAGCTCTGCATTGTCCTTTCTATAGAAGTAATGTCAGTAGTACAGCATATTTATTGGAATTCACAGCAATTGAGCTCATACAATGTGATTTTTTTTTGGGATAGAGAATGCGAACAGATGTCAAGGAAACTATAATGTGTGTGAGATGAAATGTATATGTATTTATATTGCTGTTGGTACACCTGCCTGCATGTGTTTACTGGGATCAGGTGTGGTTTACCAACTGCCAGAGGAGCATAAAACATGTCCAGGCTCATGCCATCAAGGCCCCAAAGAGGAGACGTTCTTCCATACGTGGTAAAAGATAATCAGGGTTTTTTTCCACATTTTCTTCACTACCCGTCTTCCTCCCCGCTCTCCACAAGTGTATGGATTCAAAAGGTCCACTTTAGAGGATGTTAAAAGTCATTCTGTGAGACGTGAAGACACTGAAGGAGCAAGACGAGAGAAGGGCAAATGACAATGTGGCTGGAACGCGTGTTTCTTTTGAAGATCAATTCACACTGACTGTGTAAAAAGTATCCGGCGGTGAGGACTCTCCTTTAACGTGTCTGGCCCGGCAGAGCTCTGGGACGAAAATAGAAACAGTGGAAGATAAAAAGGAGAGGGGTGAGGAGTGAGATTGGAAAAGAGAGAAGGGAGAGATAGAAGGAAGCAACAGCTGAGTAGGATAAGGAACAACATATGGGGGGAAATCCCTCAGGCCATTCTTTCAATTATCTCTCTGGTCCCTGGAGGAGGGATCACTCGCCCACACACACACACACACACACACACACACACACACACACACCTCACACAAAATGATAATAGGAAATGTACCGAGCACATCCCTATGTTGACGGTGATAATGGCATTTTATATGACAGTTTGCGTGCAAATAATGACCGGAGAGATGAATATTTTCAATTATATACTAATATTCAGTCTGTGAAGACAACATATCATATTTCTTGTTTACATGCAAACAATTGACAACATCAGCTTTAACGATATTCGTTTGTCTTCCAACATATTTTTACCCCAGACAACTGAGAGCGGGCTAATTAAATGCAAAATTCATTACAGATGACTGATGTTGTTGTCGCGTCTGAGCGAGATGTGCGTTCTGTAATATAGCCGGCTTTCATTCAAATAAATAGAATCGTATTCATCGAGAAACAAAACAAGCGTCCCGGTTGTACTGGATCAATGCATGTGTAATCTGAGGAGGGAGATAATGAATTCACATAAGGGTCAAACGCGGGTCAACAGGTTTCGTGTAAGAAAAAGGTTCCCACACTCAGCTGATAGGCGGAGTTTGGTGCTATATTAATGCTCAGGATAATAAACACAGCTCCTACGATGAATGGATGAGAGGAGTCTGAACATTCACGGTGTAGTTGAAGGCCAGTCCAGAATAATGCAGAGATAAAGGCATTTGTGAAACGTAGACAGAATATTTGTATATCTCAGCTTCACGGCCATGGTCCATACCCTCTACACACACACACACACACACACACACACTTAGAATAGCCAGCAGCTGGAGGTTGTGCTCTTTGTCTCTCCCTTTTCATCCATAGATAAAGTCTTTGTCGGGCACTTAGCGCGGTGCTCTAAAAAGCCGGCGCACCAGAAGTGTCCGTCTCAGAGAGTTGTGAAATCAGCCTGAGTGATGTTTTTATTTAAGCCCTCGGCATTTCAGTCGCTGCTTCCTGTGAGGTCATTTTTGCTCGAAACATGATTTGCCAAAAAAGCATCTGCACGCTAACTGGAATTATGTTTGCTGCCAGACAACATTAGACCTTTAGACATCCTATCAGGAAGTGTGAGGGACTGTCGGAGGCTTCAGCGTCTTACGGGCCTATAATAATAACTTCATTTATATAGCACCTTTCAAAAACAAAGTTCTACAAAGCGCTCTACAGAGAAGCAAAGTTATACATAACTTAAATACTGAGATAATTCCCTATTAAAATGACATCTAGACTGTAAAAGATGGCCTCGAGCACCTTTCTTAACCTCTTAGCGTTCCTGTAAAATTTGCCGAAAAACGCCTATCCAGGTATACCCAAAGTAAATTGGACTATTGTACTTGAACCATTTGGAGTGAATGCATGGTCTTGGTCTCTTTTGAAAGGTAACAATCTGAAGCTTTTTCCCCTCAATAGTCAGAATCACTTTAAGTGCTGCTGACACTGAGTTATATAAGTTTGAACACACTAAAGTATAAGGTTTTTATTTCCGCCTGAACATTTCTTTGCAAATAGATGCCTGTAGATGACTATAAATGGGACTTATGAACTGGACAATAGCCTGAAGCCTTATCTAGTCTAAGTAAAAAGCAGATAACAATATCACAGAAAATCTATCTTTTACACATGTTTTGCTAATGAAATGTCTAGGCGTTTTTCCATTTTGAGACTGAAAATATTCATGATATATATACTATATATACCTTTCTTAAAGAAGGTATCTGTCTTCATCCGATAGGGAATTCGCAGAAAGTTGCATGTATGTCTGCACAGTGTTATATCTGTCAGTAAATATCGTGCAGTAATGATTGCACTGCAAGAGAGTTGCAAGCCTGCAAAGGCATTGTTATTAAAAGCTTTGAATGGGTCGACTGGGTTCTGGAGTTGCAAGGTTGCGGCAATGGTTGCAAGGTCGGGGGTGGCCCGTGGTGGTTGGGCCCCCAAAAAAGCCCTGCATGGCGGCGCCGCTGGTTTGAGGTAGACGGCCCTGACAGGAGCTTTTAAGAGGCAGCGAATCCATTAGACAAGGGTCGCTACAAAGTGGAAAACTATTAAAAATGCAGCAGCACCATTATTCCCTGACCCAGCCTCCAACGTCTGTCTCCTGCACTGCATCTCTCTTTATTTCCCCTCGGATCTTTATCTCTTATTTTAAATTCCTTTTTGCCGCCGCCATCTGTTCCGTTTCCGATGCCTCTCATGCTCTCCTTCACATCCCTTTTCTTCCTCCTGCGTCCACCTTTCTCTCTGCCTCCTTCACATATTTTCTATCCCAAAACTGACCGGCGTGAGCCTCTCTCCCACCTCTCCGTGCATGCATGCGCTGACCCGCCTAAGCTTCTTCACTCCTATTCAACATAGCGAGGCACGGGTCAGCGTCCGCTACTGTACTGGGACCAGAATAGAACGGCCCACGGAGAATAATAAATGGACATATATGGGCGGTTAGGAGAGTCCCTTTTTAAGCAGTAAAAGCTACCCAGGCCTGGCAAACTGAACAGATGGTAGGGGAGAGAAAGAGAGAGAGAGAGAGCCCAGAACACAGTGGGAGACAGGAAAAGAGAGAGAGAGAGAAAGCAGGGAAAGGAGTGAGCAAGAGGCTTGGGTAGTAGGGCAGTAGAAGAAGGCAGCATAAGGCTTTTCTCCATTCTCTCCATTGGCATGTGATGCTATCAAGATCCAAACAGAAGAGCTCGGCCCTAAACAACAAGCACACGGTAATATCGCCGCTTGTAAAACTACAACTGATGCAGGCGGGCAGATGTGTGAGGAGAAGCAGGGCATGAGCAGAATGCATGCGGTGCTATAAACCTATACCCTCGTGTTTACTTTGCACACGCACTCTTCCCTTTCTCTATATGTGTGTGTGTGTGTGTGTGTGTGTGCGTGTGTGCATAATATATGGTCGGCGTTTCTGCGACTGCAAAGTACTTTAGTGTTTGACAAGACGAGGAACAGAAGCTTGGAAGGAAACGAGGAAAGGAAGGAGAGAAGGAAGGAAGGAGCTCAGTGTAAAAGTGAATGACTTATAATATATATAAATCTCCATGTGTGTGTCCTTGACGCCCTCCTCATCTCCATGATGTTTACTCATCACAGCTCAGCCACCCCAAAAAAACTGAGCGTGTTTATCGAGCGCATACTGTAATAGAGAGTAATTGAATGTGAAAATCTCATTTTTGAAGGATGGAATATTCTACTTAGACGTCCGGGCGTGTCCGGGCGTGTGCCATTACTTTGATATCAGCTGAACGCCGCTTCTCATTACCCTAATTAAAGCTCCTCGTGTGCCACTGAGCATATTAGCACTCTGTTCTGCAGAAAACTAATGATCGGCTGGCTTCTCTCTTATCTTACTCTCAACGATTATCATCAAAGACTCACATCCTCGGTCACTCATCTTCATCATCATCAGAGGCTGGAAAGATTTAAAACATGAATAGCGCTACTATCATCTATACGTACTGTATAAAAAGCTGTATAAACTTCTTAAGTCATGGCAGTTATGGCAATATTAGACTCTCCGAGCATCGTGCTCCAGAAGTCTTGTGACGTAATGTAAAAAGCGAGAACGTCCACGTTGTGGATGGACAGGTCGGTTACGCCCCCCTGACTTAACTCCGCCCTCTTCTCAGAAGACACACCCATCATAACTGCGTTGGTGTCCAGTGTGAAAAGTCAACCGAAGACTACTTGAGTTAACTACACAACTTAGTTTATGCAACAAAAGTACTTATTTGAACCAAAACCATGACCGTTTACCTAAAGCTAATAGCAGCTAGTAGCATGCATCCATATGTGGCAAGTTGATAGATTAAATTAGACCCGAAAAACTTAAAATATGTACACATGACGTGCAAAATGTCAGCGTGCTATACTGTATGTACACGCCTTCCCATGAGATCAAGTTGCATTTGCAAATGAAAGTTCATAAAAGCAAATAAAGAGAGAGACATAACATCACTAAAAAGTCAACGCCACTTTTCCACATGAAAAAAAAAGGCAACATGTTCGATGTTCATGATTGCTGCAAACAATCACAAGCGACTATAATTTGCTTTTGCACTTTCAGTTTGGTCCAATTAGGGGTTCTCACGGACTGGATTTCCTGGAAAGTGGAAGAGAAACGCCTTCGGAAGATAAGCAAACCGCGCCTTCGATCAACAATACGCCGACAACCCTAAACGTGCGGAGCAGATCACACAGAAAGAAAGCCACAGTGATCCCTTCCGCCCTCAGGACGCCGTGATGGGGCGCCGCCGGGCTCACGCAGGACGTCCCCCCCCTGCTAATGTACGCTAACTGTACCTAGGACCCATTATGGAGGCAGAGCGCTGCGTTTAATAGCCGCACATTTACGCACACTTTGTCACCCGGCTCAGCGTTGTTAGTTTAAGCTCGTCATTTCATAACTGCCTTTTTTTTGAGCAGGCGTGTCTTGTGTCTAAAGATTGCTATTGTAAGGGAGGGAAGGAAGGCAGCGCACACACACACACACACTCACACACACAAAGACACGCATGCACACACATGCACGGACACGAATGATTGATTTCCACCGAAGGAGAGCCTCCACTCTCTGGAATAAAGATTAATAAGAGGCCATTTACATCTCCAATCAGATCAGTGAGCAAGAAAGAGAGAGAGAGAGAAAAAAAACAATAAATACAACCAGCAGGTCTTTGTCTGCTCTTGTCCATTGTACACAAAGAGTCTGAAAACCACCTGCACACCTACATTCATACCCACAACACATTTACACACACACACACAACACACACACACACACAACACACACACACTTCACATATTTGAAGTCAGAGAGCAGCTCAGGCAGATCAAACACTGGCTTGTTGTCAAGGTCCATATAGACGTATAACTGAACTATTCTATGGGGCCTCTCAAACACACACACACACACACACACACACACACACACACACACACACACACACACGCACACACACAGAACTGCTCCTTCGGGACCGAGAGCTTTAATGACAGCAAGCTGCAGCGAGGAGGGTCAGAAGGAGTCACTGTTCAGAGGCCCCCCACACACACACACACACACACACGCAGACACACACTCCCATTAACATAGGATACACACACACACAGACTTGCACACACACACACACACACACGTGAGCAAATATATTCCGTCCTCGCTCACGCACGCATTGACGGACAAAGTTACAGCCTCATGTACAGTCACGGAAACAAAGCTGACATACAGATGCTGGTTTTATTCATATATGGATAGATATGCGAACACACACACACACACACACAAACGGGCACCGTCGACAGGAAACACTGGGGAGGGTAGGATCCAATTTGATTTGACCTTGACAGCAGAGGGACGGAGGGAGGGCTGAAGGGAGGCAGGGATGGATGGAGTGCAAGGAATCAAGTGCCGGTCTGGGCCAGATGCCTGTTGCAGATACTTCAGAGAAATTAGGTGACCTTGAACTGATAGATAAATCAAAGAACAGCAGTGTGACACGGTGACATCTGCACACATAAAACGGCGTGACAGACGCGCATCAAATGTTGAAGTTAATCTAAAGGTATGTGTACACCTCGCGCAATAAAGCTACAAATCACGATGAGACGCTCCTCGATTTCCCCGACGGATTAGAAATGCCGCTTCTTTGTCGTCGCTAGAACATTTAATCACATTCATCCTTTTCAGTTCGTTAAGAACCTGACGCAATCACAACCGTGTAAATAAGCAGTATTAATGCAGCCACTAAATAAATGATGAAAATGCCGGCTGTCAAAGTTTAAAAATACATCAGGGAGATGAATTGTGTTTTGTCATTTTAATTCAGGGAGAAAACAAAAATGAAACAAAAGAACACTTTTACCAAGAGAACCATTAGCATCGAGATGCTTGGAGTTTGTTTTCATGAAAAAGAAAATATACAAACAACACATTTTATTGTATCCGGCAGCAGACGGTGCATTTACTCGTCCAGATGAGCAAACAGAGGCTCGTCATTGGAGATGTCGCCGGTAACAACCGAGCCACAGATGTGCACTCGCGAAGAGTTTCCAGCTTCTGATTGCTCAATCTTGAGCGCATTCTTAAAAAAAAACATCAGACAAGGGCCCAGATGTGAGCGCGTGCAGCGCCGACATCAAGCAACGGAGTGTCTGACGCGCCGCAAACGCGATCTGCAGTTGACTGGAAATATTAATCTGAAGTTGAAGAGCTTCTACAGCGGCGCCTGCCAAAGGAATAAAGTACTACATTTGAGTCAGTATGCACTTGACTGAGCTGAATAAGTGAAAATATGTTTCATTCGAAAGTCTTTTATTCGATTTTAAACCACGGGAAACAACAGCATAATTAAGTCAAAACTACAACCTGTCTATCCCCAATTAGAAATGTCCAGAGCTGATCTGTATCATCACCCTACATTTTTAAATGCCTTGTTTATTGGATCTCAATCGGCTCCGTCTCCGCCAGCTTTCATCTGTAATTGTCGTGAACTTAAAATGATCCACATTCCAACGTCTTCAACGTGGAACTATTTTAAAATCAGAAAATGAAAAGCAGCCTCTTGTGATCGTTGGGTTTTGGATCATAATCGAGGGATAGAAACTCGATCGAGGCAACGCCACCCGTGTCTTCATTGGTTCAAAAGAACCGTATTCACGACTTCACAGTGCTGCAAATGTGTTGCTTTTTTTTTGTGTTGCGGTAAAGCGATCATTTTCTTTACCTGTTCTTCCCACACTGTGTCCACCCGATATCATGATCTCTCTCCTCTCACAGCATCCCACTCCTCCACTTTTATCTTTGCATCTCCCTCCATCTCTCTTGCCTACTGACGTGCACACATTTACTAAATATTGCAGCACACCTGCCAACTCCTCACACTTACTATCACACCAAAAAAGAAGAAGAAAAAAAACAAATGAATCACAGCAGACAAAGGAGAATGGCGGGCTCGGCGATACGATGCGGGAGCCATCGATCAGGCCGTGGCAATCCATTCTCCTTGTTCTTGGTGGTGGAAGACTCGGAGAGTGTGTGTATGTGTCTGTGTATGTGTGGGAAATAAAGTATGAATATAGCGAAAGAACAAAGAAAAAGAGAAAACAGAGCTCTGTTTTCTGCACTCTTGATGAACGGATAAGTGTATCAGGTTCCATCCATCACGGCTACAGCGCGGTATCATGGGTGAGTATATCGCCTGGGGGTGGGCAGGGGAGGGAGGGAGGGGTGGAAGAGGGGGATGGAGCGACAGAGCGGGAGACGGACAAAGTGGGAGAGAGACAACATGGGCTGGGGGGGAAGGGTGGGCCTCGTGCCCCGAACTTGAACTTGGAGCTGGTGGGGGGGTCAAGCGCTCGGTGTGGATGGGAGGCTGAGTGACACCAATATCTCCCCTCAGAGACAGATGGGGGAGAGGGGACATGCCGTCATTTGGCAAGCTGTCGTGCGAGGGCCATTTCAGCCTCTATCTTGCAGCTTTTTCCAAAACACATTTGGGTTTTTTGACAAATCCCCTTTGGGGTCTCGGTTAAGGAATTAAGGAATTAAGGAAGGAAGGCCTCGATTAAGGAATGCGACATAATTGAGGTAAGAATCACTAATAAATCACACACTTGGGACTGTCAGAAAATGGAATTTTGTCTTGATGATTCTGATTATGAAGGAGATTTAAAGAGGCAGCAGATGGAGAAGATGGAGAGTTAATCAGAAGGAGGGTTGCACGATGGTGTTAAGACTCTCTCTGAGTTTACAGTGTGGTAAAATAGGTCAACCTACTGGCTGACCGTCCTACCTTGGTCTGGAGATAGTGGGGGTAGTAGTAGGTGTAGTGGGGGTACATTTGCTGCTGATCCAAACGTTTTCCCATGTAGCTGGAATCCAATCGGAGGTCCTGGAGGCTGGAGATAGAAGCTCGCAGGTGAGGGGCCGGCCTGGATCCTTCAGACGGCTGCTTCCAAGAGAGAGAACGCTCTCCTCTTACTGAGGTGTGTGTGTGTGTGTGTTAGCGTGTGTGTGTGTGTGTGTGTGTGGGATAAACGCACAGAGGAAGGGAAGGATATGAGTACAGATAGCACTTGGGATTTAAGTCAAGTCTACTTGTCTGGGAGCTCACAGGGAACCTCACACAGAGAGACAGGTCCAGTAAGAGAGACAGGTCCAGTAAGAGAGACAGGTCCAGAAAGAGAGACAGGTCCAGTAAGAGAGACAGGTCCAGTAAGAGAGACAGGTCCAGTAAGAGAGACAGGTCCAGAAAGAGAGACAGGGAGAATCCGGAGTGGCAGCAAAAAAAAAAAAGGGGTTGGGGAGAAGGAGGGGAGGAACGGAAGATATTAAAAAGGTTAGCGGGAGGTAACACCGGAAACAATAGGGGGAATTGAAGAGCAGGACAGAGAGAGGGAAGAAGAAAAGGAGGAGGAGGAGGAGGAGGAGGAGGAGGAGGAGGAGGAGGAGGAGGAGGAGGGAGGAATGGATGGGATCCGGTTGCCGGTCCCTTGCACTCTCCACTCTAGAGATCAGACTGACTCTTCTTCTCCGCTGTCCTGAACATGCCCCTCAGTTTGCTCTCCGGCGTCTCTCACTCTTGTCTCTCTCTCTCCGTCTCTTCCCTCCTTCCTGTGTATCAGTTCCCCTGTCTCTCTCTCTCTCTCTCTCTCTCTCTCTCGCTCTCACACACACACCAGACGAGACCCTGATCCCACCGGGAGCGCGGCTGTATCCTGGAGAACACGCGCTGTCCTCTGCTCTATCCTCAGAAGACAGTGAAATCAGCGATGAACTCACACATGGATGGAGGAGGAGGAGGAGGAGGAGGAGGAGGAGGAGGAGAGAGGGTGGTCTTGAAGCTGAAGCTGTGACTGCCTTTATTCTCACTCTCTCTCACTCCCTCCCTGTTTGGTTAAGCTCCGGGGATAGATGGGCAGATATCGCTGGGAGGATGAGCGCGAAAAGAAAAAGGCTCGGTAAGAACTCCTCTCGCTTCAGGAGGAAGAAGCAGCAGATAGTCCTGTCCAGAAGCGCTCGCACAGGAGGAAAATCCCCTCTGATACCTCAAGGTGCCTCCTCCAACTCTTTTCTTCTCTTCCCCTCTGCGATTCCCTCTCTTTCTTCTCAAGCTCTCCCCCCTGACGGCTTGCTTCCCACTGCGCCTTGGCAGCCGTCACAGTCTGTGTGGTGGTGGTGGTGGTGGTGGTGGCGGCGGTGTGTGTGGAGTGTGTGTTTGTGTGGCTGTTGCCGTCTGCTCCACTCTGGGCGCTGGAGCATAGAGGGGCTCGGCTTCAGCGCAGATATGCTCCTCCCTCTCTCTCTCTCTCTCTATCCCTCCCTCTCTTCTGTCTGCGTCTCTCTCCCTCTGTGTTTTTCATGGCACTGTAGACCAGTGGGAGGGGTTGGTCCTGTGTGTGTGTGTGTGTGTGTGTGTGTGTGTGTGCTAAATAGAAAAAAGACAGAGACGGGCTGTTCCGCTGGCAGAAAGGCGGAGCTGGGGAGGGGAGGATGAGGAGCAGGAGCGGAGGTGAAGGGTGAGAGGAGGATACGCGCAAGTCTAATTTGGAAACAGAGGGAACCCCCTACTGGCAACAATGGCACATTTTACATAATTAAAGCTGTCTTCGAAAGTAAACCGAGCAACATAATAGTCATTTTTCCCATGTTATTTTGGCCGTTCGTATCATTCATCAGCTGGCATAACCAACATACGCACACACAAACACACGCATGCTTGAATGACCCGCCGAAGCGTGCCTCATACACACGTGTCCAGTGAAGGGCCCAACATGGAGTGTGTATGTAGTTCAGTGGTTGTGTGGCACAGTGACCCACTGACACAGTGCCGCCTGTTATGTGATGTAACCAGGTTTAAGTACTGCTCTTACATAAGCATAGTGAGCCATGCATGAAAAGACTGCTCTGCCCTCTGACTGCAGCTGTGTGTGTGTGTGTGTGTGTGTGTGCGTCTGTGTGTGTGTGAAGGAGACGAGGGTTGGCAGACAATGCATGTTCACTGCAGTAGAAAAAAGAACAGAATGCAAACGCAAAAACTTCCACTAAGGGAAGGGCTTTATTTCTTGTTGGCAATTAAACTACTTCGCTTGTTTTGTGCCATTGTCGGCCCACTATTCCCACGTGTCTTTCCGTATTTTCAGTATACAATAAAGATATGTTTGACTGAGACATGTACTAACAACGAAACATCTTCATATAGAAAGCAAGGCATCTAAAAAAAGGGGTTTTGGTGTGCGACCTTTCTGTTTTTTTGACCACTCACCAACGGAAATATTGCAATGTTGGATCCAGATCAAGAACTGCCGGACAAGATAAGGAGCAAGAACAGCAAATACACCCTCACAACATACTAATCAGTGTAAAGTATGCAGAAAACGCCCTGGGGGGTTGACTACTACTCCAGGTTTGAGAAGGTTTGAGAACATTGTGTGCTCCACTAAGGTTTCCAGCTCTCTTTTCTTGTCTTACCTCAGCACAGGTGTGTGAACCTCTCCGATTAGAACTGTAACGTCATGTCTGGAGGGCAGCCTCGACTCGGGGAATCACTTGTATTTTTATTTTCATCTGTATTGCCTTGTTAACCATGTGACAAATGGGTTGTATTTATTCCATAGACGTCCATAGTCGGTCTTCAGGACATGCTGTAATTTGTTTACAGTCATCACGTTTAGCTATTCATAGTTCCAATCAGATATAATGCAAGGACAATGTCACAAGGACCGATACAGGAGAACATTCCTGCCAACTATAAGACTTTATAATAAATCACCTCTGGTCATTTGAATCAACATCAATAACCCTAGCACCGCTTTTGTCATTGAGTTAGTCACTGTATATACTTTATATACACTTCATATACTTTGCATTTTTGCACTTTCTTTATTATTTAATTTTCTTAAATGTAATACGCTCTGCTATTTTATTGTACATATTGAGTATTTTTCATACTTAATATTGTTATAACTTTGCTTGCTGCTGCCACAAATTATAGTTATTTTGTGTATTTTGTTCGTGACAAAGTTTTGTGCAACAGTTTAACCTTGAATTTTGCTTGATTATAGGCCCATTAGCATTCACATAGTTTTTAAAAGTCATCTGAATAACCTTGTGATAGACCGTTTTATGATCATAATTATCATATATTAACAGTGGCAGACATGATATGCCACCCAAAGGAGCACAGGCAGGAAGTTAGTCATTAGGTAAATTGCTGCTCAGCCTACATTGGAGTTAAAAGCCCAGTGTTGGATTTAGTGGCATTTAGTGGTGAGGTTGCAGATTGCAACCAACTAAATACCCGTCTGGCCTTCAGGTCGGGATAGGTATCTTTAGGATATTATCTCAACTGAGCTGCTCTTATAAAAACTCTGCTTTTCTACATGACTAAATAATTGCTTTTAAAAACATATTTAGAATAGTACAAAAATAAATACAGAACAGGATCAGAATTTATATTTAAAATACATCTAAATATTGTTTATGGAGCAGCGACTACGTTAACGATAACGTAGTCATTATATAAAGTAATTATTACCTCACTGGAAACAAATGTTAATAAAATAAACAACTCTTCTAAATGAAGTTCATAAAGAATGAAGAAAACAGTCATCAGAGAAGGTTACTAAAAAAAGCTTTTGGCCAATGGTACACGCTGTGCTTGTGTGGCCGATTGAATTAGGTTTCACTTTAGTTTACAAGTTCACAGATGTATTGATAGACTGGCTTTTTACTTGCAAATGTTTTATTGCACACACAGTAACAAGCATAGTTGCTGTCAACTCGACAGCGGCATATCGGCTCGCGCTTTGTGCATCTGTGTGTGTGTGTCTATGTGTATGTGTGTGTGTAGTTGGAGGAGCTCAGCCCGACATGTGTGCTGCAGTGTTTTAATAAAAACACCAGTAGCGTCGGTGCTTATCAATACTCCAGTAATTTAGCACCGGGTGGTTTAATATCGAGATTCGGAACGCATCCCTACCTTCAGATAACGTCAAACGTGAATTTCTCTTGCTACAGTCGGTGTCCGTTCTGGGTTGCTGTAGAAACATGCCGCTGCAAAAGGCCGGACTCCACGGAAGACGACGCGCTCCCTATATGTGGAAATAAATGCCTTTTTCTAAGCCAACAATAACACAACGATTAGTTTCAGGTAATTATACTCCGATTAAATCATGGCTATAAATATTGTATTCCATTGCTGCCAATTAATCTCCCTAAATGTTACATACTGTTCCTGTAAATGGAAAAATGAAGAGATGTGCGAGGCTGACTAGTAGTTAAGCTAAGCACAAAAACATAGCAAAACATCAAAGCTTGCTAGCAGTGTCGAATACAAATGACAAGCTCAGTAAAAAAGCTGCTACTAAAATAAAAGGGATGCCATATTATGTTTCAAACACGTAGGAAACATTACCTTGATCAAGCATAACAAGAGAGTGTGTAGCCACAAGCTATATGCTAACATTAGCATGCTAATGCCTGACAGACCAACATTGTAATCCCTAGTTCAATGGTGCTAGTGAGGCAAAATAAAATGAAAATAACTAAACATAAACACATGTATACATATACTACATTACAACTGCCACAAACACCTGCCCAAGCTTAACATGCTCACGTAGGAAACATTATCTTGATCAAGCATAACAAGAGAGTGTGTAGCCACACAGCCGCAGCAAGCTATATGCTAACATTAGCGTGCTAATGCCTGACAGACCAATATTGTAACCTCTAATTCAATGGTGCTAGTGAGGCAAAAATAAAATAAAAATGTAAACTAAACATAAACACATACATACATATACTACATTACAACTGCCACAAACACCTGACCAAGCTTAACATGCTCACGTAGGAAACATTATCTTGATCAAGCATAACAAGAGAGTGTGTAGTCACACAGCCGCAGCAAGCTATATGCTAACATTAGCATGCTAATGCCTGACAGACCAACATTCCCTAGTTCAATGGTGCTAGTGAGGCAAAATAAAATGAAAATATAAACTAAACCTAAACACATAAAAAATGTACATACATATACTACATTATAAACACCTGCCCACGCATAACGTCTGGATCCATTCGATTTAAATCAGGATACATTTTTCAAACCACTTCATGAGACCATTTTGAATAACACAAGGAAAGGTCTCGTGACAGTTGTGTGCCGAGTTGGAAACAAAATGTTGGGCCAACGCTGCTGTCAAGTAGCGGTGGTGGAACAATCAATACAGATTACCGTCTTTCATCAATGACACTAAATCAATATTTTGAGTAAGATCATATCATTTCGTTTTCAAGGCACTTGCAATATTTCATTTTTAAGACTATAATATGCCATTTTGTCCATTTTCATTGGGCGACCACTCTGTGAATTAACCAAATCTGTGTCCTCACCTGTTACACGCTCGTCATGATCTACACTCTTCGACTGTAGATGGCAGGGGAGTTGCTGCGTGAGCTCATTTTGCAGAAATTTCAGCCCAATCTTCACAGTGAAATATAGAAGGTGCTGTAGGGCCGCTGCGAGCGAAAGCAGGCTCTATTGATTGTGTTGCACTTGTAATCGAGGGGTGTGCTTTCCTGAATCTTTGCAGTCAGACCGGTTCTAGGCACACAAAGCTAAGCCGTTTAATGGAGGAAGGTTATACATTAATTCAACGGGACTATGTGGGGAATGCCAGATGACAGAGAGATGCTGGGAGATTGCTTGCTTGTGTGTGTGTGTGTGTGTGTGTGTGTGTGTGTGTGTGTGTGTGTGTGTGTGTGTGTGTGTGTGTGTGTGTGTGTGTGTGTGTGTGTGTGTGTGTCTACTACTGTATAGCAGAGTAGCACTACAGCCAAAGTTTTCATTAAAAAAAAATAAAAAAATCTGGATTCTGCCGACACCGCAGTTTGGGAAAACAAAGAGAAAGAATTGATTCTTCCAACTGCACAGTCCCATTGTGAGAGGCACAATCTGTACATCTCATTCCATACTCTGCTGCCAGAATAAAGCTTCCTAATTATCTTGTCTCGTGACAAGACTGCCATAATGGTGGTGGTAAATACACACTGGTTAATTGTATTCCTTCTGATACCTAACAGACTTCTATTATGTCTTAAGCACAATCTAATTGCCCACTTGTTTCTGAGGCCCGAATATGTAACTGCTGCATCTGCATTACTTCGGGAAAAGGACCGTCTTCTTCTTCTTCTTCTTCTTCTTCTTCTTCTTCTTCTTCTTCTTCGGGACACTATTTTCTATGTCCAAACAAAAAAATCAAAGTGTTTTCATTGACACTGTGTGTTCTTAAAGCCCCCGGTCATCAAAGCAGTTTTCCAATGGAGCAGGAAAAGGCCATGCTGTGACTCAGGGATGCGATCCTCTCATCGTTGACCACCAGATGTATAACAAACACCATGTCAGGGGGGAAAAAGAGCAGTAAAAGCCTCACATCTTAGCGGAGATACAGCTGGGAAAACAGAAGAGGTCATGATGACGACGGTCCTATTTTACAGAAGCTGCTCCGGGTCCGTTTTCAAAGAAAGCACGGGCCAGGCTATAATCACACACACACACACACACACAAACACACACTGTGGTATTTGAACAGAACAGATTTACAGTGGTAAATGGACTATTACATCCAATTGCCATACACAGCATGAGGGAATTTGTCTGCAAGTCCCCTGCGATACAAACACAGAGACCACGACCGTAGAATAAACAGTTTAGAGTTGCTTTGATCCGGGACGTAGGGAAATAAGAATTCAGGTTGAAGCTTGCACACATCGTCAAATGTCAAACAACTGAAGTCATTAACATCAGCAAAGTAAAAGACAGGCGACACCGGACTAATGCCCCATAGTGACATTAAAGAGCTCTCAAAGGGCCAACACAAATTGCAAGACGAGCGTCAAGTAACCAACGAAGACAGCCGAAGCCCTACTTTTATTTTGAAGTCCGTTTCTCTTGTGTCCTCTCTGTCCCCGCACTTCCTGCCCCTGTGATTGTCTGCCCTGTCCCTGATTGTTTCCTGCTGTGTCCAATCACCTGCACCTTCCCCGTGTATTTAAACCCTGTCTGTCTCCTGCCCCAGTGTTGGGTCGTCCTATGTGTTCCTTATTTATCCCTGTGAGTAATCCTGTTTACCTCTCGGTTTTGATCCAGTGTTTTTTGAAGCCTTCTTGTTTTTTAAATAAATTTACTTTAGAACCATTGTCGGCATTTGGGTCCTATTTTGAAACCCCAACATCATAACAGAAGGTGATCAGAGAACCCAAAAGAAACAGTCAAGTATCACTCTGTGTAAAATATGATCAATGCAATTCAACAGAGCTTTTCATTCAATCAGATTCTGAATAATAATTTAAAAGGTCTATTGGTATGGAACATTCACACAAGAGGCACTGTACCAGCTAGAACAAATATTTCGGAATAAAGCGCCTATGATGCCTCTTCATGACACACATTTATGAAGCACTCACAGCGTGCGGCTGACAAAGACTGTCGGCCGCAGCCATATCCAGGGATTTGAAATGGGTTGCACACAGTTGGTAATGGACATCAACAATAAACAGATTAAGGGAAGAGGGAAACGTGTAGATGTCTCACTCAATGAGACATGCAGACAAGAAGAAATAGAGATATTAAGTTACACAATATGAGGAGCGCGTTCCAAACTATCTCCGTAGCCATAAAGCCATATGAGAAATCTCCACAAAGCAATAACCCCTTGTACGCTTAATTACAAGACTGGATCAAAATGGTGACAAACCACCTGAGGCCCTTTGCAGATCCCGCTCCTCCCATCCTCCTTTCTGCTCCCTCCTCTCAACGGTAAGCCACGGCTCACTTTAACACAAATCAGCACTTTATTAAAAAAGAAGAAGTAAAAAAAAAAGAAGAAGAAGCAGCGCATTAGAGGATTCATTTGAACAATTATGCAAATCAGACAGGAGATGAAGCTTTTATTAATGTTAGAGAAGTGTTGCATCAGATAGCGCTGAAGTTCATTAAGTTACTCTAGTTGGAGAGGAATACGTTCTGATTAGTTTGATGTCACCGTGGTGTGCATCATATCATCATCTTGGGCTGCGTCAGCGCAAAACTCCCCACAGATCTTTTGCTGAAGAAAAGGAGAGATATTTCACAGCAATTTTTTTTTTGCAATTTGGATTAATAACCCTGGGTTCAGACGCATTGTCTTCATACTCACACGTCTACCGTTTTCTGGAGGTTTGGGTTCTGTCTAGTGCCATCATTCTTTCTGGTTTATAAAAAAAATAAAAAAATACCGTAAAAGTCGGGTTACAAGCCGCTCCTACCTCCGGTCAGTGTCCCCGCTGTAGCAAGCTAGGAGCAGCGCTAGCTAGCTAGCACTGCTCCTAGCTAGCGCTGCTGCTGCTGCTACCGGCCGCTGCTACCAGCCGCTGCTACTGCCCGTGTCCCCTCTGCCCAAGTCGGGTGTCGAGCCTGGTCCCGCTACCTTCGGTGGTTTTCAGGGAGCTAGCGGAAGTTAGCGGGGAAGTAACAGAGCGCTAGCAGGAGCCCCAGCTGGCTACAGCGGGGAGCTAACGGGGACACTGACCGAAGGTAGTAGCGGCTCGTAACCCGACTTTTACGGTATATATATATATATCATAGTCATTGCTGTGTGCTCACATCAGCAAAATGTCCTCAACATGTATTAATCCTGTTTATTTTTCAAATCAGGATCATTGTTGTAAACTCTCTCTCTCTCTCTCTCTGCAGGTACAGGGATTGGGAGGTGGTGGACCATGACTGACTGACTAGGGCGCATGCTTGCTGTGGCTCCGAGGGGTAATTAATTTCAGCAAACGACCGCCACGTCTGTCGGCTTTTATAAACGAGCGTTTACGCGCTATGGACAATTTAACCACTCCACTGAGCTCGCCTTGACAGAGATGAGTGGAGAGATGTGGGAGACAGAGAGAGAGAGGGAGACAGACAGAGAGAGAGAGGGAGAGGACGGGGTCCATGCTGCGAGGTGACTGATGGGAGATTTAATCAATAGAGTAAGCACATTTACTCTCATGATGCTCACCCAACATCCATATTCATGGTGTTAATTCTCTCAACGCCCACGCTGTTGCACACCACAAAATATTACAATGCATGAAGGATTTCACTACACCTCATCAGGCCTCATCAAAGGCCAGCATCATCACTGCTAATTGTGTGTCGCATCATGGACTAAACATCCTCTTGGTACTCTGGTCCAATTATTTTATTCTAGGTCAAAGCTTAATTCGATATCCTGAATAACTATTATGTTCTGCCATAAACACCTGAACAACTTTGTGTTGTTGTTAGAACAAAGGCGAGTGTAAGCTAACGCAACGGCACTTACGTAGATATTTCAACCCAAAAGCAATGTTTTTTTCCACGTAGTTTTGTTGCCTAAACCTAACTAAGAATGTCACGATCTTTTCCTAAACCTAATAAGTAGTCATGTTGCCTCAAGCTAACTAAGTCGTTTCCTGTGAGGAAGTTTATTTTGACCGTATGAGTGTAAATTAACCCCTGTGGCTGGCTTTCGAAGGAAAGGAGTGACTTGTATGAGAGCCTGTTGAACACACACAAACACACACACACACACACACTGTGTGAACTGGTGCACAATACAGTAACATGTCAGACAATCCATTCCACCTTCAAACAACACACTGTCTGCAGTTTACCACCCTGCATTTCATCACGTATGACATCATACTCATCGCTGTTCTGTACATGTGGGAGAATGCAGCAACCAGAAGAGACCTACACACACATCATTTGTGTGTGATAAATATCTCCCACTAAAGATGCCTCAGTGGATCCCTTGGTAAATGGTAACATTGCAAAGGTGAGCTTGTTCTTAATGAGATTCACATAACATTCAATTAATGTAGCACTTAAATATATAAACATAAGGGAACTGTCATGGTCCACATTCGGCCTACATTCAGCTGGAGCACGATACTGCACGCAATCACTCAACACCTTCAAATACAGGCAGTGCCCGAAAAAATAAAATATATATATATATATACCGTAGTTCAGCTGAAGATTTTGTTATTACTCAACACCTCTCAGAATTTCCAGAGACCGAGAACCACACCGCAGTCACTCAGCGCTCGCTCAGGCGAGTCCTGTGAAAACCGTTCTGTTTGCCGAGAACACTATCGGGTTGCCAGATTATTAGCGCTGCAGCCCCCCATCCCCAACCCCAAAGCAAGTTACATGGGGCTCGCCTGGAAGTCAGTGTTTCCCCAGCTAGACATACATGTGTGACATCAAGCCCCCGGGCTTATAGAGCTGCTGGATTGTATGACAGGAGCCTTCGTGGCTTTTGCAGTATGACAGCAGTCTGCCCGCCTCAATACTTGGCGGGGATAACGACAGCGTACCACAGTGTGTCGAGCGGACTAGTGCGGACATATGAGCGGCCTGCAGCAGAAAGGGTTTCCATAGCTACAGTGGGCTGAGGGGATTGTTTACTGTACGGGAATGAGAGATCAAGACGATGAATTTCTACGTATATGCTGAGCAATCCTTTCTGCGCCCGTGTTGTGTGTGCATGTGTGTAAAGCAGCTCTTAACAGGACAGTGAGGGTTACCCACTGCACTTACTTTCCTCCATCTCCTTCTTCCACTAACACAGATACATTATGCACCGGCTGTCACGACACACGGACGACATCGGACATAAAACCGAACATTAGCAGCCGCGGCAGCTGCCCGATATCACCATCGCGCAGACATAAACCATCGGAAAGGCGACGTCGAGCTAATTTCACGGTGATATTATCGAAGCCGGGTGTCGATCTGCTCCTAATTGTCTGGTTGAGGAAACAATTCCGGGTCTCAATATCAACAGGTGATGATTAGGGTTAATGGTCGACCTCTTCTTAAGCATGCACATCAACCACTAACGGTGACGATCGGCTACAATGCCGTAATTCCCTGCTTTTGCTGCCAGAAGAAAATCCTCATTGTTCTGCAGAGATATACTAGAAATACAGATACACTGTGGCTGTAACTAATGACACCGCTGTCTCCCGAGTTGCAACAACACAAAAAGCTAAAGAGGCTGCGATGCCAAAGCAATGAAAATACTGTTTTCGCTGTAAAAAAACGGGTGTCGGTGTTGAAATATAGCATTATCCTGCAGGATATAACCTTCCTCTTCCCTCCCTTTGGTACCTGACAGGCCTGCAGCTAAGCTCCCCCCTCAGCCATTACTTCTACTGTAGCCTTCCTGCTCCATTAAACTCAACAAGCTTAACTCAATGGCCTTCATTCCTCACAGCGACGGCTTCCGCTTCATACCCTGGTGGCTTTTAAAAGGAGAGGGGCAATTTGAGTGGGGGGACAGCGTCTCCCTTGTTAACACAGAATATGTCACGCGTTGCCCTTGTTAACTTTAAAAGAAAAATCTGTGGAAACAATATTTTACCTTCTCCGCTGTCCTTGCTGCTGAATATGAAGATATTGCTCACCGGGGGCCGTGGACGAGGACGACCAACAACTGCAGTAAAAAAAAAAGGAGCCATTATGTTATATTGTCCTTGTCCCGCTGTGTCGTTTAATCGCCACGCTTTAATATGCCGCCATGAAACCACATCCCACTTACAGGCCGGTATCGTGCAGGACTCCTCCGTACTGAGTCAGCGATTATTGATCACGGAGGGGAAGCATTTTGGAAAAAAATAATCTGCTTTATTGCAGTTCCCCTGAGTCTGCTAAAAGGCCCAATCCAAACTGAACATTTGACAAACAGGAAGGCCTGTCGGGGAGCCCGCTGCAGAAAAAAAAAAAAATCATAAATCAAATGACAGCAGCCTTGAATAAAACAAATATGAATAAGAAAAAGCGCTGCGAGGGCAGGCAGGTATAATAGAAAGTCTTTAGCTGTGCCTCTCTCAAGTAACAATGTGAGGTGGAATTTGGAGAGCGTGTATCTGGGACACATAATAAATATTTCATGGCATATTATGAATAGGTTCTTTGTTTAATTAGACTTGGAAAGTTGTCCCCTTCAGCCACTTCTGTCACGTTAGCATGAAAGAATGCGATCCTTTCCACTTTAATTATAAAAGGTCTTCGGGCCAATCTGCTGTGTTATATTCCATCCATCAGCTTTTATATAAGAATTAACTGTAAAAGGTGTCACGGGAGGCACACTTGAGATACATTTCCTTTCATTTTCCGTTTGTTTTTGTCAGACTTTTGAAAAAAACAAAAAGCAACGATTATAAATCTAATGAAATTGCTGCGTAATTTGCACATTGGAGCTGTATAGAGGGATTTTAACTTTTTCAAAGTTATCCCAAAGTAGCTGAAAGCAATGAGATCACATTTAGACTTTATATTTTAGATTTAGACTTTAAATTTAGATGAAAGCAACATTAGCACATTTAAATTCATACGTTGGCGTTCAACGTCACACGGTTGGGGCAACATTTACCTCAATTAAATGTAATTAAATGAGTGCATAAATCTTTCCTTTCAAGTAATAAAATATGACTCACGCCTGGAATCTTGTTACATTCGTGGATTATTTGTATGCGCACACACACACACACACACACACACACAGTTATACTATGTGTATTAATCCTTTCTTTACATATATTGATTATTACATTATTGTGCTTTTAATTGTTTCGCCATTTCCTGTTTAGTTTGATCTGAAGCATGTTTTTTTTGTATACCTTGCTCTCTCGTGTTCAGCTGAAAACTACAGTAAAAGTTTAGGAGCAGTTCACGTTCTTTCTGTTCGTGCAGCACTGTAAGTTGAGCTAAATCAGGTTAAATCTGCCATTATTAATTCAAAATAACCTGACATCACGCCCTCTGCAGCGCTGAACATGTTCTCTCTCGGTTGCTCTCGGTCTTTGGCGTGGTCTCGCTGTGAAAGCCCGGTGGAGCTGCAGTGTAACGTAACACGCCGGGGAGGAAACACTGGTGACATTTCTGGTGCTTTTCATCTTTGCAGACTGGGGAATAGCTTCCGGTTTCTAATGGACACACTAATTAGCACGAATACAAATATGCCCTTTGCTCAAGATGTGAAGAGACATGTATGCATGTGTGAATGCACACACTATTACAGCATATGAAACGACATCCTCCACATGCCATTTCTTTTGTGCACCGGTGCATAGTGTGGGGAACGAGGAGAAGGAAGAATGGGAAGGTGCACACGCTTCCTGCATAGTTTTTACGTGCACTATTTTCTTTTCTTTGAAGTGGCGTGGCTAAATGAGTTTTTCAAATCTCCATAGGTTTCCATACCACAGAGGAATACGACCACAGTTGATAGGCACCACTTACATTCAATTATCTTTGTTCGGCACACAGAGCATTAACACACACATACACACACACAGACACACGCACACTCGCATGCATGCATACACAGACACAACGGCTATTCCTGTGCAAAGGAACATCGTGACTCTCATTAGCAGCCCATTCTGAACACTGAGGCGCTGCTTCAGAGCGCTTCATCCACCATTGTGTAGATCCAGAGCTCTGCTGCACTTCACATACATCAAGTAAAACAGATGAATTCAAATCCCGCGGAGGAGGAGGAGGAGGAACAATGAAGGAAATGAAGTGCTTCATTAAGCAACAGCCATGGCTTCCGTTTTGTCAGACAATCTGATGAATGCAGAAGTAACTTCATGCGTACGTTGCCTTTTTTTTGCGAGATGCTTGTTTTGTGATTTTATTGTTGTCCATGTCGGTGATTATTGGGCTAGTCGTCGAGGTCATGCAATCAGTGTACGTCCCACATAGTTACAGATCACCTTTTGGTTTATAAAATAAAATATCTTAAATTAACAGCATCTTTCATGAGTGTATATCACATGATAAAATGATGAGGGGTATCTCTAATGCTCACCCCTTCAGTTCTCATCAAAAGGGCCGAGCCATCACATTACATTTTGACCTTGGGCTTGGCAATACAGCTGAAATTTTGGAGAAACACATATTTTCATATATTACATTAAGGCCATGTAAGCAAACTAAAGTAGAGAATAATCAAATAGATGATCAAATGTGTTTTTTTTCCATCACAATTTGCTGCTAATCACTTTTTGTGATTTGTTAAAATAATAACACAATACGATCACACCATTGCAGTAATTCCACGGAAATGGTCATAAAAGGCAAAATCTGCCTTCGTGGTAGCACTCCAAGTCCCATGGGTATTGGTATTTTTAAACGATAGCTGGATATGTACAGCAAATGGCATGTAATTTAGATTTGGCGTGTAAAAATTGGACCAATTATTATTATTTCCTGAGTCTTCGAAGTATCGCTCAGTTTGTGCTATTTTACAAACCTCACTGGTGTTTGAAAGATACCAGTCAACGATGTCCAAATGTGTTATTTATTTGTGGGCGGACTATTCCTTTAACCTTTATCACCGCCGCTAAACTCGACAAACATTATCCGATCCATAACCCCGCCCACCCCCGACACTCATCACCAACTGGACGTCTCCCACCACAGATGTTCAATTTAATTTGGCCACAGCGTCTCCAGAAGTTTCAGCAGCTTTCACCAACACCGGCCTCATCAGCCCACACACATTCACGTGGCTCTTGGCACCGACCGGGAACTGGACCGTAGTTCTTGGATTCTGGACCGGGCGTCATCACATCTGCGCCGCTCCACCTCCCGTGGCGGTCTCGGTGGGGGAACGCATCAATAAATCTAAACCCGTCACATAACAGGGAGATGAAGTTGGCAGAAAGATGGACGAGGAGGGAGTGAAGACATCGAGAACAAACAGTACGACCGGTAATGGTGGAGATGATCAGGAGGAGGAGGAGGAGGCCTCACCGCTCCGTATTCTAGCCTTTTAAAAACCAATCCCCCCCTAGGGGGGGAAGACTGAGCGATTGTTATATAAACTGAATATAAAGTGAATGTTCACATATTGAGCTATGATTTGGGTTAGAGAATGTTCACATATTGAGCTATGATTTGGGTTAGAGAATGTTCACATATTGTGTTATGATTTGGGTTAGAGAATGTTCACATATTGTGTTATGATTTGGGTTAGAGAATGTTCACATATTGTGTTATGATTTGGGTTAGAGAATGTTCACATATTGTGCTATGATTAGGGTTAGAGAATGTTCACATATTGTGCTATGATTTGGGTTAGAGAATGTTCACATATTGTGCTATGATTAGGGTTAGAGAATGTTCACATATTGTGCTATGATTTGGGTTAGAGAATGTTCACATATTGAGCTATGATTTGGGTTAGAGAATGTTCACATATTGTGTTATGATTTGGGTTAGAGAATGTTCACATATTGAGCTATGATTTAGGTTAGAGTTGGACCTTACAGCTGCATCATTTCAAAGAAATAATCATCCTGAAAGTGCTTTTTTTATATGCGGACCTGAAACCTTTTCATTTTTTCCTGTGTGTCATCTTCATTTACTCTTAACCACTAACATATAGACTGACATTAACACATCTGAACTAAATCTTACATGTGTACCTTTTATTATAACACCTAGTGGTTGCAGAGATACACCCTTCTTAGTTTGGGTATGCAATTTTCGCGGAAAGGGCCTAAAAATAGGTGGGTTTTTAAAAGGCTAGATCCATCTCTCCCACACATGGCGCTCCGATCCCTCACCAAACAACCCGATGCGCCCCGTTTCCCCTCCGGCACCTTTGTGTCTGCAGCACGCCCGTTCACTCGATATGCAACAACTTCCGTGGAAAGAACAAAAATCTCAAAATGTGGCAATTCAGTCAGTAAGTGCAATTATCATCTTGGATGCCGAGGAGTGACTCATCTCGAGTCTTTGCGAAGCATCCGCGCACTTTGCAGGATTGCCGGTTAATGTCAGCCCACTGACTCATTCTGCACCCAACCCACACAGGGAGAAAGAAAAAGACACACAAGTTAACTGCTGTATCCAATTGCCCTATAAACTGTAAACATGATGACCTACTGAAACTCAGAGAAAAGATCCTATAGAGGGCCGGATCCTGCAACTCACTGACTTAGTCGAAAAAGTGGCCTGAATGAACTGGAAATAAAATGGCGGTAAGAATGCACAACATTCATTTATATAAAATTAGGTTAAATATGGAGGATGATGATTTATGTCTGATTTATGTCCGTGTTTTTCTGTATTGTTCGTATAGTTGGTTGTTATGCTGTTATGTATTATTTATTTGTTGTTGTTTTTTGTTGTCTAGTTTGAGGTAATGTGTAACTTTAAACTTAAAATAAAATGAGTGAAAGAAAGACGGAGGAGGAGTTTCGTTCGCAAGCATTAGTGCATGTGAGGGCACAGGGGGCATATGGTCTGCATTCATGTGTGTGTGTGTGTGTGTGTGTGTGTGTGTGTGTGTGTGAGAGAGAGAGCTAAGACAGATGTCTGCTGTACATTAGAACCCTGAAGGAATGCAGGAGACCTGGGTTAGACGACCACTCGGCCAGAATGGGACCAGACCATGTGAGATCCTCTCTCTCTCTCTCTCTCTCTCTCTCTCTCTCTCTCTCTCTCTCTCTCTCTCTCTCTCTCTCTCTCTCTCTCGCCCAGCGCTGCTGTGTGCACAGTGAGCGAGCCAATCAATAGTTTGCAATTTCAGGTTTGTTAACGACAGCCATTCACGGCGAGCCTTGTTCCACATGTTTGTTACAGCACTTCACACAGCTGATATAATCAAGAGTTTTCCAGCTTGTACCGAGATTACAGACCAGTGTGTGTGTTCTCCACAGAGGCCATTTTTCACTGATTGTGCCTCTCTCTCTCTCTCTCTCTCTCTCTCTCCTCCTCAACTAACTCAGGAGGTTTAGGCCTACACAAATAAACGACGTGATAAACTGGAGAGAAAATGGAGGAGTGGGAGAGCATGACGGACCCACAGCGAGAGAGGAAGAGAGGACAGTTATTAAAGAGATGAAAGATAAAGTATGAGGGATGAGGCAGGAAGTGAACGATAGAGTAAGAAAGTGCTGCGTTAGCTGTGATGGATGGAGTTGAGAAAGGAGGAGTGGAGTGGAGCTGGGTATGCACGTTCTCCACCAGCTACCTCTCTGTCAGACACTCAGCTGTGTGTGTGTGTGTGTGCGCGCTCTACGTAGCATATGTGTGTGTATGCCGCATGTACCAGGAGTCTGGGGACCAGTGGGGGGGTTGACAGATTATCTGTCCAGAAGCCGGTTGGAGGATCCCTCCCTCTCTCTCTCTCTCTCTCTCTCTCTCCTCCTCATTTTCCACAGTCACTCACTGCATCGCTTCAAGGTCACTGCAACACTGCGAAAGTTTGGTAGGTACATGATACCAGGAGCTCAAGGGTGAGTCAGCACTTTTGTGCTCATCTTGCTGTTCTCTCACAGACACACAACAGAGCGAGTGTGAGTCCTGTGGCATCATCGGCCAGCATTATCGTACCCGTATGTCACTGCAGGAAGTCACTTTCTTTGACATGACGTGTCTAATTCAAGAAGGATTTCTGCTTTCAATGACATTAAAACTGTCCCTCCCTATAAGCAGAACTTCCTGTCTCCTAGCTTGTGAAGCTGCGATATTGAGGAAAATGGGCCAGTAGGAAACAGCCCCGCGAAGATCCTTTGCAGCTTGTTTTAACTTCTAGGATGGATAAATGGAGGAATAGTTCACGGAACCAATTTTAAATCTGTTGTCAGGCAAGCCGCCAGCAATGCCATGCATGAGAAATTGGGGCTATACATCGTCCCCCTCGGGGCCCTTTGCTTCATTCCAGTTGTGTCTGCCTCGCAGCAGAGGAGGTGCAGCATATTGGACTTCAGCCTCGAGCTGATCCCGGGTCTGTTTCTGGACCCCTTCATGTCAGCTTGGCAGGACAACACACAAAATACCCGATCAGAGACACAATGTCAGCCCCAATAACAGCAAAGAGCCGGAGAGAAAATGTTGGCTATTCCATCTATAATACATCACTCTGTAATTAGTTACGGCGTTGTTGTACTATGAGCATAAGACCGTGGTAGAAATGGAAAGTAATATCGGGATCATACCGCTGGTGTGTTGCTGGTGTTCCATAACAAACCCACTGTGCTTTTGTTCCAAAGTAATGCCAGTTAGTCCAGTTCTTTGACTTTTTACGCTGCACCTTTTTCCTGTTTTGTGTCATAAAGCACACTATAAGATGACTGTAGACGAAATTTGCAAATACATTGTAATTCATAAAATCAAGAAATAACTCGTGGAACATACAAATAAAAAAAGAGCAGGTGCACTTTAGAACAAATATCTTAAATCTCAAACCGCAGGGACTCTTCTCAGCCGTTTGAATTCGTGGAATTTGGCTGCAGACGATTATCACAGTTAGTCATGATAGGTAATGAAATATTCATTGATGCTAATGTTTCTTTTTGGCATTCAGCCTTTACCTCCAAACAACTGTGGAAGGGCAGTTTTGTTCCAACTGCAGAGTTTCATTTAAAAAATTATAATACTTAAGCCACATAAACAGTTTTGCTGAAAGGAATAGATGAATTAATAGATGAATTAATACTGCCTCAGTCAACCTGACAGAACGCCAATTGACATTAGGCATGAGTTATTTATTGGTTGCGATCTTTAATTTTTGTTTGTGTTCATTAGTGGGTATAATTGGATATTTATATTAATAGAGATCATAGACAAAACTAAATAAGGTCAAGATAATTTATTCCCAGAGACAATAATTATTCCAATGACCCATTCCCATGAATCTCTGCCTTCTTTACTTTTCTCTTTGGTTTTCATAACTCTCTCTCTCTCTCTCTCTCTCTCTCTCTCTCTCTCTCTCTCTCTCTCTCTCTCTCTCTCTCGTCCAGCCAGCCACTTTGGGCTTTATGGGATTCTGTGGCTGAGTCATCTTGCGCTCCGTATCGTCCACGAGATCATCTTCCCAAAAGTGTAACTGGCTTCAGACGAAAGGAGCTTGTGCACATCAAAGTGTGTGAGTCAATTTGTGTGTGTGTGTGTGTGTGTGTGAGAGAGAAAGAAAGGTGAAACCGCCTCCACCTCCAGCCCAGACCGAATCCGGGAACAACCACACAGCATCAGATGACCCTCATCCCTCCCCTCACCCGTAGAACCACTTCCCAGCAGGGAAGCCAACTCCAATCTCATGTGTTCCAGCTCGGTCCAAATTATTTTGTATTCCAACGTATCTGTAATCCAGCAGGACGGCCTCGACCAGAGCAGGCATCAGCCTCCCACTGTCGTCCTGAAAGGAGGAAAAGAAAAGAACATAACTCGACTTCCACAAACCTCAATTCGTAAACCCTAAACCAGCTCCGGTGTCACGCTTCACCACAGCCTCCACATCACAGAGAGGTTTATGTTCTTAGCCATGTTACCTAAGTAAATTCCATAATTTAATAAATATAGATTGAGCGTTAAAGTCATTTATTGCGTAAGTGATTAAATAAAAGTCCATTCAGTGTTGCAACCTTGGCCAGAAACATCCAATACTCAATGCTAAGACCGTGACTTCATGTTGAAGCAGAACGGTTTGCTGGAGTTGCCACAACCTTTGTCCCGTTCTCTCTGCTTCCTTCCCACATCCATCCCTCCTCACCCCGAATCCCCTCAGTCCCCGCACTCAACTGATCCCATACTTTCAACTCCATTCCTCTCGCGTCCTCGCGTTCCCAACACCCCACCCCTTGCTCCCCACTCACACAGCGGCCAACTCCTCCGTCACCCCAGAGCTCACGTCCAGGATCCTTAATTCCAGTCTATCCGTAGTCATTAATTCCCGGCCAAAACCACAGATGTTTTAGCCGGCCGCACTCACTCTCTCACTGTCGGAGTTAAGAAGGCCAGAATGTTGACAGCGTAGTTCCTTTAAAAGGCAGACGGAGCCTTTCAGAAAACAACACCAAGTATAACGTTGCTTTAGAGATGAGCTCTGTATAAATAAACACACCAGACTGGTGTTAAAGGTGCTGAATGTGAGTATTGTATAGTTACTGCTAAGTACATTATACCAGTGCTTCCCAAATGTTTTTCCTGGGGACCCACTTTTTTTTAAAATTCCCAATTGTCCGATTTATCAATCATGACAGGAGCGAATTTGTGCGTAAATGAACCTTCTTGACCGTTTTTTCTGCCATTTCTGCATCAACCTACATTATCTTGAATACGTAAAAGAGAGGTAATGTTTAATAGATCACAACTTCGTTTTATCAATAGTAGGCTACATCTATTTAGGCTCCTCATGTGGTTCAAATGTGTACTGCAGGTATAAATGTGGAATACAAAACTGGAGGAAATTCTGCAAATGTATTTGGCTGCCCAAATAAAATCTCCTGCTGCCAGCCCAAAAAGCAAAGCAGCGAGCGTTTGCTGGTCAGCAAAGAACCCAGGAAGTGAGAGTGCTGGCCAGGCCAACGTTGTGCTATGGCTGACCTGTCTATGATCCAGCCTGCCACCCACACTGCCAGCGAAACAGCCATCCGGTTGAAAAAAGGCCAGATACTCATGAAAACAACAGGTTCCCGTCCTCATTTTTCCATGGAACCTGTCGCTGCATTCCTTTCCCCGTGAGGTGGCTCTTGACTCACGGAGAGTTCGAGTTAGAGGAAGTTAGTCATAATAACACAAGGCCTTCAGTCTGCCTCCTAACCACAGCTCAGCCTGCACACAGCTGCCGGCCTCTGACTTCACTCAAGCCCTTCTTAATCCTCCACAAAAGAGATTCAACTGCAGACTCCTTAAAGGGAATGCAGTTTAATTTAAGTGTACTATTCTTCAACTCGTTTAGCCCCAGTAAAGCCCCAGCCATTTTTCTAAAAAAATTTGGAATGGTTTGTATCCCCATACTAAATACAGAATATCTCCTCAACCACAAGGGCTATTTGAATAATTTCAAAAGGTATAATATACAGAAAACACCTGTGAGACCAGTTAAGAGGTTCATATAGCAGTATGTGTTACTGCTTTATTGGTTGATGATAGAACACAGGAAAGAAAGAAAAGCTTCCAGGATGTATTTCCTCTTTTTAATGATGCTATTATATACTATATATATATATATATATATATATATATATATATATACTATAAAATAGCACTATGTGTTGACAGTATCTCTGCAACGTTTGACTTTGATTAAGTGAAGTTAAATTGTTTTAGCAATTCATTTAGTGCACATTTCGTGTACCGTAGGTTTAGGTCCCTAACGTTCTTCCTGGACCTTGAACGCCTCTGGTTCCACAACAGAGGGGCTCTGCTCAAACAGATGCACCAATGCATACCAAGCAAATATCATTTCATCCATAAGTAAGTCATATTTCAGTTTAATGGCTGGAATGTGGTTGATATCTTGCTGAGGCTTTGTCTGACAGTGGATTTGGCGCAATTGGCGGATTCCGTGGGTCGTAAGCTTTCCAGAAAAGTGCTCTAATCATGTGTGGCACGTAGCTAGGGATATAAAAAAATATTTTCCATAACTTGGGGAGCTCTCTCGAGTCAGTTTCGAGTACTTCGAGTCATATTTATGGTTTATGTTCATATTTATGGTTGAATTGTGTTATAAACATGTAAAATGGACTTATAGCTTTTTTGCTATGTCACATCAGTGGCTTTGGTATCAATTCATTGGAGGAGGACATGGAGCGTGAGGAAGAGCTCCTGATGAAGAATTCAATCTTGTTCTAATCTACATCAACACAAAATAAATACTGCAAGAGCAAAAACAACAAGTAAACGAAACTATTCTCAATCAAGAGTAACAATCTTTTCCTTTTTTGACAGTATATTGTGCATATATTGTATATTTGCACAATATTGTGCAGTATATTGTGCAAAACAGGTGGTCGTCTGTCTCGCGCAATTTGCTTATCAGCACAGAGAGAAAATTGATTTAGGATCACCAAATAAACCTGAGCTCAGAGCTGGAGCTCAGTATCTAACTGATTGGTGAATAAACCATGGATGAGTCCACTTATCAGAGGGACTTGATTCAAGACATTGCTCCAGTCAGAACAAAGCGAGCCTCCGCATAATGTTGTATAAAAAAAAGAAGAAAAAAGGAAACTTGAGTACTCAAAGCAAAAAAAAACGTATGTATTAGGTTTGAAATGAAGCTTTAGAGTTTTATAAACAACTTGCTTCTTTTAAATGAGAGCTGACAGCGAAGAGGGAAAGAGTAAGAGGCGCGGAGAAAGACGGAGAGACCTGCTGAGAAGAAAGAGATATGGAGCGAATGCGAATGTGAGAGGGAGGAGAAGTGAGGAGAAATGAAATCAATAATGAACGGCTCCATAACAGGAACTTAATCAGAACAGCAGGTCCCTATATTGCTCCTGACTAGCGCACGCATCACCGCCGTCGATTCAATTTACTCCCCAAACCCTGAAAAAATAAATAAAACATGGGAAATAAATTGAGACGCTCATTCAAATTCATTAGAACTCGTCCCTGTGTGCCTACAGTACATCATATTCCCTAGAAGAAGAAGAAGAAGAAGAAGAAGAAGAAGAATGGGAAAAAATGAATATATACCAACAACTCAGTATTGGTTTCTGGGAGAGAATGAAGGCGTAGGTAAAAAGTCATAACAGCCTCCTCTTATACACACCATTGTCTGCTCCCTCCCATGCACCCACGCACAAACAGACATTATTGTATGGGAGTACACAAACTGCATCCGTGCGCTTTGATAAATATATGTGCCCACGCTGTAATATGTGACCCGTAAGTACACATATTTGCAGACAAACATCTCTGCTTACCTTCTCCACCTACATGTGCGAGGGCCTATCCACGCTCTCGCGGCGCAGCCCTCCATTTCTATGACTAAGCCACTCAGGCAAAATTCATCACACTCATAAGGAACCCGCGTCAACAATAGAGGGGGAAAAAAATCAAATCAGTGAAAGGCAATGTTGCGTAAAAGTGCAAGCTGGGCTGGTGATGACGTGGGGAGCCAGACCGTGGGCGGTCGGCCAGGCAGGAGGTCTGGAGTGATGATTTAATAGTTGGATCTGCTCCCTGGACCAATACGATTCTGCCCCAAAAACACACACAGCACTCCCTTTATTCCTCTCTCACCTCTTTTCTCACTCCGTCTCACACTAATCTTATAACTCACTCTCACCCTTTCCCCCACCCCCCCCGCCCTTCTTCTTCTTCTTCTCTACATCACTCCCCCGGCCTCCCAGTCTCCCAGACAGCTTCATAATGGCTGGCACCTCCTCAACACTGGCTCTAATTGAAAGATGAACGAGTTTATTTGGGCTTAATCCATCACCCTGTCACCTGAGGAGAGGAGAGGAGAGAGAGAGAGAGAGAGAGAGAGAGAAAGAGAGAGAAAGAGAGAGGAGAGGAACAAGGGAAGAACAAGATCAGAGAGAGGCCGAAGGGCAGATCTGAGGGAGGAGAAACAAGAGAAATGGAGGATGGCAGAGGAGAGGCTCTCATGAGGAACGAGGTGATCGAGGCGCCACCATCAACATGATCGAATAACGGCCACATAAACAGGCTCCACTCACCCGGGGAAAGACTAAACTCATTGACGGTAATTATGCAGATTTTAATACTGTGTGGACATCATAAACAAAATGTCAAACAAACTCAAATCAGCTTGGACACAAATCTGAATACAGAAATAGAACGTCGCACTGTCGGCCGTGCAGCAGGCCAAAAACTGTGTTCATGTGTTTAATATGAGTGGCACCGATGGGAATATAACTCTGGACCCTGACAGTGGCGAGGGGGCATTCCTCCACTTAGTTCCACAGGGTAACAAATTGCTCCTTCATGCAGAGGACGCCAGAGAATCTGCCGACTGTGCATTGCCGCATTACTATAAAAGCCAATGCAGAGGTATTGTTTTAGAAATGCTGCAAGTTGCCGCACCGAGCCGGTGTCCCATGGTGACTGCTGGATATTCTTCCCTGATGGCATTTGAAGAGGGAATCAAATTTAAAATGACTTACCTGCTCAAGAAAAGTAAGAGTAGAGCGAATAGCCCTGCTTACACGGGGTCGACAAGCACTCGTGTGGTGTTAAGACGATCCACTTCTGTCACGTCAAAGCCCTGTATACGCTGCTGCCAGCTGTCACCGCAGATGAAGATCTCGTTCCGGGGCAGGCGGCAGTGGACTATATAAGCTACGGAAGTGCAGCGACGTGTTCACAAGTTGTTAAAGCATTGTGGGCAGTGTCTACCACGGTCCCCGAGGGGGCCTCCAATGGCGGTGTCCCACTCTCCGGCCTCGTGAGAAACGATCAGCACAAAGGGCGCCGTCGAGCTCGGGTGATTCTGTAACCGCCGGTCTTTTCATTCTCCCTCTTTTCCAGAGAGGCAAGGTTCTACGTTTCCTCATTTTAGGATGTGGTAGTTGTTGTGTTTTCTTTATCCTGGGGTACCTTATACACAACATACTTCATTTGTCATGTGATCATAAATGGCTTCGCGAGACCCGGCGATCAATTTGGAGCAGAGAAACGGGGACGTTGTCTCAATGACCGGCTCTGGAAGATGGACGCTGTTGAGTTTTCCTGCGCCGGGGCAAATTCTCCGGCACTATTTGGCCGAGTGCATGGAGATCTGCTCACATGTCCAGGGTGTACGGAGTTTAATTTATCTTTGAGTAGATGGAAAACACCCTTAGCTTTATGTTCATACAGCAAGTCTAAAGGAGAAAATCCTGTGGAGCTCGCGAGTACTTCCTGCACAAGAAATAATAGATGGCCCCGTCTTTAACCCAGTTCTAAAAACATCTAAAAACACCCAGACCTTTCCTATGTCGAAAGTATAAAGCATTACTGTAGCCTTCCAACACCGACGACACAACACTTCCTCCAGCGATTGGTAAAGGTGTGCGGAAGGTTTCCACCTCTACTCCCAGGTCTCTTTTTTCTTGGATTCTTCATGCAACTACTTCTGTCACTTTTTCTTTGTGCAATGAGTGCAACACTGCGATTGCCTTCGAGGAAATATTGCCTCATCTAATCCTAACACACCATTATCCCCAGACTTGGTACAATTATTTATGACGGCCGGCTTTTTTTATCCTCCCGCCTTCGAATTTCACCATTCTGGAATAACTATGAAATACTTTTATGTAGTGCAAACTAATTTCCGCCATACTGCGTCATCACAAGACAGCTTTCGACTGAATCCTAAACGGCTAGTCACAGGCCCGAGGATGCCAGGAGGTGAAGATAATGCCCGTCCGGTTAGGGATGGAAGTGAAGCATGAGCAAGGGAGACCAGGATCAGGGTGCAGGCTTCCAGTCGGTGTAAAGCATGTCCTCCCAAGACTTCCGGGCGTCCACCTGCGGGCTACATGAACATATGGATCTCCTCTTGCGCTGTGGCTGCAACAAGCCTGGTGGCAGACACAGAGCTTCTCAAGCACAAAGGCTGGAAATCCGCCGCTATAATCACCATCTGCCTGTGTCAAAGAGGGAAAAAGGAAGCCAGCATCCTGACAGGGGGTCCCGCTAAAACTACCGGCCGTCCAGGACCGACCGCTTCGGGCCAGAAAACTGTGCTGTGAGCGACGCTGCTTCTCCGGTGACACAGAACCGAGTCAAAGCCCCACCGTTCTCTAAAGGCAGCGGCCAACACTTTTAAGCACTTCCAAGTGTCTGAAGATAATCCTTCGGAGTCGCCCGCTTCAATGTGGAGAGAATCAGAAGCCGGTGGAGATGACCTGTTGGGAGAGTGTACTTTCTCAAGAGCACAGCGCTCAGCCACAACTTGTGCCGGTTCATATATTAGTTGGCGCTGAACACTGTATGTCAGGGGTGTGAACGGGTCACATACTGCCCATTTTTATCTCAAGTGGGCATACATAACGACAATATTTCTCTATGTTTAAATCATTGGTGAAGGTTTTTGGATGATGAACCCTATTTTAAGGTCTTTCTACAATAAACTCGAAACATAAAGACCAAAAATCAGCCCACCATTTATCTGCCTGGGCTCTCCTCTGCAGATTCCCTCGCTTTGTGACGTCACTTTCATGACGGGATCCATTTTTAACGACTTGCAACACAATGCCTCGGGGTGAAAAACACAGTGAAATGTCCAAAAACGTTATCCTCCATTTGCAACTTGTACTTTCTCCCTGAATTTCGTCACAATGCCTGTTTTTCTCCCGATCATTGATGGTGCACCGTCTGTAGCCCACTGACAGACCCGGTCCAGATAAAGATGTAATTGGCTGTAGTGGTGTCTGTCATGGGTACCAACTCAATGAACTCCTCGGTGACCGCCAAAGTCTCATCAACACCACGAATGAATACGGCCAGTTGAGCAACACCTTTAGTAATGTCAGCGCTCTCATCGATTGCAACTGAAAATGCGACACATGACTTGACTTTATGCTTCTTTTGGCTCTAAATCTGCTGAAAGATCGTAAATCCTATCCGACACAGTATTCCTCGTTAGGCTAATGATGGCAAAAGCCTGTCACTTTTTTATTATTTTATTTTAACTGTCATCCGGCGGGCCGAGCTGGACCCCCCTGGCGGGCCGGATCCATATATATTTTTTTTTAAAGAGCACATGCAAATTCACCGCCTTTAATTAAAGAAGGTCATTTTGCCCAGACACTGTGAGTAAACTGGGTAAATACTTTTTAAACTTCTGCCTGAGCTCGGTTGCTGAAGAGTCGTTCACATACTTCGGGGCATGCGTGCTCCTACCTTGTGCGTGAACATTGCTGCCTGTTTGTTTTGGCTGCGAGGCGTTTATTTTATTTTTTTAAAATAATGAATTCATTTTTTGTGAAGGAAAAATAATCAAACAAACTCAACACAAATCCATATTCATGCAACGCCGAGCGAGCAGTCAGAAGTGGTTCATGTGAACTTTGCTGAACTCCTCCTATTGTGTATTCAGCAGCGCAACGGAAGAGCATGTTGGAAGTCTCCTGTGTCTCAGTTAAACACTTTATCTCATGCCTTGCTTAGCAACCGGTTATAAAAACACACACACCCAAACAGCCACACATAAACACACAAACTGAATCATGCATGCACCTGCAGTCGCTCTCTCTCTCACACACACACACACACACATACCGTCCATGCACTCATACTGTTGACAAGCACAAATACACAAACACTCAGATACCCAGATGTGTAGAAGCAGGCATACTAAAACACACACACACACACATTTCCCCACCCCCTTATATTTAATTAATCTCCCAGGCTTGGACTTTTATTTGATCAAATGTTGCTTGAGTTAATTGAATTAGCTAAGCCAGTCAGGTGTAGGAGTGACTGCACCGCTGCTAGAGTGTATCACAGATTGATGAGGATGGATGAACCCTGCTAATGTAGTGAGTAAGGTCAGCGGCACAGTGCAAGCACAATCAAATGCGATGTGTTTGAGCAGGTGGAACCATGTTGTTGTTCTCTAAACGCTGTATTTTACCAGCCGGAACTTGTTGAATTTTTTCCCAAAGCCTCCTTCGCTGCCGCGAGTGCATTACCCATGAGCCATCTGGGTCGCCTGTTCCTCGGCTACACTGAAGGCACGATGGTGCCACTCTTGTCTCGCCCCCGAGATCCGACCCGTCCCATGCAAAGTGACGGCAGCTCCTAAACCTGCACATTGTTGTGCGAAAGAAAGCTGATGACCAGATAAACAAATTACATTTCATTTAGCTGACGCTTTTATCCAAAGCGACATACAATAAGTGCCTTAAACCATGAGTACAAACTCAGAACAACAAGAATCAAGAAAGTACAATTGCTTCAAGAAAGCCAAACTACAAAGTCCTACTAAGGTGCTACTTTCTTTATTCAAGGTATAGTCGGAAAAGATGTGTTTTTAGTTTGCAGCGGAAGATGTAGAGAACAGCCCTTCCCAATTAACGATTACAACAAGCAACAATATGCATTTAATCTGCGAAAGTGATGATTTCCATTAATATCTACTCTCTGCTTGTTGTTACAGATGTTATATAATTAATTTGTATGATTTAAAGACGTTCCTTTGCAATAATAATAATGCCTTTTTCTGTTAATTGTTAATATTAATCTGATTAGGATCAGCTGGCTGGTATAAGAGGAAGGGGCGGGACCGAATAGGAGGGTTTTATTTTCTCATGTGGAACGGGACATCGGGACAGTTTTTGACCTCACGTTAGAACGTTAATATAAGACAGAACTGAATTTAGATTTATGATTTGTTTGTTCGATTAAAAAGAGAGAATAAATCGACAAAAGGATGGAAATTGAATCGGCGTCTTGAGAGTCGTTATTTGGAACATTTTAACGTGCGCGTCAGGAAAAGGAGTCCCGTAACGTGGCACAGAATAAAACAGCAACAAGGAACAGGCCGCCACAGACATGTTCAATTAAAGCTCATGAGGAGCTTTTATTTGGTGTTGACGTTGGTGGTTTCCGAGAAGCAGAGTCTCATTTTACTGCAGCAGGGTCTGACAGTTTGCCTCATGCTGTGCTGGTTTTTATTTTTTACATTTAAATTGTAAAAAAAACAATTCATTAACAGATGGTTTTAAGAAAGAAGTGGAATTCTTGGCTACTGTAATGCTTACTAACAACGTCCTGCAATGCCCTGAGCAGCAGTTTGACATGTTGGTGCATACTGTTAGCATAAATACATACATAAACAGACACAGAATCCCTGGCAATGTAATGTTACATCATATGTTCTCTGTAAGTCAGTCCTGTCTCACAAACAATTGCAAAAAAGCAGGTTCTTTCCTGGCCAATTAGAAACATTTCTGAGTAACGGACTTTGACTTTCCTGATAAGGCAGATAAAATAGAAAACCCTCAAACGTTCAGTTAACGCAACGAAGTACACTGCACTTCTTTGCTCCACCTTTTGACCCCATTTCCTTGTTGTATATTCATATTAATGTGTTCATCGGTCAGAACAAGATTTGGAAATCTACCTCAAAGACATTTGTTGTTCTCCTTAGAACGTCGAACTCTTTAACAGCCGTGCAGAACCATGTTACATACTGCACCTGCCACCGAGTAGAACATAGCAGAGTGTGTGTGTGTGTGTGTGTGTGTGTGTGTGTGCACGTTGGATAGGTGCACAGGTGCATGTAAAAAAGAGGCTTGTATTCATATGCGTATGCATTTTGTGTGTATATGCTACAGTATCATTTTGTTAAAATGTTTATTAAATTTCCTTTTCTGAAATAACAACATTTCCACATACTTTCGTGTGTTTTGTTGATGTGTGTGCGTGTGTGTGCGCACATGTCGGATAAGTACACAGGTAAATATAAAAAAATAAAAGAGGCTTGTATTTATACGTCCATGCATTTTGGGTGTACATGCTACAGTATCATTTTTTATTACATTTCCTTTTCTGAAATAACATTTCCACATACTTCCGTGTGTTTTCTTGACCGTGTGTGTGTGTGTGTGTGTGTGTGTGTGTGTGTGTGTGTGTGTGTGTGTGTGTGTGTGTCTGGTCCACTCTCCAGTTTTGCCAAGTTTCCGCCAAAAAGAGAAATGCATTCTAACAAATGGGATAATGTACAGCATAACGATCTATTGGGTCCAAACACTGTTTGTCTAAGCCCCTCATAATAATAAAAAAAAGAAAAACTGTTGTTCACACATCATAAATCCACTGGTCCACAGTCTGTGGCCATGTGCAATGGTAAACGAGAAGAGACCGTGTGTGTGTGTGTGCGTGTGTGTGTGTGTGTAAAGGCACCAGGGAGACATTTATGACGCCCAGCCACCATGACGGAAAGCCCACAGTTGGCTCGGTTGCATCGGCCCTAATTCTAGAATAAGTATCGTAAAAATGACACCGCTGTCATGATTTCATGTTCTGCACCAGTCGACGAGCGATGCAGCGCGTGGAACATATGAGCGGGGTCCGTCTGGAGCGCGCGGGTCAGCGGCGGCACCGGTCGTGGCTCATTTGTGCTCGGTCAACTGAGAAGGTGTATTTGTCACCAAAAAAGGGAGCCAAGAACGCCAAGGACGCATCACACGGGTCTCTGGGCCAGCGGCACGCCTTCTGTCGCTCACGTTGCCGTCTTTACACGAATAAATCCCAGCGCTGCGTAGTCTGAACGTCACGTTTTGGTTGTTACAATTAGAAAGCAGCTTCCCTGTGATATGAATGAATGAATATATACTTTATTAATCCACCAAGGGGAAATGTGTTGTCGGAGTAGCAACTTACAGTGTTATGATGTTGGTGTTGGGTGTCCTCTGTGTTCCTGCACTTCCTCTGCTGTGATTGTCCGTGATTGTCTGTCTGCCCTGTTCCCTGATTGTGTATTCCTTTCACCTGTGTTGCCCTCAGTGTTTTCCACCTGTTCCTCGTTACCCTCCTCTTGTATTTAAACCCTGTCTGTCTCCTGTCCCCCCCCCCCGTCTGTTACCCTGTAAGCTGTCTCGTCGTGAGTAGTCTTGTCCCTGTCTTTTGGAGTCCTGTTTTGTTTTTGTTCGTCCCGTTTTGAAGCCTGTCCTGAGTTTTGTTTATTAGAATAAAATTACTTTCAACTGTTGCTCGTGCGTTTGGGTCCTCTCCTTCCCCCACACCTGACATACAGACTAAAAACAGAGAGTATTATTAAGGAAATTAAATTAAACTTAAACAATAGAGAAGTGCAAAAATGCAAAGTATGTATGTGTAAGTATATGAAGTGTAGAATCACTGAGATAATTTAATAAAATGTCAATACTTCATCAAACAGTTGATGTAACGTCACTAGACCCTTTCACGGATGCCGTTAGCTCCCGTCACGTTTCCGGACGTAGCCGACGTGACGCAGTTTCCGGTCTTTTTGCCGGCATTTTCGTCAGCGGTCACCAGGAAAGTGTAAGTAGTATTAACGTATACACTTTCCTGGCGACCGCTGACGAAAATGCCGGCAAAAAGACCGGAAACTGCGTCACGTCGGCTACGTCCGGAAATGGCTAACGGGAGCTAACTGCGTCCGTGAAAGGGTCTAGTGACGTTAGTAGCCCTTTAATCTATAACCCCATCCCATTTATTGTTTGAGTTGTGTTTAGAGGTTGTACATGGGGATTATATATTATTGTAGCCCTGATTTTTTTATGTTTTTTTTCATTTATACCATGTGTTTTTCTTGATTTGTACCTTGTGACCTGATATTAGGGGGCCCTAGGGCTCAAAGTGAAGACCAATGTATTCTATAGTCTGTATTTTTGTGTTTGTATAGCCCACACTATTTGAATACGCAGTGGATCCCTGGAAGGTAAATATACAGTGTTTATTTGCTGAAGAACTCAGTTCACTCTCCTGCAACAAAACACAGCTCTGGAGGTGCATGACACATCACAACAGCTTTAAAAGAAGAAGAAAAAAACTGCACATTTTAAAGTTTTTAATACCCTGATAAATCTCTCTGACAAGCTTTAAATGGAGTTTCGCCCACATGTCAGCTGACATTTACACAGCTATGTAACTGCAGCAAAATCATTTAATAAATGGAGGAGGGGGCATCCCAGCAGACCTGAATGCCTCCTCTGGATTCTAGAGACTGAGTAGTGCTTCAGGTTGAGCTTAGTCTGCGATTTATCTGGTCAGGACTTCAACCAATGCCGCCTCCAACTGAGGAGGCCTTTCGTCTCACTTGCCTTCCATTAAGGGCCGTTCTTGCAGTGGGATTTGTTAAGCTTATAGTTTGAAAATGCAATGGTGGAAGTCACAGCAACGTATACATCTTACACATTACACCATTATGCATACATAGGGACCTTTTTCTACCATTTTCACACAAAATCACCCCGCATTGTCTCAATCATCGAATAAAAAAAGTTAAAGTTAGGGCATCTTTAGCTTCTGTACTGTCAGTATCAACCAGTGAAATGGAATATTTGAGCAGTGTATGTTTCAAGTGGGATATTAATCAAATCCTTGGCATTTGATTGGTCCGCTAAAGAGTGGGCGGGCTTAGAAAGTAGCGAGATACTGTGGTTGCAGATTGATGGATGGATGTCATGATATTGTTGGTCATAGCTCACATAAGCACACAGGAAGAAAAATAAAATGCACATATTGTTGAATACAATTAAATGACAGGACATGGGATATAAAAGGTTTTCATAGTGACGATAATTATGCTCGCCTACATCTGGAAGGGTCTCCAGTGGATGTTTAAAAGAAGGGAAGTCTGTAATTTCACTTACTTAGAGACACAGCGAGCGTTAAGAGACTCATTTATCTCTCATCGTCTCATGTTCCTAAAGTGACGCCCCACCGTCAACAACCAAGATGAAGCGCCGACTAAACCTCGCTATTTTTTTCCTTTCGCCTTTAATTCTCTCCAAATCACGTCCGCTGGCTTCAGCGAGCCCAGAAGCCTCGTCGGTGTTCATTAAACTGGGACTCTGGCGGTTACGTTTCCTTCCTGGACTTTTTTTTTTTAGGCACGGGTCCTGATCACGACTCCGCTCCGGCGTCTGTGTGTTTTCATTAGCGGACCGGTGCTTACAGAATGTAATAACGGCTGAAGCAAACAAGGCCAAATTATCACCGTAATTAAGTTCTTGAGCAGCAACGGGAGGGAGTGGGAGAAGAGGGAGGGGTGGAGGAGGGATTTGGCCACAAGTCTTGTCTGCATGGCTGGAGGTGAGATGGTATGTGTGTGTGTGTGTGTGTGTGTGTGTGTTTATGGATTGTGATCAAGAATGAACAGTGCAGCGTCTTCTTCTGCCTCCTTTTTATTCAATGCAGTTCTACCCCGTTGTCTCTCCTCTCTCTCTCTCTCTAACCTTTTAATACTTTCTATTATTTCGCCGCTCTCTTCTCCGCTCTCCTTCCCTTTCTTCTGTGCTCTCGCTCCCATTTTTTTTCTCCCGCTCTCCAACTTGCTGTGTTATTGTTGCACTATTTTACCTCCCTCCCATGTGTGACAATCCCTCTCCTCTGCTACCATCCAACAACTCTGTCCGGATTTCAGCGAGGCACTGGGTTCCAAAATACAGTATTTACAAGGACAAACACAAAATCAATACCCGCCCGGCACTCACACAGCACACAGGCAGTTTTCGGCAGATCTGCCAATGGCGCTGGCTCGCGCCCCGCAACTGAGTTCAGCGCTCACAGAGCTGAACCGACAAAAGAATGGCGTCTTTCATCGTTTGGCGTCTGCAGAGACCAAAGAAGTTTGCAGTAAAACAGTTGTGGTCCCACAGAAGATTTGCCAAATGGAAAAGGGATAGTTTTGGGGGAACTCGCTGGTTGTTACCCAGAAAAGGGATTAGAACACATCACATCTCATCACATGCCCATTTCACCACAGGGGCCACGTCGCTGCTTCAATGGATGTTCAAAACTGTTTCTGCTGCCATTACCAGATCTTGAGAAGGTAAACCAGATGTTTTCAAGAGATGTACGTTTGATAAATCACAACTTCATTCTATGCACGCAATATTGAAAACATACACAGTTTAAATACTTTATGAGATACGTGAATTTAGGACGGCTCTCGTTTTTTTTCCCCCCTCTCTTTAGGAAATCAAACAGAAATCACAGTAGCCTGTCATATCAGATTAAAAGGTATAAGTATTCTACACTTATCAGAACAATACGAACATTCAGGCTCCCCCATGTGGTTCAAAGGTGTACTGCAGGAATAAAAGACGACGGAACATTTTCAGCAACATTATTAAAATCTCCACCTGAAGGACAAAGTCTTTGTGATTAGAGGATTAACAGATCGCTATATTTGCATGTATGTACGCTAAATATGCAGCTGCTTACCGTCCCACTGTGCTCGACCGGTGGCCAGGCAACCGACCGAGACTCCGGAAAAATACCGATCCTCGACCAAAACACCCCCTCCCAAAAAAAACAACAACATGTGATCTACATTTCAGGTTTTGTACTGATTAGACAAAAAACACACGTGGCATTTTAATAAGTGAGCGTTAAAGATGCTGTTTCCTTTGGACAGATCGGGGCCAGCTGTTTCCCTGTTTCCGTTATGTATGCTAAGCTAAGCTAGCCGCGGCTCGTTCTGGCTGCATATTGACCGTATTGATCTTCTCATTGGACTCTCTGCAAGAAATTTAATTAGCGTTATTTACACGAGAAACTTGATCCCTACGAGCCACGACTTGCCTGGAAGTCTCTACGCATACCACATTAATGGCTTTTCTGTTTTTCCACTTGACCCCACAGGGTATTGAATCCACAAACTTGGACAAAAGCATACTTAGATAATCCAAACCAACAGCCTGTTTGCTCTCTTCACGCAGCACACTCTTTTCCTTTCCCTGCTAAATTGAATTCAAGCCCCCTCGGTGCCATCTCTGCTCCTCTGAATGCAACAGTCAATACTCGGTTGATACTGCAGCTCGCGCATTGTGTAGCCAGAACATCCACGGGGGCCCGCAGCGAATGAAATGTGCCTGTTTAGTGTTTCTCCAGCTGGGCTGATCTGAAGCGACAGAAATTCAACCAACAGAGTCTCTCGGGAGACGAGAGAGGCTTCAGATGTCGGCGGCGGCGGCGCCCCTGCAGCTGTTGAAATGATCTGGATGAGAACGGGCGCTAATCTACCACCCTTCATGGGGACTTCACGCCGAATCGGGGGACCACAAAGGGAAGAAACTTGCCCTCCGCTTCGAAAAACAGAGGGAGGCGTGATGGAAGAGGGTCGACGCAGAGCGGGAGGTGAAAAGGGTAGAAAACGGAGGGAGGCCCGACGAGGAGAGAGGACGAGCACAATAGCGATGATCCCGCCCGCCGTTCCCCAAAACGGCCGATCTGATTTCAATCAGCGTATTGTTAGCGCTCCACCTGACGTGCCGGCGTACGGCTACGAGATGCAGAAGTTTCCAAACAGTCTCCTGGGAAACCGTGTCAACGGAATATGTGTTTTTTTTATTTCATCTTCACCCTAAAACTGATTTAGCATTCTCGTGGGCTGTGATGGAGCAGAATCACCGCTGTAGCTAGGACACAAGATATGCTCCGTTACCTCGACAGTCACAGGAATATGCACACACACACACACACACACACACACATCACACAGAGTAGATCATTTTTCATAATTATGCAGGAGACGCCCCGTAAATCTTGTCATGTTATCCGCTGTGACGCTAAACCGTGCAGCTGATCGTGAGCGCTCGCCGTTGCGGCTCGTCGCCGTGTTTCCTCACAAATGAAACGACCGGAGAGCGTATCTAGCCGCAAACACCAATAAATGCCAGGCATCACATATTTATGAATATTGTTTCATCTCACTAAACTCTGGAGCTTATATGGTGTATTATTGCAAAATGTCATCTCGCTTTTCAACAGCCCATCAGACTGAATGGGGAGGGGGTGTCATCACGTATCCTTTCAATGGCTTTCTCCCAGCAGACCTCTCTTTCTCTGTCCGCCTCTCTCAGGCCGGCTGACATTTAGACTGGAGTGAAGGCCGAGGGAAGAGGGGAAGTCAGAGAAAGGCGTGACCCGCTGAACCTCATCTCAAATCGAAATGGTTGAAGCCGCTCTGTCGTCCCGTACGGGAGGCCGGCTGGAGCCCCGGGGGAAAGCAATACGTTTGTGTTATGGAGGCTGGAAATGTCCGCCGTGGACTCACTTCCTTGTGTGTTTGTCTGTGATTTATGCAAATGGTAAAAAAAAAAAAACAATGTCGCTATCACAATTATTAAAAGATGGATCAGACTGTTAGTGAAAGAGAAAGACGTCTTTTTTTCTCCCCCAAAGAGGCAGGAAGCTTTTCAAGGCTACATTCAATTTAAAATAATTTTCTTTCCTCTGTTTTCGTAATCATTTTTCGCAGTAAGATGCTCCGATGTTTTGTGACAGCTAACATGTTAGACCCTGCTCATAAACGTTTATGCACCCAAGTCACGGATCATTTTGAAAATGCACTTTCCACCATTCCGTGAATGCATTTTTTTTGCACACAAAAGAAACACTCTTCAGCAAATGGTGACACTAAGAAACACAACCTGGAGATATTATGTTGATCAACACACCTGCAACATGCAGGGACATGGCGCATTAAATGGTTTGAATACTGGCAGGAGTTTGCTTTTTTTTTTAAAATCTTGCAGATGTTTCTCAGAAAACCCACAATGGGTCAGAGTGAGAACGAGATGCTTTCCTCCCACAGACACAAGCAGAGGAAAGAGGAAGCAAGAAAAAGGACAGACGGGGGAGAAACCTCGGAGGCCTGAACGTTCACAAATGCAATCGCTCTACAAGCGGATATTTATCAGACGGAGTAAGGAAGAGAGGGGCGAAATAAATAAAAAATGAAATAACAAAACAAGCTGGTAGTTGCAGGCAGGCCATGAGGGAGAAACCCCATAAACACCCGTCGTGTGTGATCAGAGGATAATTTATGTTAGCACTCCCGAGGATCGTATAAAACTGTATCGCCGGCCAGCGGGCTTAAGCCCCAAATGTTACATAAAGAGGCAAATGCTGCAGTTATGTTCTGCTCAGAGAACACCAGCCACCTCCTTTCACCACGACGTAAAGGTTTTCGGCTCATAGTATCTTCATTTTCACGCTAAAACATCTCCCCCTACTGGCAGGGCACGTTGCACTGCATGCAGTGCACTGTTTGGCCTGCAGGGGCTTTCCCAGGGTGTTGGGTCTCTCTTCCCAAAGCCTCTCATGCTTCCTTTCCTTTCCTTCCATCCATCTTTCTGCCTCACTGTATGCCGTCTCCCTTCTTTCCTCCCCCCCCCCCATCTTACTCTCGTGCTTCACTCTTCACCTCCTCTGCTTCCATCCCTCTCCCTCCATCCCCTCTACCCCGAGCCAAGAGGCATCCAGCTTCTCATAACTCTTCATTAGAGAGCCGAGGCTGCGTCGTGCAACCAAGCTAGGTCCGACTGAAAGAGAGAGAGGGAGAAAACGGAGCCTCAGAGACAATTAGCTCAGCGTGGAAAACAACATCATCCTCCAGGCCACAGTCTCTTTGTGTGTGTGTGTGTGTGTGTGTGTGTGGGTGTGTGGGTGCTGGCTTTCATTAGGACCGTATAGAACGAAGCCCGAGGCATTAAATGGCAGAGCATCAGCTTCACAATGACGCCTTCATGTAGTTCTGTGTGTTCACAGCAGGAATGCATGAACACAACCGCTCTACACATTGTTCACTAATCCACACAAAGCCGACGCGACACTCAAAGGTAATCACAACACAGCGAGCGTGTCTGGCGGTCCTGTTAGCGTTGACGTATTCACACCCTTACATCCATTTTTTTTACAACAGCAAATTAGTATCGTAAACGTGACATTTATTTACAATTCAGGTATACAACTGCATGTTTTGTTCCGCTCCTGTACGACCACCGACACAGAGAGGCAGGACAACACCTCTAACAAGACGGGTCCGAACGGGTCTAGGTTCGCTTTTTTTTTAATATTGCTCCATATTAGTGTGATATGTCTTCTGATGTGTCATATCGGTGTGACACACGAGGGCATGTCTGTGAACCCAACACCAAGGCTCTGACCGAAGAGGCACAAGCAGACAAATCATCCTCTGTCACTTTGACGAGACTTGCCGTGTGTGTGTGTGTGTGTGTGTGTGTGTGTGTGTGTGTGTTGTGAAGCATCAGGTGTCCCGAAGGGTAATTCCACTGATAGGAGAACACAGGGATCGGGGGGATTCCACAGCTCTTGAAAACTCCTTCACACATAAAATTTGATTAGTTTAATCATTTCCAGAATGCAGATCCCGCCCTCGCAGGGTTTCCCCTCCCCGCGGCGATGAGGGCCTCTTTTGTCGTCAAAGGTTATACGTGATCATGTCCTGTCATTAATACCACACCAAGGTCACGGTTTCCCTCTCATCCTTATCTGCGTCCGCGCATCCTCTCATTACGCTGGTTTCATATGCCCCGGCACGTCTCTCCGCCGCAGCGGCTTCATTGTATGGGCGCCACTTGAACTCTACCACAGCCGGGCCAGGTGACTTCTGAATGAGGAGGGCTATTATGCTGGAGCAGGGAGCGTTTTTGCTCTAAATATATATTCACCTAATAGCGTTTCAGTTGGTGTACACTCGACTGTGAGGTAAAATGCTTCTTTAACAATATTAATACGTGTTATGAGTCTGATCCTATTCATTCTGGCCACATGACATCTATTGCTTCTGTCCATCCGGGGAGAGGGATCCTCCTCTGTTGCTCTCCCTCAGGTTTCTTCCCTTTTTTCCCTGTGAAAGGGTTTTTACTATCTTTTTAGGGGAGTTTTCCCTGATCCTATGTGAGGTCCCGGGACAGGGATGTTATGTGTACAGATTGTAAAGCCCTCCGAGGCAAACTTGTATTTGTGATGTTGGGCTATATAAAATAAACTGAATTGAATTGAATCCTAAGCGTGGAAGCCAGTGCACAAATTAAATTAAATTAAAGTTATTTTTTTAATCCATCTCCTGTGAAGCCAGTGGTGGAATAGCCGAGCATGAACATTGCACTGTGCAGTGGGCTTCCCGAATAAAATGAATGGTCGTAATAAAAAACATTAAAAA
>JBAMJR010000163.1:6057500-6187500 GCA_038501785.1 Myoxocephalus aenaeus
GTCTCTCAGCGTAAGATAGCCATGGGCTTTTACAAATGCAGATATTCAGATTGTTGTGTGTCTTTGTGAATATATTACAGATAATCGTACCGTGAGCTTTAGGTAGGAATATCTGCCGCAGTGAAGTCCAGACAGCGCCGGCGGTGGCGAGCAGAAGAGCTGAAGATGGAGATGGATGTGATCTGGAGCGGGATTGGTGGTGAGCTCATTGGACAGCTGGTTCTGATGAAAACAGGAGGAGCAGTGCTGGGAGTGGGTGGTATCATGACAGCTGGAAGCAGCGGAGAGACGCAACAGATTTCAACCGCAACGAGATGATTGGCTGATGAGGTCGTTCTCGTCAGATTGCTTTGAAGTGAATCGGCAAATGAAGGAAAGAGGAAACTAAGTATCGATTTATATTTGCACCAGATTTACCCTCTGCAACGGAGTCCTAAATGTTCTTGTCAATCAGTGTGCCCCATCAACGTCACAATGTAAACCTCCAGAGGATCTGTAATTCTATTCTATGCATATAGGCGTCGTGCATAGCAAAATCTAAAAGATAATTCCCCGTAATCAGGAAATTATAATTATGAAAGCACTATACAAGAAGGCGGCCATCTTAATGAAAACATCCCCATCTGAGCTGAAATCATTAACCCAACCAACCTTCCACCAAGGCAATGAGTACGAGCCAATCAGAGGCCGAGTAGGGCGGGTCTTCATGGATTAGGGGGAAAAGATAAAATCAATCAACCTGCCATCATTTTTGGTTTTCAAAAGGATTGTTTATAAAGAAAAAAGAAAAGAAATTAAATATATATATTTATTTATTTATAAATATGTTTTATTTTATATAATAAATAAATATATATATATATATTTTTCTTCTTCTTTATATCGAATTAATTATCTGATTTAATTGATAATAATGTAGGATAGGAATATATAAGCATTATGCTTCTACCTATACCTTTTCAGTCTTTAGTTTTTGTATATTAGATTGTGGCTTTACTTATTGTATTGTATGTAATGACTGACTTAATAAAACATGTACTACATATACTACCACGACTATCATGAATAAGAGACTGTGAACGAGCAGCGTGCACAACGAGGGCACTTCAATATTTCCGAAGAAACTCTCTCCCTGGTAAACCGGGTGGGATTTACTGTCAGCCATCTTCCACACCTCTGTTTTTAAACCGAGGGCACATAATTATAAAACCTCTAACAGAATGAACTCCACCAAGACCAGGAAGTCAAAGATGATGCCGCTCTGCAGGTGATTACCGTTAGCTCAGGGAGCAACACTGATGTGTTAATCAGCGCGCAGGAAACCATCCATTAATACATCGAGTCTAAAATATCTTCTCTTTTCGTGTCACGAGAGATGTTGTTCTTGCTTTTGACGCGTTGCTCACACAGGGAACTCACAAACACTATCATCATTACAGACCAAAATATGTCCGTCACGCAATCACGGTTGATCTCTCAACGTCATATCTGCCGTAAAATTAAGATTTTTGACTCCTTGTTGATCCCAAAGTATGAAGCATTAAAAAAAAACAGAATTTTGTTCAACAAAACATCCTCCAAGACGCGCTGACTAAAAGGTGAAAAGACAGAAGCGCATGACTGGCTCCTGATTTCTCCAAATAACTGGACACCAACAGCTTCAGTAATGAAGCAACGGCATCTTTTTTCCCAACCTATTGCATTCAGTGGAGCGATGGGACCGGTGACAGCGATAAGCCGTTATTATGTTTGCTTAGTCGCAAAGATATGTCGCCTTGCACACTGTAGACTCTCTGCAGACAATCTGTGCATCCGTCCAGAGCGTTAAAACACTAATCACACATTTTAGCAATATTATCATTATTATTATTATTATGTATAATTGAATTCAAACTACATTTCAATCACAGCTTTAATCTCATGCAAAAATGGAGGCCTCCTGAGGAGCAAAAACAACCTTTGGGGGGTCGTGGTTTTCGTCGGCCACGTATCATTTTTTGATGCATTCGCTCCCAAAATTCCAGTGGACTGCAGTCGTCAGCGGTCCGCGGCGTTTTCGGAGGTGAGGACCCCCAGCCGTGTGTCTGCAGCCAGCAAGGGCAGTCTTAATGAATAGTGAGATACATGATAAATGAGGCCATATGGTGGAGCCGGCTGGCCAAGCCAGGGGTGCTAGCTAGCTCTGCTAAACACACGCGCACACACACACACACACACACACCTCGCTCCTTAGCAGGAAAAGAGGAGTCATCAAACTCTGCACAGCTCGAGGCAGCAGCAGGTAGGGGTTAATGACCTTCAGGTCCTTTGGCGAGATGAGATGGAGTGTTATGGCCGACTGTGAAATCATCGCCGCACTTCCTGTCAGAAAGTTTCACGGGAGTTGGAGCGCGGAAGCAAACTGACTGTCACTCAGCAGCGGTGACTTTTTAATTACTAGCATTGTAATGTGTCTCGGCGCATAAATGCAAGGAAGTCCTAATTTGTATTTGCCTCTCTGGTGATTTGCTGTGTGTGTGTGTGTGTGTGTGCGTGTGTGTGTGCGTGCATGTAGGGCTTAACTGAATCACAGCAGATGAAGCCATATGCTGTCTGTCATACTTTGAAGGCAGCCGTTTTCTTGTGTCCTCTCCTCATTCAATACTCCTCTCTCTCTCTCTCTCTCTCTCTCTCTCTCTTTCTCTCATTACTATTCAACACACATACTCCACTCGCTCATATACTGTAGCTACAAGAACACACACACACACGCATAATTACTAACTAGCCTACGGACACGCACACACACAAACGTCATGCGTACTCACACACACACACACACACACACACACATATAGACTCATGGACTCAAACACGCAGTGAACAAGCCATTGTTCTCCTTTCATAGCAGATGCTATCTCTCTCTAATTGGCTCAGCAGAAACAAAGGAAGGGCCTTGGATGCCCCGCTGCAGCGATGCTGGCTCGGTCTCCCGGGACGCGCTCCGCCGTACCAACGCTCGCGCACACGGGGGCCTTGGATACGGCTGACCTCTGCGCCGTCTGAAGAAGGCCAGTTCCCGAGTGCGTGGCACAGTTTCAGGGTCTGCGATGAATCAGTAAGCATGCGAGTGCACTTTTTACTTCAGAAGCGCGGCGTGAAAAACACCCGGTGGGTTTGACGAGAACACTCCGACCGACGGAGGTCGCGTGAACTCCGCATGCTAGTAGCGCTCTGAGGCTAAGCGTCTCGCACGGAGCACACAGCGTACTAGCGTGGGATTCAATGTTCTGCTCGATGCGTTTTCTCATCAAATGTTTGCGCAGAAATAAATAAGAAAGAGCACCCTCCTCCAACCAAACTCCATGACACCATACGATTGAGAGGCGATAAGACTTCCGATGGCTGTCGAACATCCCCCGGTGTCTTTGAAACGGCGGGAAAGAAAGAAAGAAAGAAAGACTGGAGTTATGTCTACCGTCGGTGTAATTTGTGTTGGTGCAGTTTAGTTCAGTTTAACGTGATATACGGCCGCGCTGCCGGCATCACCGATCCTAACTTTAACTGCCGGAGCGCCGTTGTAGTTGATGGGGTATTATATTGCAGAGGAAAGGGATCTGAGAGGGTCTGCTGTGACCTCACCGCACATGCATGACTCACTGGTGATTAATAGTCGGCGAATGCGCTCTACTTTACAAAAGGTGAGGATATTCTGCATGTCCGTACTCCCTGCTAATTTCACAATGTTGGACCTCCAGGTTTAACAAGGTGGTGAAAGACAACTCAGAGGGAGTCCAACCTTGTTTTGCCACTCTGCTCCTCTCCAGTGAGTTTCATACGCCTTTGAATGTCTCATTGCCAGCCATTATAAATCACTTGAGTGCTTAAGCCACGGGTGCCAGGACTGAGCGGATAACAAAGAAATAGCACCCTCTTCTGGTTGGAGGTGAGCGTGCATCCTGCTGTTGCTCTCGGTTGCATGGATGTGGAGTCACATGCCGATGTTTAAAACACAAACAGGCACAAGATGATGGAACCACAAGTGCAATCAGGAAGAAAAAGACACTGCTGTGAGGAAGGTTTAGAGGGTCAAAGTCCTAGAATTGTCCAAAGTGATTAAGACCCAAGCGAATGATTAATCATTCCTCAAAGAACAGCAAGTGCTCTTGTTTTCCCTCTCCAGTCTTTTCCCATCAACATCTAATTACAAGGGCTGTGACATAAATAATTCATGCAGCACTTTCGGACAAAAACACGACAATCAACGCAGTCAATCTGTAACTTCTGTCATTATTAATTCGGCATCTGCTGAATGCTTTTCTGCCATTTTTTTCCTACCACTCGGCCTGATTGCATGACGATGCAAGTGTTTGTGATCGTGTGTCAAACTATTCATTATTAAGCCCTTTCCCAATTCCTATGAATAAAAGGAGATTTGTTTTATGCGCGTAGCTTTGAATGGTTACTAAATATGATTCAAGCTGTCTTTGTCTATCTGCTATAAGGCTTGGAGCCAAATGTCAAACGAATTAGATTAATTCGAGTGACCATTATTTCTGTAATATGTTGTCATCGAGCTCATGCTTGCAAACACATCCAGAGTGCTGCAAACAAGCACTTCATTTGGGCGCTGAACTAGCACGTGCATCATAATGACCGTATCTGCATAACTTTATGTCGGTGTGTTTAGTTTGTTAATGCCTGGTAAACTTCTGGGTTTAATCGTTCAGCAGACATCCTAATTGGGAGTTTGTTAATTGGTTGCATTGATGCTCTGACACGTATTTCGGCAACAAAACAGCCCGGGTTTTACCATCGAAGCGGAGTTATTTCACACTTTGTTCATGAGTGTGTGAGGTTAAAAAAACGGAAAAAAAAGGAAGCTGACTGTGCGATCACGCGGCATTTCCTCTTAACGCGTACAGTCGAGGGATTTCCGAGGTAATAAAGGGCTGATTGCCGTCATCGATCCTGCGTGTGGCCACACAGTCAGGTGCAGGTTTGTAAGATGGCCGTGTGCTATGTTGTCTTTTCTACTGCAGACTGCACTAGAATGGACATTTGAAAGAGAATCAAATCAAATTATAGAGACTCAAATTATGGTCAAAGTAATCAATTAGAAACCTAATTTGACCAGGTATGTGTTGATCCTCTTTAGAGTTGATACAACAACAGTATCACAATATTTAGAATATGGCATGTATCATCAAATACTGTGAATCGATGCTATGATGCGATGAACACGGTTTCACTAGTTTAGGATTTATTTTCTCACCAAAATCAGCAGAGAAGTAAAGACAGTAAATACTGTATCTGACCAATGAGGAAACATTCCCACACAGTGGACTGAGGAAGTATATATATATATATATATATATATATATATATATATATATATATATATATATATACTTCCTCAGTATGATATATATATCATATTTAAGACTGAGAGACGATACTGTCACAATCCTCCTCCAATGCCGTGAACTTTATTGATGAGCTTTAAAAGCTCTTGACTTCAGGTTATTCAATTATAAGATTACTTACAGAACTTCAGATGCCAAAGTATAACACTGTCATATGTATTTATTATACAGTTTTACTTCAAGTCAACTGCACTAAAAGGTATGCTGTGAGACTTTATATTCAGAGCACTAGAGGTGCTTTTAGGGAGCAGGAAGATCTACAACAGGGTACAAACAGGAAGCTGTGTCCCCAACTGACCTACACAAATGTAATAAATACATAACAGTATGGAATGCTGGTGAGCTAGAAATGTTCTATGCAAAGACATTAAAATTATCCTAAAACAGTGCCGTTCAACCTTTATCTTGCAATATTCTTGCGTCTACTTTGATAGACGCGACGCTGACACATGCAAACGTTGAATTATGGCAATTCAAAACTGTCAAACTAGTAGTGTCATCAAGGACGCTTTGTCTGAGAAACAAGCAACAATGAAGAAACAACTCATCACGTCTTCTTTAGCAACAATAGGAAGGCTTATCTACGGTGAAACAGTCGACGTCTTCGATACAACTTGGTGTCATACTGTTTCGTCTCAGTCAGTTGTTAGCCTTTCTCCCATCATTTTTTGCTCGTCCCTTGACCTCGTTGACCTTGTGCGGTCAAACCACGAGGGAGGCCGTCGCTCCATCCTCCTCCTCCTCCTCTACCAGGCAGTGGTCTCGGCCTCCTCCGGTCCTCCCTGGTGACCGCGCTCTCAAACCTGTAGTCGTCTATGATCAAGGTCTCTCCGTCCTCTTTCATGTTGGCCTGACCCTCCAGCTGAATCACTCACAACAACAACAACAACAACAACAACATGCACACTGGGTCACGCTGTGCACGGTATGCCTGAGCACATAAAACAATGACAGAACCATTTGCACATGCATCAGTTAAAAACTGCCTTGTGCAGCGTGAGCAATAGAGAGAATGCTGCGCGTGTGCATGTGCGTGTGCGTGTGTGTGTGTGTGTGTGTGTGTGTGTGTGTGTGTGTGTGTGTGTGTGTGTGTGCCTCCTGTTAGAAAGATAATCTATTAACAGTCCTCACTACATTAGTGTTTTTGCTCGCCTGGTTCCAGACTTCTGAATAAGCGCCTACATCTCACATTGTGTCGGGAGATTCAAATGCCTTTCAAGAATGACTGGTTTTCCCGGTCGGGGAAGTAGCCGAGCCAATTAGTACCTTTTTGTCGGTGGGCTTGAGGTGGGGGAACGTCGTATAACTGGGCCGCAGACAGAACCCAAAGAAATACGGCAACAAGCGAGGATGAAATCAATGGCCGTCGTAAAGCAACGGACTAAAATAAAAGCTCCTAAATCAGAACACCACACGCTGAAGGTATTTCTTTCTGACCAAAGGTTTTGGGAAAAGTTCTATTTATTTCCCCTCTCCTGGTACTTCAATAAATAGGTCAGGAGGATTTAATGTTTAAAGGCGTCAATCACTTTGATGGAAAACCATGTAAAGGAAGCTGAGAGGCTCGGCTCAGAGTGCACGGCAACAATTAAACAGTAAAATAGTTAAGTAGCTTCAGCGTACGTCAGCTGGAAACGACATTGACGGCAATTCAGTTTGCATCTCAGGCTGCAGCTGAGAGGCAAATTAATGGTGTTGCTATGCGACTGTGTGGAAACTCATGTAGCCTGACCACTTCTGACCTCAGTATTGAGTGAATGTAATAGTCCTATCTGCTTCATTATGTCTTCTAAAGACAGGATGGGATGAATTAAACAAATAGACCTCTCTGGTCGGCTCAGAACATAAGAGCTGCAGTATCAGTGGAGGGAAAATCAAAGACAGAAAAAAAGAAAGAGGACAAACCTCATGGAGCCACATGACCGATACGTACTCCGCAAAGGCTTCATTTAGGGAAACAGTTAAGACAAATATAACTACTTGGTAAAGGGAAATATTGTAGTCATGGTCAGAGTCACATGAGGTCTGTCAGAGGATTTTGCGCCCTCACCTTCATCTTTCTGCGCTGTCTCTTGTTGGAGGGGCCCGTTGACGTGCACAAGTCCAGCAGTTCCTCTACGTCACACATCAGCAACTCAGCCTTTGACAACACTGCAATGAAAGAGAAACCAGAGTCGGGACATGTGGCAAACACTTCTGCAGGCTTTTACAGTGCATTTCTCATTCACAGACAGACAGAGAATCCATTGCAAATATTAACGTAAGAATATAAACGGACATGTTTATAGAACGGTTCAAACTACGTGAAATGCTACTTGTGTTGCCTGTTGCCTGATAGTGGAAGGGTTGGATTGAAGATAACAAGTGTGGGCATTAAAAAGGTTTAGAGGGAGAAAGAAAATGAGTTTTACAAGATGGGACAAACTCAGAGGACTCATAAACTATTGGTTGGAATCTTTATCCATTTTTTTTAGCCCGACCACAACAAGACACTGAACTCCAGAAAATGTATTAATAAATTAATTATGACTCAATCACAGCCTATCTGGAAAGAAATGAAAGAACAGCTTCATGCTGTCTTTGAAAAGCGTTTTTTCTCTCTGGAAGAGTATTCACAGAGCAAAACTAGTCAAAGGGAAGTGAGTAAGAGCATATTATCTATTGAGGTGACACATACAAGTGCTGGACTTACACTCACAAGTCTTTATGGAGATCGTGGGCTCCTCTTCACGTGTCTTGGCACTGATCTCTGCAGCTTCCTCCATAGCCAAAGCACCGTTTTATTGTATTTCACACGTTTGACTCCTATGCCCTTCAAAGTGATTAATATAGCACATTTAGGAATTATTTGGCAAAACAATGAGTGCAGAAGAAAAAAAAAACATAAATTTTAAAAGCAGTGAATATTATAGGTGACATACTGCCAAAAAGTGCCATTAGAGTATGACTAACATTAGAAATCATGAAAACAAGTTGTACGGCACATTAACTTTAGGTGTGTTTGCTGCTTGCTCTTAAACTCATATAATCGTTAAAATGATACCGTTAAAATCATTATCAATTTATGATATAAAAAAAACATGTCAAAGGGTTGCAGGTCTATGATTTCCAAACTCTATCATCTCTTATTTCTCAGTAATCACCTTTAATTTACAAGGCTTTGGTGATGAACAGTTGACGTTAGCTAGCTAGTTATCGTGACAGTGCTATAGTTAGCTAGTTAGCTTAGCGTTAGTTACCTTGTAAATGTCGCCACTGCGTGACTAATAATGGATTATCTTATTTTATCTCCCAGCTCAATAACTGCGACAGAAAATACGAGTATTTTCTTATTTTTTTAACTGCCAATGAGAAGTTGTACTCGAGCAGTGTCCGCTGACACTTGCTAAGCTAAATTAGCTCAGCTTAGCTTAGTTTAACAAGCGCACAAACACTGGCAGTTTGTTCACATCAGCTAACGTTATAACTTCAGCTTTTGTTGTGACGTCGATCAATTGTGCAGAAGTGGTTCAAGACAGTTGTTTTCCTCTCTTTTTACTTGTTTATTTCTACTACTTTAGCGGGGCTTATTGGGCACATTTCAGACAAAACTCATACCTCACCAACTGTATATTGTATATAATTTTTTTGTTTGTTATAAACCATCAGAACTTCCTCCTCTTTTACACGTCGTCCAACTAAACTTGCGTCGATAACATCCGTTTTCTTCGACTAAGCTAGTTCGCGGTTGATGTCACTTTTTTATTTACATCCGGCGTTTTATTTTGAAAGGACTTCGGCGGTCAAGTGACTCCCGGAAGTTTTTGTTTCCTCACCTGTCAGTTTCTGACACGGTGCGAGAGTCCAGCGTCGTCTCTTTGTTTTACCTCACAGAAACGAGTCTGTTTTTATTTCTTCTCCCCCCCTCGAGAATAAATGACCACCCAGCGTGTCCGGCTGTCGCATCGCTGAAGGAAGAGCTCCTGATACGGTCAGTGAGAGCCGAGAGAACGGGGGGAAAAACAACCGCCTGCCTTCGCTTCACCTCGCCAGGAGACGTTAGCCACGAGCTAACGCTAGCTAGCTAACTGTCATCGTCAACAGATCGATGTAATCGCGGAATCTATCGATACGTATCCGACGCAGCTCCGCGTGACTGTCTGCGTTGTGTTGTTGATTTTGAAGCCTGTTTTAGATTTGACTGTCAGTGTTGTGTTTTTTATTTATTTTTTAGGGGTCGGTTGTCAACAGAGCTAACGGAAGCTAACGCTGTAACGTTAGCAATCGCACAGACACGAGAGTCGGTGATTGTTTACATCCCAATTACGGGCTGGTTTTCAATGAACCGGGGGGGGGGAGGAGGAGGGGGGTCTGTCGGCTGCTGTCGCATCCCTGTCGGCCCGTAGCTCTCGTGGGGTTATCGAAGGGGATGCGAACGCAGCGACCTTCCTGCTCGAGCCTTGTTTTGATCACGCGGTGACTTTCGTTTTGACTTGCTTGGGGTCACTTTCGATTTTCTGAAGGCGTCATTTTAAGTGTGTGTGTGTGTGTGTGTGTGTGTGTGTGTGTGTGTGTGTGTGTGTGTGTGTGCGTGTGTGTGTGTTTCTCTCGGCTCGTGACCGTGAGATGGATCTTAGAGCTCTTCCCCCTGATAACTTATTTATTCTAAAACATTCGGCCTTCACTGTTTAAAAAAAAAAAAAAAAAAAAAAAAAACTTGGCTCCCCAGTGTTTGCTGCATCATTGCATGCTGACATCATCAACTCGCTTTAGCTGCACCGTCTCTCTCTTCACTTCTAAACCGAAAGGAAAGGATCAAGCAGGGTGTGAGGGTTCTGGTGTGTGTGTGTGTGTGTGTGTGTGTGTGTGTGTGTGTGTGTGTGTTAGTTAACCGGTATGTGTCAGGTAGACGAGGCATCACTATCTGTAGTCAGTGATCTGTAGTCAGTGATTGTTGGTCACTGTCGAGTCTCTTTTCTCCTCTGCAACTGTGTCCAATCAAAGTCTACCATTTGAATGTATAACTTTAGAAAATCTTAGTTTTGTATGTACAGTATTGTTTTTATTTTAAACACTACAGATGACACAAATTGCAAAGCTGCCAATTTCTCTTCACAGCCGCTATATGGGGCACACACACACAAGGTGGAATCACCTCTGCACAAGAAAGATAATGTAATTGTACTTTGGGCCTGACGGCACGGATTGAGGTCTGTCTGTTAGTGTAGTCGCGCCTACAATCTACTCCAGACCTTATCCTTTAACTTTTTGCGGGAAGTAATGATGAAACAAAACCCACCTGTCGAACAAACATTTGAAGAGCCTGTAATACAATTACATTAACTAGATCCTTTTAAGATGAGGACAACTTTAAAAAAAAAGGTTTACAATTTGTAAAACCCTCTTTCACTTGTGCGCGATATCTTGTTTTTTGTTGTTGTTCTAAATACTTCAAATGTCTCTTGCACACAGGAAGTGATGCATTGTACATTTCCTGCAGTAAAGGTCATCAACTGAACAAAAGTTACAGCAATGAGACGCAGTTTTATTGCAGAATGATCTGTGGGATACGTAGTAATACCCTAACATGTCACAATAGTGTTGCAGGAACTAGTAGCAAAGCAACTTAGCAAAGCAATGCATTGTAATCGCAAGGCAATGCAAATGTTGTATGATAGTCGGTGCTCGCTTAAGTTGTCAAACAAAAATGGTACTTCATTTAATTAATTCATCTCGTGGTCTCTTTTACAGTTAAAAAATGAAACCACCTCCATGTGATCCCCAGGTCTTCTATCTGCTGCAGAGTAGGCCTGTGCAGGCATGGAGGCCCTGGCAGTGGATGACGACATCTGCATCCTGAAACACGAGACGGCCTACACCGGCGCCGGCGAGAGTCCCGTGTCGGTGTGCCCCGGCGACGAATCCGTCGCTTCCCACTTTGCCCTGGTCACGGCCTACGAGGACATCAAGAAGAGGCTGAGAGACACCGAGCGAGAGAACACCTTGCTGAGGAAGAGGGTTAAGCAGCTGGAGGATAAGGTACGGGTGTAGACGAACAGGTGGCGTGAGGAGAATGAAGTGAAAGAGTATTACTGCTAGCCAGAGAGTTAAGTTTAGAAAGGGAGTTTTTCTTGTTTCATTTCCCAGGACATTGGAGTTATGGACAAAAGCTCAGAGGAAGTTGAGGAAAAAGTCAGCAGATTCAACCGCATAATACTTGCCTGAGCATGCCAGCATCATTAATATTGTTGGCCTATAGTCAAAGCTATAAAACAATGAGAAATACATCTGCTCTGTCTAAAAACAGAGAGGGGGTCTGGAAAACTACGCTATCGCCACACAATGACTCCACACTTGGCTGCTGAAAAATGGATTGGAAAAAAACCCCAACAAAAGATTGAGTACAATACAGAGAGAGCTTTTTAAACAGGAAAGGGTCCTAATCCAGATGGTAGGCTGGAGAGAAAATGCTTCCACCAACTTTGTGGACAGAGTTGCCTCTAGTGGTGGTCAATCAGTTTTATCTGGTGACGCATTTGGCCCATTAAGATAGGATGTGATAGGGAGGAAAGTACCCTCCTTCCTCAGATATGTGAGCTGAATGAAATTGAGCTCTCTTCTCTCTGCATCTCATCCATCTCCACTGTAGCTCCGGCCAGAGGCTCCTCCATCAGAGGGTCCCCAGTACGTAAACAAGGCCTTCAGTGCTTACCGAGGTATCTACATAGAGAAGGAGGACCTGCAGGTGGAGCTGAACAAACTGGTGCGTTTACTGAGTATTTCTTTTAATATAGGATAAGGAGAATTAAGAGTTTTTATTTTTTATTTTAGCGATTCCTCTGCTGTAATTTTGGTTCGTAGAAACACCAATGAAACGCTCATGATATCATGACACAGATACAGATACAGCACATGTGGAACAGGTCTTGCCATGGGCTGAGAGAGAGAGAGAGAGAGAGAGAGAGAGAAGAGAGAAGAGAGAGAGTTTGATTCATTGATTTGAGTGCTGACTCTCCCTCCCCCCCACACACCTCACTGTTTCGTCTCTTTCTCCGTCAGAAAAAAGGGAAGAGTGAGAGTGAGCGGCTGCTGACGGAGCAGCTCCAGGCCAGAGAGTTGGAGCTGCTTCAGCTGAGGACGGAGATGGAGACCAGCCAAGGTACAGGTGGAGCGCACAGGGTTCGCCTTCTTCTCTGTATAATAGTACTAGTGCTGTGTAAAAATCTGAAGTATGACACGTTAACACCAGGGGAGAAAAGCAATTCATTGCATTTACTCTGTAGAACCGTCTTTAACTGCAAGTGACCGATTCATTGTAAACATACAGCAAAATGTCTTCATCATAATGATATGTCAAATATGATGGAAACACATCCACACTTAACATTTCCAAGTTCAATAATCCTTTTTATTTCTTTATTATTGTGCATCCAGTGATGAAGAGCCTGACCAGCCCTCAGGACTACTGGCAGGTGGACGGCGTCGGCACCGACCTTAAAATCCTCAAACTGCAGGATGAGCTGGAGAGGGTGACGCTGGAGAACAGCAGACTGCTGGATAGAAGTGGGGTGAGTGAAAGTGGGACGACAGCAAAAAAGAAAGGAGAGGATAGTAAAAAAGGAGGGTGTTGGCATCAACTATTTCTTACATAACTTTACTCTGATTTTAGGAGGAACCCCACGGCCTTAACGGACCAGACTTGGAACAGACCTGTGACGCAAAGCATAATGCAAGGTAACGGGTTTGATGATGATCGGTTCTCAAAGTGGACATGAGGAATAAGCACTAAAACGATCATCCTTCAGTTGGTTGTACGCGTCATATACAACCACCAAATATATTGTATAGTATTGTTTTTCTTCCTTTAAATACCTTTGCAGCACACCAGTTTAATATATATTTTCCCTCACGTCGACTCCGTAGACCTCAAAGTCAACAATCAAGCTTTTTAGTGCTGGAAGCATGTTTGATCATTTATTGATCAACGCTTTCCATGTGCACTTAAATGCAACACATCAAAGTCAAAGTCAGTTTTATTTGTCACTTCTTCCATATTGTGCAAACATACAGAGGACCTGAAATTATGTTTCTCTACTGTCTGAAAAAAAAGTGAATAGTGCAACTTTAAAAAAAGTCAAAAATAGACAACATATAACATATAAACAACATCTAAACTAGACAACATATAAACATATAAACAACATATGAACATAGTGCAGAAACATAAAGTGAATAGTGCACAAAAAAAAAAATAGACAACATATAACATATAAACATAGTGCAAAGACATATAAACAGTGCAAAGACATATATGGATGACGATTCCAATCTGTTTTCACTAAACTGCAACAAATAAGACTTGAGGTGACATCACACCTTGTTACATGAGTTCAGTAGCTTCCTAGAAAGTAAATATAAGCATAATTTAGCCGTGTATTCTGGCTAAAATGAAATGGCATGAGAGTCTACACTGGTAAGACATTGTGATATTTGTGATGTCATGGTGTCTGCTGGTGTTGTAATGGTCCCGTTTGGCCACTAGAGGAGGGTGCAGCTTTATATATTTTAGCAGCCGGTGGTTATGCAGATCACCCCAGAAGTAGCTGGACTTCCTGCTCTCGCCCGCTCAACCTTTTCCACCTGCGTCCATTACACTCACTTACAATTTGCACTCCAGTGTTTTGATGCAAACGAGGTCTGCAACATCTGGAATTGCCCCATTCTCCTCCTTTTTTGATAATCTCCAGTAAATTAGCATCTCCTCGCATTTCAGTGAAGACGATTCTATCTGTGGTGCATTATAATTGTTTCACGTGTCAGCAGTTTTCAAAAGGAACCACAAAAAAAAACGTTTAGTTTTTTCCTCCCCGGTATGTTTTTCCTTCTCTTCTTTTATTTATTTTGTTCTGCCGTTCCAGGCAGGTGTTTGAAGTTAACGCTTAAAGTGTTGATGAGATTTTTGCAACTTTACATAAGGTGTGGAGAGGACAGTTTGTAGGTGTCGCCTCAAGTAGCTCCGCTTTGTTTTGGTTTGCATTGCGCTCTGATGCTACCGGCAGGGTTCAGCATTGAAATCAATCAACCTTTAAGTGTCAAGAACGGCATAAAGTTTTATTTTCATACAGTGTAAATGTGCCTTCATAATGGGAAGTGATTATGCTCAACACCTGTGCCTTTTTTAAAATCAGGATTACAGTTCTCACAAAGAAACACGCCTCTTCAGGAGTGAATAGATTAGTCTTCTATGACCATACATACAGTTACATATAGTTATGAGCCAGTTTTACATCTTTTGAGTGTCAACAAACATGCAAAATTACACAATCGCACAAAAGGCCTCCCCATTTGAGTCGGTACAACAACATCACGGCTATTTGTGCCACACTGCTTCTAGTCTTCGCCACAGAGGAGATTTTATTCTGACGGTTGGATGACTCCAACCACACAGGCGCTCCTTCAGAAAAGCCCAAATCCTTCAGTTGCAGAATAAACCCCTCTGTCGTCCTGCAGGGAGAGGAGCATGCAGCAGACGTACGAGGCCTTGAGCGGCGAGGTCACGCGCCTGCGCTCGCAGCTGAAGCACCAGACGGGCCTGATCAGGAAACTCAGGCCGCTCATCAGCGAGACGAGACAAGGTGAGGCGCAAAGCATTGTGGGCGGGCACTCTGAGGCCGTTTTATTTGGACTGAATTCCACCTTTCACGTCGTTATGTGATAACCTTGTTGTTCCACAGCCTCCCCAGCTCCCGCTACACACCCTCAGAGCAATTCCTCACAGGTTACCACTACTCATGTCTTCCAGACTAATATTCCAGACTAATATTCAATTTGAATCAAAAAGGTCTTGCACATACAAGTGGCATATTCCTAAATGTGCATGTGCTTTTGCATGCCTTTTGCATTTGGCCCTATTTGGTCGTACGTCTGCGATTCCAAAACCGCAATTCAATTCAGTTTATTTTGTAAAGCGCAAAATCACAAATACAAATCTGCCTCGGAGGGCTTTACAATCTGTACACAAGACATTAACTCCCCAAATAAAGATAGTAAAAAAAAAAAAAAAGGGGGAAAAAAGGGAAGAAACCGGAGTTGTTGTTGTTTTTGCACACATTGAGGAGCTCCCGACTCTAGAGAAGCTGCCCGTAACCCCTCATAACATTACGTAACAATGAAAAATAAGCATTGCATGTCAATATGAAGTTGATAACTATACTCAAGAGACCGTGTAACCACGCTTAGTTGTTCATCGCCAGCCGGAAGGAGGTGAAATAAGTGTACTGACCAGGGTTTGTATATTTGTATAATGTGTCTTTAACCGCATGTTCACTTTGAGTACAGCGGCTGGAATTCAAACTTTGCTGCTCTACACAAGAACTAATGTGGCTAACATAAAAAAAAAAAAGCCTCTTCTGTGAAGGGAAAGCTTTTCTAAAGAGAAGCTCTACTCACTGAGAAGATTTCTCCCGCTGCTGCGCCTTGTCACAATTTGTATAAGAGTGTGATAAGACTGTGGATATTATCAAAGTACTCAAACACTTTGATCAAGGACATCATGAAATAAGTCTGTTCCGCCTCTCCCCCTCCCTCTGTGATGATGTATTCTCCTCCAGGAGAGATTACCTCTGTTGTCGATTCCCTTCGGAGTGTCGGAAGAGGAGACTAGGAGGTGAAAATTAGAACGAAATACAGCGAGGAAATAAATCTCGGCCTATTTTATTCCGCTGAATAACGGGGTAATCCTGTAACTTCGATGAGCCAAGATGGAGAAATAAGGAAAGGCAGGAGTGGGCGAAGAAAGGGAGATGTGAGCTATGTATTTATTCAGTCATATTGTGCATCTGTATTCTTCTAATGTTACTCCTTTTGGAATCACTTTTATTCAAATCCTAGACTCAGGAGACCCTCTCATGGAAGAGTAGCGGGGAGCGATGGATGGAGAGAGGATGTGTGGATGGAGGGGGGAGAAGAAACTCTATTTTAAATGTATTATTCACTCAAAATGATGATTTGATAGCAATGCAACTGTGTGTGTGTGAGATTAGGACATCTGATTTGTGCGTTGATATGCTTTGTACGGAATTAAAGCGTGGCTTAGTTTACGCATCGGGGTTTTGTTTGATTAGTTCTAGTGAGCAAAACCTCATTATTGTGATTATCGTGGGTGTTTACGCGGTGCAGGGGTTTCTTCGTGCGACACGCAGCCGCTCTGGTTGTTGTCTGCGCGCTGCGGGACGCTCACCTCACGCCGAGGCCCGTTATCGAGCTTAAAGCCCGCCAGAAAACCTCGCGGCTAATCCACAGAACGAGTGCAATAAGTAAAGACGCGAGTACGGAGACTTTCCAGCTATCGGGACGCTTTCGTTTACGCTGCCACGCCGGATTTTTACAGACATGATGTCGTTAAAAAAACAGTTTTAATGAGAAATAGTAGAAATGAATAGTAGAAATGAGACCTGAATGACGATCAGTGAGACGGCAGCTTTTAATAACGCAGATATGTCGACTGAATTAAGTGCTTAATGCTAATTATCAACTCTTTAGACGTAGAGAATACATTGCTTTGATTTTCCCCCTCCAGTATATCACGCCCATAATCTTTTGCGCTCTATTAATGTGTCTACAGTTGCAGTTGAAGTGCACTCAAATTGAACTGTATTCCAAATATTAAGGTAGTGAAAAGCTTTTATTTCATTTTCATTCTATCCTCTCAGCCATAAGCTTTAACTTTTTTGTATGAAACTTCGCAAAAAAAATATATTCTTTGATCCCATATTGACTGATTTTCAAATATAAGTAAAGAAACACTAATGATCTGATTGAGCACCGAGAGTTTTAATACTCAGCCTGATCCCTCTGTTGGGAACTACGTCCCCTTGTGAGGACAATGAATTAGTATTAACAATTGTAAAAATATTGTTTAACTTCTTCTTCTTCTTCTTGGAAATACAAGCATTTCTTCCTCCCCTCCTCTCTCCGTCCCCCAGCTGGCTCCTCGGTGCCGGTCCAGTGTCTGGACGACGTGGAAAAGAACAACAGCAGCAGCAGCCAGGCGTCGGCCCCCCGGGCGCCGGCGCCCCGCCCCCCCGGCGCCCCCCCCGCTCCCCTCGTGCTCCGGCCGGCCCTGCCCCCCCCCCGCCGGCGGCCCGTCGGGCCCCCTGCTGCCGGACAGCCTGCGGGAGGACTGCTGGTACAACGGGCCCTGGCCCTCCCAGAGCTGCTCCGGAGAGGCTCTGGTCGTCCTGCCCCCGCCGCCCCTCAACCAGGCGTCCCTGGACGACAGCTCGCGCTCCTTCCCCAGCCCGCCCAAACCCAGCGACGCCATGTTCTGGGAGGGACACTCCGCCGCGGCCAACTCCTCGTCCTCGATCGGAAACTGCGGCCCCAGGAGCCCGCCCAACGCCGAGTGGGCCAAGCCCTATTGAGCCGGGCGAATAGATGATTTTAAATGGCGTGTAATTGGATGGAAAAACAAAAGGAATGAATGAACGGACTCTCCGACCCTGCCACATAGCTACCACCTAACCTGCCTTAAGTTGATGAGACCACTCCTCTTGGCTGGGCTGCACTGGACCTGCTGCTTGTGGGGACTAGTCGGGGGCCAGACGAGGCCTTTTTTCTTTTGAGGTAAACACTCCGTAAACATCTCTGCACATCGCATCGGAGGACTTATCGGACGCTCGACGGGAGGAATAGTTTGTCTGTGTGTGTGTGTCGCGTCCTTTGTATGAGTGCAAAGCATGCATACGGGCAGTTTTACTTCACGCATACATCAAGCAAAGAGCGTGCCTGTGTGTGTGTGTGTGTGTGTGTGTGCGTCATAATAAACCTGATAGGGCTCAACGGGCCTCTGTGGCCGCTGATCACCGAGGGCCACGGCATTGTACTAGAATTTGTAAAACTCCTCCCTCCAATGCAAGTCTTTTTACATTTAATGGCTGTAAAGTATACAAGGTGTGTAGTCCCATGTGTGTGTGTGTGTCACGGTCGCGAGGACGTGATGTGATTTGTTTTTGTACCGTGACGGCGGCAGACGTGCAGTAACTGAACTGTGGGATAATCAAAAGTTTTGTTTTAACGTTTTTTTTTGGGTTTTTTTTTTAAACGGCTACCAAAATTCCATCTTTTCTTATTTATTTCCCATTTAAAAAGCCCTTTTACGGATCAATATCAAAAGGCGGGGCTGTCAATCCAACCTCCGCTTTGCCAAATCGTGTTTTTGAGAATGCACTTCCAGGAGAATAAAGCAGCAGCGGGAACTTGTTTACGATTTTATTTCACAGACGTGTCACAACCAATGTCAGACGTGAGGCTGTGTTTTTACATTTGAAGGACTGGTGGAAAAGGCCTCTCTCACACACACACACACACACACACTCACACACTCCCCGTGTATTTGAAACCCAATTAGGTTTGTGGAGTTTGAATTATAGAAAATGTATCTAAACTCTGTACTGTGCTGGTGTTAATCTATGATACATTTGTTTTTTCCACTATGAGCTAAGTTGTTGTTCTTTTTTTAGTCCAAACAACTGAAGGATGTACAAACAAACACACAATAGAAAGCAAAGACACACAGGAGGTGAGAATGCATGTGTGTGTACATGTATGTGGGCTTCAGTACTCTGCACTCCAAAGCATAGATTCAGTGTTTCTTTTTCCTCCCCGACCTCCCGAGGCTTCGCCGTGTATCCGACGGGCTGGACCAGAAGTCTGAAGACTTTGAAGTGAGATCAAATAACAAAAGTGCACAAAAAGGCCCACGTTGTTGAAAAGACTCGTTTTATTTCTCATTTTCCTTCAGTATGTTTCATAACTGTGGTCTTTTTTGTTCCTTTTTAAAGAAATGTTATTTTACAGCAGTAGTTTCATACTTCTGTAAACGATTTGCAAACCAAAATGCAATGTACAGTAGATATGGATTATATTTTAGATTTACTGCACTTCAGACTGTTTGTAAATATGATCAATTAAACAAAGGAAAGGAAATGAATGAGTTTTTTTTTGCTTTGTCCTCGACGCCTTTAGACTGTAAGTGATGCGCTTTTTAATAATCTAAAAATGGCCGACCAACAGTTGTGGAGTCTAGTCACCGAAAAGAAGAACATCATATTCAACGAGATGTATTGGAGTTCATCTCCAATGCATTCATGAACATTTCACATTTTGTCTTATTTACCACACGGATAGACTCTTTACTGCCAATGAATATTTATTTATTGATGTCACATGATCACACACGGGTCACCGAGATGTCGGAGCTCTCTAAACATACATATGGGTCTCATTTCCACGTCTTTTTCAAGTATTTTTTTGTTAACAAAAAAGGAGGTACCGACCCTTTTTCCTGCAGACGACTGGCCAAGCAGAGGCAACAAACAAAGCAGACTCTTCCACACACGTATGATATATATATATATATCATACGTGTGTGATATAATGCAGAATATAAACACACTGCAAAGTGTTCAGCAGATACTGAGCATCCCTTAATGCATGAGCGTTTATGTACAGCAGGTGAACGATGACCTAAAAGCTCGGTGGAAAATGTAAATGCTGATTTAATCGAGTGAGGAGGAGGACATTTAGCAAATATACAGAACCAAGAAAACTGCTTGTTTTTTTATTTATATACACACATCACTCTGGCACAGCAAACTCATTTTACTCACTCTGCAGATTTGAAATAAAACGCACAGGCTTGTGCCTTTAAGAGTAATGAACCTGCCAGATGGCGACGTGTCCAGACCAGAGAGTCTCGCTCCGCGTCGCTCCCTACATGCTAGTCGGTAGTCTTTGTTTCCGGTTCTTCGTCGAGACCCCCGTCCTCAGAAACTCCAGTTTCTCTTTGATGTACTCCTGCTTGCACTCCTCGAAGAACACGGGGTCCCTGTAGCTGGTGGGGAAACAGAAGGTACGGCATTTATTATGACTGAATTATAAAGTGGACCAGAGAGAGACTTCATCACCAAATATTACAGAGAAACACAAAGAAACGGTAACGCTGTGAAGCATTATATAATACTTCAGTAACAAAATGGTGAATCCATCATTTATAAAGTGTGGAACAATGCTTTATAAATGATGAATTAAGTGTTTACTCAATCTAAACTAATGCTCCATAGGGTGCAGTTATTATAAAGTGTTACAAAGTAGCCTCATGTGACTCGCTTTGATGGCCATTATATGGCAGGACACTGCAGGGACTTGATGGACAACAGTTTGGGCGGATCTTTGCGGTGCAATAACACACCTTTACTGTGCAATAACACACCTTTACTGTGCAATAACACACCTTCGCTGTGCAATAACACACCTTTGCTGCGTCAGCGTTGCAGAGGAAATGTTTGCAGAGCAAGAACTACTCACTGTACGGTCAGACATTCCTTCAGCGCCGCATTCTGCTCCCGACACTTAAACACCATGAGGAAGCCGGTCTCTTTACAGCACTGGTTGAAGGCTGGAGGAGAGGCAGAAAAAAAAAAAAGAGGAACAGGTTCAACGCGTGCAAACAGCCACAAACATAAATGGATTACTAGAACTTGAACATCACACACTATTAAATCCACGAGTGCAGAACAGAAAATAAAGTAGCCACACGTGCAAAACCAACGTAACGCCGCCACAAGAAGGAGAACCCGGTCTTCGGCCATGTTGCTGAAACCTGTGCTTCCTTGTTCACACAAAAGGCTGAACTTACTGTGCAGGCCTTCAGAGCGGTTGCACCGGTGGTCGACCACGCACATGTACGAGCACGGCCAGGAACACATGCACCCCCCGTGTGGACCGGTTACGGCCTCGCTGATCACCTCACCAGACAACGACGACAACAGAAAGAAGAAAGAACGCCGCGACACTTCAAACAGGTGTATTCCCCCCTCAGGTGTCTCCTGTCATTCTACCAGAGGAGGGGCCACATGCTGGAGAGCAATGAGGGGCCGCCACTGTCCCCTATGCCGGCTCTACAGGCTCTACGTCACTGGATCTCAAATGGGGGTACTGAGATGAATAAAAAAAAATCTATTTAAAATTAACATCTATTCAAAAATCCTTTAAAAAAAAAAAATGGTAATTTAATAAATATTCAATCAAATATAAGTGTAAATTCATAAACTGAATTGTATATATTCTATTTTAAATCAGACAGGGTTCATACACATTCTGACCAATGGATTTCATGACTTTTCCATGATTTTAAACCAGATTTCCATGAGCAAACATTTAGTGAAATCTGGGTGTAAACAGTAAAAAGTGAGTAAATGTAGTATTTAAACTAGCAATGAGAATACAAAGCATACAGTAAACCTTAAATGACTCAAATGAATGAGACAATAGTTTGATTAAAAGAATAAACATTTATATAGATGCCTGTATGTATGCCTGCTTATATTCTGAGCGTCTTTCTTTTAAAAGCACATTAATTATTTCAAACTCAGCGTAAATGAACGACATGAACACATGAATATAACACATTTACATGACTTTTCCAAAACTTCAAATCATCGGTGTTTCTCCAGATTAAAGGCTTGAGGTCTTCGTCCTAAACGAGGCGGCGAAGGCTCTCGACCTCGTTAACGAGCTCTTTTTCAAGGATGTCGTTAAAAACACTGACATCATAAAGACCTTTACCAGCGGCATCAGTATGGTTATCACACAGTCGCTTTCATCAGGATGCAGATGTGAAGGAAGAAGAGACAAACAGCAAAACCAATTTAGAGAAGCAGAACAGTGCGACTAATCTAATCATGAAGCGCCTCCCCCCCGGTCCCGTGGTACTAATAGAGCGCTGCTACACCAAAAAGAAAAATCTGGAAGACTATAGTCAGAAAAGGCTCTTCTGAAGAAAGGTGTGATGCTATCTTCACTTGAGGCCGTTTTGGTTTGCCATTATTAAAAAGATACAGACGTGTAGTTCGGCAGTTAGTAGACTGCAGAAGCTCGGGGAACGTTTAGGGAGACTTGGACCTTGAGAGGAAGATTTAAAAAAAAAAAAAAAAGAAGAAAAAAGGCTTTTTTTTAAGCAAGATATGTGAAATTAATTAATAATGTGTAGGAACTGAAAGTGAGGGATGCAGATATCAGATAGGGATGAGCGATAAATACCAATCTGATTAAATATCGCCCGATAAACCGCAATTTATGGAATGATTTATTCCTCTTGATAATAAAATAAATTCATGAAAGAAGAAGAAAAAAGACCCAGAGGATGCCTAACAGGCACGTTAGACACGACCACAGCGGTTAGAAAGTAGAGCATCGAGTTAGTGGAGGTATTTTGTGATCTGTAACGTTTTAAAATCAGCTTGTTCTCCAGCGTAACTTTAGTTCCCGGCTCGAGACCCGACACCCAGCGAGGCCTACAGCGTGTTGGATCGGCACATCCCTACTTTATCATTGGGAAAATTACTATTTCAACTCAACTTTTTTCTTTTCTTTCCGTATTAAAGATTAAATTCAATTTACAACCAATCAGCTTCCTCCAAACATATAACAGCTCGTTGTTGTACATGTGGGTCGTTTACTTTAAAACGGTTCATTCTGAAGGTGACAAGTGAGCGTATTGAAATGAAAAAGGCAACCAGAAAAGGAAAATAATAATATCGCGTAACGGTCAGCGGTGAGCTGTGGGCCGTTTGAAGCCCGCGAGCAGAGACGCATCACACAGGAAAACACACACACAACCGGATTCAGTGCTTTTTTTCTTTCTTTTGTAAAACATTCATCCACACATGTGGGAGCCCAGCGCAGACACAAACACACAGCATGAAATGGTAGAGGGCGGACACGGAGGTGTGAAAATGAGTGGGATGAGACGCTAGTAATGCGATGGTGGGGGGGTTTCCTGCTACCCACACAGCCGCGGTCTGCCCCGTCGCCCGAGGCTGCGTGTGCAGCGTCTGCCCGGCTTCAGATGTTACCAAACCACATCACCGAGTCATCATCATCATCATCATCTGGCTCATGAGCTGCTGCTGCTGCTGCTGCTGCACGCCGGAGCAGAGCTGCAGCCGGCGCTTCTTGTTTCCATGCAGATTAACCGGCGCCGAGCCAATTGGGCCTGGTTATCAATTCAGAGAGATAAAAAAACTAAAAACAGGTCACACACAAAAAAAAAAATAGTAAAAATTATTAAAAGAGAAAGAAAGAAAGTGAATGAACCCATGAAGATAGTTGGATTTAAAAATAATTAATAAGCCATCTTTATTGCGAGTTATGGTTGCGGTTAAAATAACACTACATACATCATGGCCTGGGGTCATATTTTTGTATTACACATGTCCTCTGTATTAAATATGGTTGTGGAGTCACATACTCAGATAATAAGTGTGGGGAACACATTACAGGCAGACGTGCAGCCACATGTTGAGGACTGCAGCCTCGGGGAGAAGTTAAATCATGAATAACGAAGCTTTAATGAACCTTTTCTTCATATTATCTAATACTTTGGGGGGTTTCTAAAACACACTGTTTGGATTTTTAGGCATTTCTTTGTTTTACAGCTTACCAAATGCTATTCATATCTCTGGGAGGTAAAATGCACTTTGATGGAAAACCAAACTGGAGGGTGGCCGTATCCTATTGCGACACTTAGCTGGAGCGAGAACTGAATATTATTAGTTCAAACAATAATCTAAAATGATCACAACGGGGGACTAAATGAGTTATTGTTTCATACTTCAATGACTGCAGACTGAATCCACTGCACTCTCATACTGAGTTTAAAGCTTTGGCCATACAAATTAATTAATTAACTAACAAGTAGTAATGTATGAAGGTTTATTTTTGACCTTTTCTTTAACCTTTGTAGAATAGTATAAGGACTATCAGGCTTCTCTATTGCATTTGTAACAGGAAACACTCAACTGACAGTTTATTAAGTACACTGCACATACTTACATATGCATTTTTGCACTTTCTTTATTGTTTAATTTCCTAAATGAATACGCTCTGCCATTTTGTTGCATAATATATTGAGTATTTTTTAAGTCTATGTAACTAATTGGGGATGAATAAAGTATAAATCTATCTATCTATCATCTAGAACTGGTTCAAACTAACCCAGTGTAGTACAGTAGTACAACAGCCCAAATATTAATGCGACCTTCAGGAAGCTTATAATGGTGACTTCTTATGGAAACTTCAGTTTTACTTTCAGACAGGTGCGGACTCCATTTTGTTTGGTGAACATAACCGTGATGTCACTGGTGTGACCGAGACCATTATTGTTCAGATTTAAAACCCGATTGACCTTTTGTCTTCCCGGCAGAGATTTTGACCCGTCACGGCAGCAATGCCAACGCAGCGGACGTCTGACAAAATGATAACGGAATTAAATTCTGTCCGACCGCGGGCTCGAAACGCGAGAGGACGTCCAGCCGGCATGGAGGAGCGCTCTCCTTCACCCGTTCCTAAAAGACTCCAAATATGATCGATATACTTTGAAACGGCAGATCTCAGCCGGTGTCCGCCTCTTCTCTGGCTTTGTGTTCCAGACTCGACGGCCACCCGGTGCCGTGAAGCTCCAACCTGAGACGCACCGACGTGCTGAAGATTTAGTCCAGCAAACTATCGAGAGCAAGAGACTCCAAGAGAAGATACTTTAAAACGAAAGACAATTTGAAACTGGCAAAGACGCCTTAACCCTAACGTTACAAATAGTTACACCATCACTAACATCGGGTTTATTACACCCGATATAATGTACCTGATCAAATATACGTAACCACAATCGCGCAGGTAAAAATCACATATATATATATATATACACTTATTTTATCACATTTTTAAGTTTTCCCTATTTTCCAAAATTGGGTGGCATCCAAAACTTAATCTGCTCCCAGCAGCAACGCGACGCCAAGAACCAGGAACCGCATCACCTAAATGGAATGCAGCCGCCTCTTTCTGCATAAAACATCATACTTCACAATAATAATTATATTGTGAATAATTATATTCACAATATAATGATGGACTTAGATCTTTCTGTAATAATAATAATAACTGTATTGATATAGCACCATGTAGTGCTCCACAGAGAAGCAAAGCATAGTCATAACATGACGTCAATAACAATTTAATAGAATTGTTTTGCAGGCCATGAATTTAAAATATATTTTTATTGAATAATTAATCAAAACAGCGTCACACAAATTAGCTAATTTGTAGATTTACTTGAATCCAACTCCAACACTAAACTATTTTGTATACGATGTGACGCTGGGAAGGAAGATAAGCGCGCACACACACACACACACACACGCGCACACACACACACACACACACACGCGCACACACACACCTGTAACATTCTCAGCACAGCGCTCCTTGGCCTTCTCCCTCATCATTTTGGGGATAAGGACATCTTTCTCCACGTGCCTCAGTTGGATCTCTTCTGAAAAAGCAGCAAGCATAAAGACACATAGGGAAACCATCAGGACCTCCTTCTTCATCATCATCATCATCATCATCATCCCTCGTGCCTTGTTATTTCTTACAATGCTTACAAAGTCTACTGTTCTACCATTGAGGAAGGCTATGAACATAAACACGTTTAAACCCAAAGGAAATGCGAACAATAAGGTATAATATGACGTAATGACAGCCTCTTCAGTTGACTTTATGCTAGCTAGCTAACGTTAGCTAAACATGAGTCCACGTAACGTTGAATAACGTCGACGCTGACGTAACTTACACACTTAGCGAACGTGATGTCATCGAATATAAATATTAAAAACACGTCATGCACTTTTAAGAGAGCAGAGATGTGTCGTACCTGTGTTGGCTGCCTCCATTGTGATGTGATGTTTCTCATAACATTACAAAACTGGACCAATGTGACCTCGTCGCGTTCGCTCAAAACACTTCCGCTGACGTAGGTGGGCGGCGCCAAGAAAACAACAAATCCCAGAGTCGCAGACTTACGACGTCATGATGCTTTTGCCCTACACAAATAAGAGACCCATAATATTAGAAACACTGTCCACGCACTATGTGGTTATTAATAATAATAATAATAATAATAATAATAATAATAATGAATTAATTAATATATACTTTATTAATCCCCAAGGGGGAATTTGTTGTCAGAGTAGCAGCAATTTACAGACTAAAAACAACATATTAAAAACAACATGGATGAGAGAAATATTCAAAAATAAAAATTAAATTAAATTAAAATAGCTGGGATGAAAGATATGTACAGCACAGAGTATTATTTAGGAAATAAATTAAATTAAACAATAAAGAAGTGCAAAAATGCTACGCTTGTATGTGTATGTGAAGTGAAGTGTAAATAAACAGACAATAGAGAAGTGCAAACATTATTATTATATTATTAAATTATTAAATAATTAAATAATAATAATAATAATAATAATAATAATAATAATAATAATAATAATAATAATAATTGTTATTATTATTATTATTATTATTATTATTATTATTATTATTATTATTATTATTATTATATATTTATGGTTTTCATTGTAATTGCAAAAATAATTTGGTGTGAGTGATGTATACCAACCATGTAGCCTACATGTCAAAAAATATGTCAGCTAATCCCAATCCAAATCATGTGCTCTCCAGAAATAATTATAATAATACTTCAATCATAGCGCTTTTCTAAATACCCAAAGACACTTTACAATAGAAAGACAAAGGAGCAAACAAAACAAACAAAAATGTTTGGTTAAAAAAAACAAAAACAAAAAAACTGGAGAAGCTATGTGGAATGAGTCATGTAGTGGAGAGTAGGGTGCAGGTGAAGAAAGACATAACCTCATGTTATTTCCTCCTGGTTGGTCAAAATGTTCAGTACAAGGGGTGGACATAATAGAAATGCCATACCATTCGTTTTTATTTTGTATTTTGTGAGAGATGTTGTTGCTGAGCATCATTGTTAATGTAACATAGTGTAATGGTGCAATGTTGTCAGAGCCCATGTGAATTTCCAGTGCTTTCCTCCCGTTATGACTTTTAGTTACATTTTAAATTCATTATTATGAAATAATTGTACAAATCCTTTGCCAATGTCACATGGAATTTGATTTAAGGGCAAAGGAAATACACATTTAAAAATGAAAGGCGAGCTACCTCGACAATCTTAAAACAGTTAATGAATACAAACTAATTTAAAGGCAAGACTGTCACTGACAAGTATTTCAACTTAGTTTTGCAGGATTTAATGACTGAATGCTATTGTTATTCATTTGTTATTTCACATGCAAAAGATTACATCATAAAAAAATAAAATAAATCTGCCGTTTGGACCAACCGGCTTGAGGGCGATGAAGCCATAAGACCGGTGAAAGAGTACATCGACATCCAACCACAATGTTTGTGAGCCTGCACGCTGAGCTTCAGCCTGACCGCAGTCAGTCGTGGGGCGCACTGTCTTGTCTGGGTCCCATGAAGGAGGCCCCCACCTGTTCAGTCAAAGCGACAGGTACACACTCGCACAGACGTTCACACACACCTTGAAGCAAAAGACAGGCTTCACACGTTGGGCTGCACTAAGAAATACGCGTAAACTACACCTCCACATCCAAACCACATGTGCATCCAGCGCGCCTTCACAACTTACACTCACCCACCCACCCACACGTTCACACACACACACACACACACACACACACACACACACACACACACACACACACACACACACACACACACACACACACACACACACACACACACACACACACCCAGCAGAGGGGATATTGTGAATGTCTTGCCTGTCGGCTTGAAGTTCTAACGGCTCTCTGACCTCACAAAGCTAAAGCTGCCACTTTCCCCTCTGTGGAGGAGTACAATCTTTTCATCTACAAATCAAAAGCCAGGAAGAAAGAAAAAAAAAAACAATGATTTCCTCAAGCAAAAAAAAAAAAAAAAGAAGACCCCCTTTGACAGACAGAGACCACAGGCCATCACCTGTATGAACTGCATGTTCTTTTAAATGTGTTTTTTGTTTTACCGTTACTGTTACAGTTACAGCAGATGGACACACACACACACACACACACACACACACACACACACAAGCCCAAACAAACACCTTCCAGACTGCACTCTTCTGTTTCCATCCCTCCTGACACCAGGTGGGCATCTGCAGATTTTAATATCGGCAGATCTTTCCAAACTGAACAACGAGGCCAAGAGGAGCGCACACACCGAACCACGTCTGAAGAAAAGGAAACTATACTATATGTCTTGGATACTTGATAAAGTATTAGCTTTATTTTATATTTCATCCTGCTGCAAGTAATATGTCCCTTCAAAAAAAACTATCCACTCTCCCATTATATTATAATAATTATGTTTTACCTTAAGCCTTAAGTTTTAAGTTATTGTAATTCTGTGTGGAAGGAGGACATAGCAAAGTAAGTTTTCCATTGTAAGGAGTCTTTTAATTGTGCTTATGACAATACAAATATCTTGAATCTCTTGAATTCAAACAGTTGAAGCCAAAATGTAATCTCTCAGCCACAGTGTACGTATATCCATACAAATACATGTATAAAAGTAATGTTTTACTTGATACAATTAGTAAATGAACAAATTAAAATCAGAAGCCTAACATTAATGTCTAATGAGGAGGAAATATGTTACAATGGAGACAAACAAGCACATCATCTAGTTTTTTTTTACAAAGAAAATCTGATTCTGATCTGAAGTATTTTATCCCCCAATTTATCACAAATGCAAAACGAGTAAATTCATAATTATAAAAGCAAAAACTAATTCTTTTGAGTTGATGAGTTGATTTTTTTTTGTGCACAATTTAAAAAAAATAGCTCAACTTAACAGAGATAAATAAGATCACAGTGCAGGAAGAGGCAGGAAGCCCACTGGGCTTATTTAAAGGCTCCTATACTTTCCACGCACAGTGTGCGTTTGACTAATTTCAGACCATTCATATTCTTCATAAAGGGAAATAACTGCATCATTGCATGTGTCTGTATTGGGAACACATATCATAGCATGCGGTCTGACTGCCTCCTTGTGATTTTCTCTGACAGTGTTGCCTACTGAGCTGCTCTAATGCTCAAAGAAAACACTTTTATCTTCCCTTATTTTCTGCTTTGGCCACAGTGTAAATATACAGAAACACCAAATGCTTATTTACTGCAAGTGTGAACCCTCTTTGAGTTTCATAATTAGGTTATCAAACAACAGATAAAGAGCCGAAATGCAATAGTCAAACAGCTATCTGGTGGTTTTACTAATTCACTTACGAACTTAATATGCAAGACAAGCAACTAGTGGAGAAAATGCATATTGTTGTTTACTGAAACAGAGTAAACACTGGAAGGACAGTTCTTTAGGGACAGAAACCTTCACAGTATTTGTTGTTTGTATGTTCGTTTCTTTGTCATAGAAGAGTAAATAATGTGCCTTTAAAACCATATCCTTAGTCTTATCCTGTTTCTTAGGATGAGAGCGAGTCAGCGAGGATCAAGCCCAGTTGGCTCCTTACTGGAAAGCGCTCACTACCCCAGGTAGCATGCTGGCTTATATGGCAGGGGCCCGGGCTCCCAACACTGATCCAATATTACCCGAGCAGCAGGGCCCCGTGAACCTGGCAGAAGGAGGTTATCAGAGTTAAACCCCCTTAGGACACGCCTCACTGCGCAGGGCCAACAAGCAGCTCCTCCAACTGTCCACCGCGGCCGCAAAGCAAGGCCCCTGTCCCAGGAAGCTAAAGGACCATCGACACTGCACGGCACCTCTTGAAACGTGTGAGTCTCCAGAAAATAGAGTAATGTAGAGTCCATTAAAAGCCTTGGACGACGAAGCCTTTATTGCACTTTCACCTCGAACCATGGATGCAAACATCGGTAACTAAAACGTGTAGTTTTGAGGAGCAGGCCGGTGGACTGAAGGCTCCTCTCCGCTCCACAGAGCCCCAGCGTGACGGGGGAGGCGTGCTTTTTGGATGTCTTGCCTCAGACCCCACTCCTCGCTATCTGTGACTTCCAAGACGCCGTGCGGCCGGCAGATGGGGGCGTAGAGGTGAGAGTGTTTAAGCCCGGGCGGCGGGGCGCCTCTTCAGGGTCGATGGAGAGCGGATAATCCAACGAGTCGGGCGAGGGGATTACAAACCTGCAGGCAGACCTCTGCTGGTGAGCCCTGCTGTGGGGCACCTTCCGCAGGTCACCCCTGTGAAACTTGGCAGCGGTAATTATTGTCAATGTCGACTGAGTGCATCTTGATGTTAGAAAGCGTCTCCCTGCTGCTGGCTTTTGGTATTGATTTGTTTGACGCTCGATAGGAATAGCCATGCAGACCTGTGATGGAGTTTGACAGAATGACGGCAAAGGCATTATTCAGCTTTAACCAGACTGGATATGCGTCGCAGAAGATGTTGAGATTTTTATTTTCTACATTTTTCGACAATTAACTCCAGTTTGAAGCATTAAGTCAAAGTCAAAGTCATCTTTAATGTCAATTCTTCCATTTGTGCAAACATACAGAAGATTTGAAAGTCCAACATAAAGTGAAGTGTAATAATAATAATAAAGTGCAAAACAGCTAACAAAGAACATTTAGACAACATATAAATTAAGAAAATAAAAACTTTAAGTATGTAGCGTTAATGAAATCACCATGAGCATACAACCCAAATTCAGCAATATAACAGATAACACACTTCCGGGCATAATAAAGCCATACCATGATATTCAGATGAGCTCGAAAACCTTTTTTTGTTGTTGCTCTTTTGCTTTTTTTTGGGGCTGGGGGTCATATTGGCAACACCCAAGCAATGTCAGGATGCATTTCCTCTCAAGCAAGTGAAGGGGTCTGCCACTGTGCCACAATCTGCACCCGCTTCTCAGGCAGGCTAAACCCTTTGACACCACCGTTTTTAATTAAAATTACATTAGGAGTAATCAGCCGGAAGAGTTGGGGATGGAGGACGGGGGCATAGAGGGAGAGGCTCGGGTGAGCAGAGGTCGTTTTGAATAGATGATGATGGGCCAGAGACCCTAAAACCAGAGATATGTGAAGAGACGCTGCTCTCGTTTTAGCTGCTGAGCTCCTGGTCGTTTTTAGTGCTTTTCCAGAGCCGTGACAATACAGTAAGAAAAAAGAAATGGCACATTTCTCTCAGTCTGTAATCTCAAATACACAATTAAACAATTCAACCGGACAATTCGCTAATTAGTATAGATGAAAACAGCGACTGTGAGATTAAAGTTTGGTAACTTCCTGCAGTGACTGCATTACGCTGTCGTTGAGAAAATACGTTTGTGAAATTAAGTTGTTGAAAGCTTTTTTTTTTTGACGAGACACATCTGGCTTTCTCGCTGCATCTGTAAAAAAAAAAAAAATGGAAGACCAAATGTTAATACGACTTCCTTTTCCCCCCCAGAAACAGGAGAGGGCTGAAGAGAGACGGCTACAAAGACCCCATTCGTTCTCACTTGAGGGGCTCTCGCCAAGATAATTATAAGCTTTATGAAAGTACACAGCAGAAAAAAAAAGGTGGCGGAAACCCACCAAAAGAATGGACAGGACAGGAGTAGAAAATTACTTTTCCCCTCTGCCTTCGCTTTATGCCCCCTCTAACAAGAGATGAGATGACGGTGGATGGAGGAGGCCTTCTTCAGGAGGCATCCCGGGGCTTTTTTTTTTTTTTTTCGCCGAGGGAGAGCATTCACCCTTCTTGTGTTTCTCCCATTCATTAAGCCAGCAACCCTCTGACCGATCTACAATGACCAGAGTTTTCCCTCATTACATGGTCCATCCGGATGAAAGGATGAAGAGGACAACAAGGAGAGCAGAAATGAAGGCCAGGCCATTTGAATAGGGGTTTGGTATAGAATCCACTCGCACTAAACAACACCAAAGAGAACATCTTGTCTTTTGATTTGACGTTTTTTTTTCCTCCATCTCTCTCCCCTTTTCTTCTTTCTAGAATATGATCCTCTCTAGGCTTCTGTACCCAACATCGGCTACACCGCGCTGAGTGTCTGAATGCGGTTAATTATCTAAAAAGGAAAAGTTTGTACCTGTTGAAAAGCTACCCTTGGTTTTGCTTGGCTTGTTAATGCCAACAAAAAAGCCGCCATAGCGGACGGTCAGAGGACACCACATGCTGCGGCAGCCTTTCAGACATGTCCCTAATAAGAATGCAGCGGTGAGAGCGCCTCTGAATGCACACGGGGGAGAGAGAAAGATGGGTAGGAAGGAGAAAAGAAAAGAGAGGGGAAAAAACATCTTTTACCTCTCCATCTATAATTACTCCAAATGAAGAATAGGCTGAAGAAATGGCTGGGGAGACTTTCCATTATGACAGGGAAAAAAGGGAAAAAACGTCAAGTAGAGAAGGCAAAGCACAAGATCGATCGATTTTTAATGGATAAAAGATACTTTTTTTTTAATAAGATCTCTGAAGTAACGACGGTGTGTGTGTGAGAGAGTGTGCTTGTGTGTGTGTGCTCAAGTGAAATCACATTTGTGACTTTTGAATGTAGAAAAGCACTGTCCAGACGCCATTATGTGGCCAGTCCATCAGCCCCACAGTCAGTATACTCCAGTATGCTGCAGATGCAGCTGTCTGAAGCTTTGCTTTTTGCATGCAATGCTCAGAGGTCTTTTGCAATCGCTTCTCTCCTTCCTCCTCCTCACTTCATCTGATGAAATGAATCACTGAAGAAAGAAGAGGGCTGCCTCCTCTTTCCTCTCTGCCAGCGTTAGAGAGAGACGTCGCTTTCTGTCGGGCCTACAGTGATGCGTGTGTGTGTGTGTGTGTGTGTGTGTGTGTGTGTGTGTGCGTGTGACCCGCTGACATCTCGTGCTGTAAATGCTTTCACACTCTCACATGGTGTGCGCTGAAGCTTTGGTCGAGGTAAACCCCGACCGGCGGTGTTCATGTAGTCATCAGGCCCTTCACACCTTGAAATAATACACTAATACATACGACATTCGCACGCTCACGATGTGCAAGGTGTTGCACAAAAACCCCAAAATACACAGTGAACACAAGGTTTGGCCTCTGGTTTGTGTCTCTCATTTTTGGTATTGGTGAAGATCAATGTGCAAAACTTTTTTATTTTGTATTTCTTTGTCCATCTTGAGTCGGAGTTCTTCACTATCGCATTATTTGTAACTGTTAAAATAGTTAAATGCTTCACCGATATGAATATGAATGTTTTAAGCTAATTCAATATCGATTCCCACTGGATGCTATCCGATCCCAATCCCAGATGTTCATCTATCTTTTGCAGCCTAATTTGTTCATCTTCTATTCCACCATCAGGATGTGAATAGTCTATTTGATCCTCTCTGAGAAGGTGAGTAGCACTGAAGGTTTGTGAGCAATTGACGGCGCTTTTATAGGATCAGTAGGTGTGTGTATGTCTATAATAAATTACACAAAAAGGGTGAAAAATGCACCTTGCCAAAGGATGATGCAAATCAGGACCCTATCTAAGAGCAGCATGTTTATTCAATATAGACTCGTTGATTCAACACTGTGCGTGTGTGTGTGCGTGCGTGCGTGTGTGTGTGTGTGTGTGTGTGTGTGTGTGTGTGTGAGAAAGAGAGAGAGTGTGTGTGAGTGAGTGTGAGAGACGGGGACAGAAAGAGAGTGGGGGTACAGAAGAGCACAGGCCTCACACTGGGGATAGGTGCTAAAATAAACAGTGAGAAAAACCGCGAATGTGACAGCTGAGCAATAGGGTGGATACCCAGGAGTTGGGTTTTTGTAGACAATAATAATCTATTTTTACTATCAGTAGTGAAATATGTTTTCTTCAGAATACAAATGTGTGGTCTGAATTAAAGGAAATTGATTTATTTTTCGCTCTGGAGGTATTGTAGATCCTATATTATATCACTCATATTTAAAATCCTTCAAAAAATGCAGTTTTTTCCTGCCAAGTGTAGACCTACAGTACAATCATAAGCAAACATATCAAAGCAAATGTTGCTCTTCCCTTACACAACTTTGTGTAAAATGTTCTGCCAGTTTCTCCTGCACACAGGCAGCACAGGGAGCAAGGAAGCAAGGAAGCAAGGAAGCAAGCAAGCAAGCAAGCAAGGAAGCAGCCTCTCAATTATCAACCTCTCTCTCACTCCTCTCAACACCCCATGTTTCTCTGTTAATGACTTGATTAAAGCTCTGATTAAGATGCACTTAACCCATAAACAGCAGTCCCCATTCACACGCCGCCGAAAAGCCAATTAAAGCGAGCCGGCACTTCAATTAAGACCGACAAAAAGGCCGGACGATATCAGAGGCGTTGTGGGGGGAGGGGCCGTCACTTTAACTTCTGCCACCAGCAGAGATTTGGGGCAGGACATAAAAGTAGCATCATCCGATTCTGGGGTGATAATACTTTTGACTATTTATTCTATAAAAAGCCCCAAAATGGGTCGCGGAGTTGAGAGTGGAAAAATAACTTTGAATTGCCTCAAAGTCTTCACTGCACGTCAGTTTAATTAACGACTGACACTGATTTGGTATTCATGTGTCTGTGGGTTTGGATATTCAGAGACTTCTGAAACATGACGAAATCCCAAGTTTGGCATTTGACAAGAAAAAAGGTTGGAAAATATGAATCAAGGTGAACATATAAGATCTAGAAATCATAATTATTATCTGTTTACCTGCTTAGTTTTGATCTTTTGCGTTCGTAAACAAGGGATTCTGAGTCACTTCCCAGCAGTTACCAGTTCAGACGGGCCTTTTTGCATCCAAACTTCTAAACAAAGCCGATTAATTAACTCTCAGGCTTATACCTCTGAACCATAAAGAGCTTACAAATTACCGTGGGGGAAGTGATTACAACCATGGAAAACAATAAATCAATCAATGAATCTAATGAAGCCTGCGTGCCGTCGCTGGCAGTTCGCTCTTACCCTCAGTCATCTGTGGAATAACAATGGGGAAGAGGGGGACCGTAGTTAAATTGTTAATCACAATGTGATACAACAGTCAGCAGATTCCCCATACGAGACAATCATGCCCAGGGTCCTGCCTATCGGCTCAAAGAGAGGACATAATGCAGAAAATATTCTTTCCACCCCACTGGAGAGAGGGACACTCTTCCAAACAATACGCAGAATGTGTTTATTCTGTATGAGAAACAAAACAAAAAGTCATTACTCAGAACCAAAGGGAGGATCGCAGTGATTCAGACACAAATAATGTATTCAATCTCATTCAATCTCATCTTTTTTATATATAAAGATATTTATTTGTTTGTAAAGATTACGGCTCGGGATGGGATAATGTCGTAATAACATAATATGATTAATATATCGATTAAAGCCGACTGGGATTTCTTCCCACAAGGAGGTCAGAGGTCAGCTGGAGAAGAAGAAAAAAACAGCCTTGGAGTGGTAACTACGCGATGGCTTGCTCAGCAGCACTTCAGCAGGGAGGATATTTTAAATTGGGCAATTTTAGCTGCATGCAAATGTCACTGAGAGCGTTGCAGAAGTCATTCTCCATCTTGTCTTGAAACCACAGCACTTCTTAAGAGTGTGTTCGTATCATGCCTTAAACATATCACCGTCTCTAAGGATCCTCTTGGTTTTATTGAGGTAATGGCTCATTACTGTGACTTGAGATCAAATTGTGACGGTGTTAACACAGGCAGATTGGTGGGCAGGGACTCTTTAACAGTACAGATTGGGTGATAACGAGGAAGTGCTCTAAACGGGCAATAATTGGTCCTGGCCTGAGACTTCTGCAACTTCCCTTCAGATAAGTGATTTGGGGAGTCATGTTTCTTGGCCGAGGAAAGCTTCTAGGAAGACGAATGTCTCGTGTGAAGTTGTGATCCGGATGAACTGGCAGGGGCGGCCTCAGACCATCAGGGGACTGCAATGGGCTCTTCTTGTATAGGCAGTGCCGTACTTTTGGTTTAAACAAAGACTGGACTCATATAATCAACTAAAACCTGTCCTGGGCCTTTGTTGAATTTCAAGGTTGTTCAAGTTGTTGCTTCACCATGTAGCCTCAGAATACCAATGTTGTTCCTGTGTTGCATCCAATTTGAGACTAAAACTACTAACTAAGTATAAGAATGTTAAGACCACTCACAAATACCTGACGAACATCACCATCATGCTGCTCTCCTGGCCAAATCCCCCTTAAAGAAAAGACCACCTTAATCTCAATGGGACTAATTGGTTTATAAAGGGTAAATAAGTAGGACTTCATCCACCTCCTGCATTTGTAAAGAGGTATTCAGAGAGATCGCCTTCAGCATACAGTCATGCAAACAGGATCTCATTAGCGAATGCAAATGAGAAAACACCAAATCTTCGCGGAGAGGCAGAAGTGTATCTCCCTGGGATAGCTGGAACATGACAGCTCACCAACCGCCCCCACGCTGGGCACCAAATGTGATGGTCCGCTCCTGCTGCTCGTCTTAACCGGATGCAGGACCAAACCATAAATGTACGAGTAGGGGGGGGGGGGGGGGGGGGGGGGCGCAAGGAAGTGGGTCACTAGAGATCTTCACCTTCTGCTATTTGGAGTGATGGATATTAGAATAAGTCCATTTTATAAATTTTTATAGTCTGAAAATACAAAATTCTTTAAGTGTATTTGCATGAAAGTTTAGTTTAGAATCTGGCAAGTTGAATTTTGCACAAATGAAGTCTGTTCTTTATGCACTGGTAACTAATTAACAAAGGTGGTGAACAAAATGGGTTGTAAAACTTTGGAGTACCGGTACAAAGGTTTTTTGATTATTTTTTTTTTTTTACAAAACTCCCATAACTCTCTATTACATCACCGAAGGTGAGAACATCTTTGTGGTTTCCCGCATGCCGTTCAGCTAGGAGGGCCGAAAGCTGCGATCGCATTCGATTGAAGTGATAATTCATTAGGTTCTCTATGTCTGTATGTTGTTGAGAGGGCTTTTCCCAGGAAGTGAGGAAGACGAACCCTCGGAGCCAATCGGAGCTCTCGTCTGTCGTGACATCACGAGCTGCGGCGGGCAGAGTTCCTGGCATGGCCTCAGACCAACAGACCTTCTGCTCCCAGCAGGGTGGAAGTGGCCGAGGGCAGGCCGGCGATGGCCAGGTCACCAGCTTTTTCCTCCTGCCCGGCATGAGCTCTGCGGGAGGGGAGGCCGGCAGGATGGCAGCATGTCAGAAACAGCCCTTTAGACGTGTCAAAAAGCCGGCACAGCTAGGGGAAGCTGCTCATCGAGCGTGACAGAGAGAGAAGCGTGAGGCCGCGGTCCAGACCGGCTGCCCAATGAACGCACGATGACCAAACAGCGTTATAGTAGTGAGATAAGCCGATTTAAGCTATAGAAATCATACGTTTTCATCATCACAGAGAGTATAGTGTCCGAAATAAACAACGGGTTTAAACTCATTCAAACAAATGCTGGACAGTTTATTTTTAAAAGATTCCCTCAGACATTTTAAGATGTGCTCTTGTTTGAATAATATATTGTGTCTATTTATTGTTGGCTAAACTGCCTGACACAAGGCGTCTCCATACTTTCCGCTCACAGTGTGTGTCATTGGTGTTTTCCAGTTGCCACATCACATGCATATAGACCATGATTGTGTTGTGATTATCACAATTTCATTCTAGCAACACACATTGCACACACAAATTCAGATTTAAAAGCAGAGTGGAGAGCATATTTATTGCCTCTCAACGGCTCTCAACGTGGCTAAGGTGCTTGCAGCTAAGGTGCTTGTGTGACGCCCACCAATGTGCTTACATGTGGTTTAAAGTAAGCTTTGTGTATTCAAAATGATACTGTTTAATACTGTTTAAAAGAGGAACTGAAATGCTAAATTCTGTACTGAAGTGCAGTCCACCATGTCGCCAGCAGGGGGCAGGGTGGTGGTTTATGACGTTTTACGTCAGTCAGACGTTTTATGTCAATCAGCTGGTTTACGGCGCGAATTCCCTCATTCTGCAAGTAGTGAACAGATGTGAACAAGTGGTTGTGTCATCTTTGTGTCCTGTTTGCAGGTGGGTGAGAATAATGAGAATTGTATGAGGTTGTTTGAATGAAAATACTGTTTTGCTGCATATATGAGTGGGTGTTCAGTTTAATTGTCCAGTGTGCAGCGCGCGCAAAAATGTCACGTCAACTTAACTTTAAGGCAACTTTAAAGACATGTTGATGAATAAAGATGATGTGACTGTGGCAGAACTTAAAGGATTCTTACAGTCTCATTTAAGAGAAAAGAATAGCACTGAACTATTTCAGGAGTTGATGTGCACTAAACAGAACGATAATGAGACTCCACAACAATTCCTCTACAGAGTAATTGGACTTAAACAGAGAATATTGTTTACATCTAACCTTCCAGATGCAAGCATAAAGTACAGCAGAGTTACAGTCCAAGATGTCTTCTTACACACAGTGTACCAGGGACTGGGACATAGACATAATGATATCTGCAGGGAACTCAAACCTCTTCTCTCAGATGCTGAGGTGAAAGATGAGACAATCCTCAGACACGTGATGAGAATAACCAGTGAGGAGAGTGAGAGACAGCAGAGGTTAGGCCCAACACCCCGCCAAAACCAAACTAATGTTCGCAGTGCACAGTTTGGCGCGAGCACAACACAAGAACAGTGTGCTAAGCAACAACTCACCGAACGTGCAGCTGGAATGGACATAATACAACAACTCTCAGCCAAAATTGAGGCACTCACCAGAGTAGTAGACTCAATGAAACAACCCATGCAGCCACTGAAAACAGAGCAGACGTGCCAGTGTTCAATGAGGAAAACGACTAACCGAAGAAGGGAGAGAACTAATGGCTGTCCTAGATGTGTTGAGCAGGGCCTGTCTAACTGTAACCATTGCTTCTACTGTGGTGAAGAAGGTCACAGGGCTTTAGGCTGTCTCAAAAAGCCCAAGCATCAGGGAAACTGGAGCCGGTCGCTGCAGGGGGACGCCCAGTGATCGGGTCTCAAACGTCCCAGCCAAATGGTGTCAGTGAAAACCAGATTCACACAAGGAGCATCTCTAAGACAAACAGCACACCATCTACTCCTCCAGTAGTATCTTGTGCAAAAGGGAGAAATGGACAGAGCAGGATCTCCACCGAGCTACCACAGGAACCATTGAACACCCGAAATGAACACATTGCCAGATTAATTGGGAGACAAGCTATAATCCAATGTTACCTGGACGGGCTAGCTGTGCATGCTTTGTTGGATACAGGGGCTCAAGTCAGTATGATTGACCGGTCCTGGAAAAACAAACACTTACCTCATCTTGAGACCCGGCCAATTGCTGAATTGATGAAAGAAGACGATGAGCTGGAAGTGTATGCGGTGAACGGAGGCCTCATCCCATTTGATGGTTGGGTTGCAATAACAGTGAACTTGCCTGGGAATGAAAATCCCAACCTGCTGATCAGTGTCCCTTTTTTAGTGAGTAGTCTACCCCTAGAGAGGCTGCTGGTTGGTTTCAAGGTGGTGGAGGAACTGATCCTAGGACAACCAGAGCAAATCATTCCAACACTGGTTACCCTGTTAAGTGGGGCCATCTCAATCCCAACCGACAAAGTCGAAGCTATAGTGAGCTGCATGTCCACCACAAAGCCCAGCATACAGCATGGACGCCTGAGAGTAGGCCAACAAGACATTGTCATTCCCGCTGGCCAGGTCGCCTGGATAAAGTGCAGAGTTCCATCCAACATGGATCCAGCTGACCGCCTTGTCTTGTTTGAAACGGATGAAAACAGCGTGCCATTAGAACAGTTAGATGTTGGTGAAGGCTTGCTTGAAGTTCAAAACCAGAAGCGACCATATTTAGCGGTGCCGGTAGGGAACAATACAAAACATGACATCACCCTGCCACGAAAGACAGCTCTGGGTAATATTCAATCAATCGCTAAAGTAGTTGAAACTTACTCACCTAACCAAGAACCAAAATACCACTCGAAACAGGATGTGACAATCAACAGTGCCACTGTTCCATCTACTGGTCAAAACATATCATCCTGGCACCCACCAGTTGATGTTAGCCACTTAGAAGAGGAACAGCAAGAGGCAGTAAAGAAAATGTTATATGAGGAGTCAGCAGCTTTCGCACAAGATGGCGACAATATTGGCTGTATTCCGAGTCTGCAAATGTCGATCAATCTCAAAGATGATATTCCTGTTCAGAGAGCATACAGCTCTGTGCCAAAGCCACTACTCAAGGAAGTTAAGGAGTATGTCCAGGACCTTCTGGCAAAGGGATGGATAGTGAAATCCAAGTCTCCTTACTCTGCGCCAGTGGTGTGCGTTCGAAAAAAAGACGAAACGTTACGCCTCTGCATAGATTATCGTCTGCTAAACCAAAAGACTGTTGCTGATCGTCATCCACTACCCAGGATTCAAGACCTGACTGACACCCTTGGTGGTTATTCCTGGTTCAGTATCTTGGACCAGGGAAAAGCTTACCATCAAGGTTTTATCGATCCAGGATCCAGACATCTCACGGCCTTTATCACGCCCTGGGGCCTCTACGAGTGGGTGCGTATTCCTTTTGGCCTTTCTAATGCGCCTGCAGCCTTTCAGAGGAGTATGGAGGAGATGCTTGGCTCCCTTAGGGACGAGTACTGCATTCCGTATCTCGATGACGTCCTCTGTTACGCAAGGTCTTTTGAAGAGCATGTGGAGGGAGTCCGCAAGGTCCTACGCGCTCTCCAGTATCATGGAGTAAAACTAAGGCCTGAGAAATGTGAACTCTTCCGGCGTGAGGTCCGTTACGTGGGAAGACTGGTATCTGCGGAAGGAGTGAAAATTGACCCAAAAGACCTGGATGCAGTGCTGTCGCTCAAAACCAAGACACCACAGACAGTAGGTGATATCAGAAGGATCCTTGGTTTCCTAAGCTACTACCGATCCTACATTCAAGATTTCTCACGGATTGCAAAGCCTCTTTACGAGTTGCTGCAGGTGAAACATGGCATGTCAGTGAATACAATGCACAAAGGGAAATCCAAGGGACCACAACTGTTCTCTAGAGCCCCTGTAGAATGGTCAAAAGAACATCAAGCCACACTAGAGCGACTCGTAGACATGCTCACAAGCCCACCTGTGTTGGCATACCCAGATTTTAATTACCATTCGTACTTCATACTGATGCATCAGAGCAGGGCCTCAGGGCCATCCTTTACCAGCAGCAGGAAGGGAAGTTGAGGGCCATTAGTTATGGATCGAGAACGTTGACACCTGCTGAGAAAAGTTACAATCTACACAGTGGGAAGCTGGAATTTCTTGCCTTGAAATGGGCAGTGTGCGAGAAGTTCAGGGATTACCTGTACTATGCGCCTCATTTCACCATATATACAGACAACAACCCCCTCACCTACATCATGAGCACAGCAAAGCTAAATGCTGTTGGACATCGTTGGGTAGGAGAACTCAGTGATTTCCGATTTGATGTGAAGTACCGGCCTGGGAAGGTTAACATAGATGCAGATACATTGTCTCGTATCCCGCTAGATATTGAGAAATACATCACAGCCTGCACTGAGGAGCTATCCCAAGATGTTGTCTGCACGACCTGGGAGGGAAACAAAGCAGCTCAGAGAAAGGATGTTGCCTGGATTGCTGCCTTGCATATCGCCTCTTATAGCACAAGCCAAGAGCCACGTACGCTCCTGCCAACAATAAGTCACGATGAGCTTGTTCGAGCACAGGGAGAAGACCCCACCATCGGAGAGGTCGTGAGGCTCAAGGAAACGAGCGCAATTCCCACCGATGAGACACGGAAAGCAGCAAATCTACTCACCAGAAAGCTCTTACATGAGTGGAACAAACTACACCTGGAAAATGGGCTCCTGTACAGACTGACTGATGAAAGACAACAGCTTGTCCTGCCGGCAAAATACAAGCAGGTGGCATTGAAACATCTTCATGACGAGATGGGACATGTGGGAACTGAGAGGGTGATCCACCTGGCTAGGGAACGGTTTTATTGGCCATATATGAAGAGAGACATAGTGGACTATGTCACAAGAAGGTGCCCATGTATAAAACAAAAGAAACCGGTCACCCACACACGTGCCCCCATGGGTAGTATAACATCTAACTCCCCTCTAGAGCTTGTATGTATTGACTACTTACATCTTGAGACCAGTCGAGGTGGCTACCAATACATTCTGGTGATAGTTGATCATTTCACACGATTTGCCCAAGCCTACGCTACAAAGAACAAATCTGGACAAACTGCGGCAGAATGCATATACAATGACTTCATACCCAGGTTTGGTTACCCGTCAAAACTGCACCATGATCAGGGTCGTGAGTTTGAAAACGAGTTGTTTCGGACGCTTCAGAAGCTGTCAGGGGTTGGTCATTCCAGGACGTCGCCATACCACCCACAAGGCAACCCAGCCGAGAGGTTCAATCGAACTCTACTGCAGATGTTGCGAACGCTGGCCGACAGGGAGAAAGAGCGTTGGAAGGACCATCTCCCACATATTATACATGCGTATAATTGTACCCGACATGAGTCCACTGGCTACTCGCCCTACTATTTGCTGTACGGACATCATCCACGCCTGCCAATCGATCTTTTATTTGGCCGGGTGGGAGATGCAGATCTAGTCACACCCAAGGGATATGCACAAAAGTGGGCAAAGAGAATGTCTGATGCTTATCAGATTGCAAATGAGAACAGCAAGAAGTCAAGTGCTAGAGGCAAGTCCTATTACGACAGCAAGATGAAAGGAGCAGTCCTACAGCCCGGAGACAGAGTGCTGGTAAGGAACCTCAATGAGCGAGGAGGGCCCGGGAAGCTAAGATCCTACTGGGAGAAGACTATATACATAGTCCAGGAACAAGTATCCGAAAATCCTGTGTATGTTGTCTATCCAGAGGCTGGAGATAAGCTGAAAAAGAGAACTCTGCATCGCAACCTGTTGTTACCTGTGAGCGACTTACCTGTTGAAACTCCTCTTTGTGCAGAGAAGTCAGTACCTGAGACACGACAGAGGAAAAGGCAGGCCCGAGTCAGTGATTTGGAGGAACAGACAGATAAGAGTGATGACTCAGAAGATTCAGAGGATGAACACAGCACTGGAGGCTATTGGCTACGGATACCTATGAGCAGAACAGAGCAGAGAGGTTCAGTCCAAGTGCCTGAAACACCTGGTTCAATCCAGAGAGGATCAGCCCAAAGATCTCGAAGAGATGAAAACTGGGGTGAGAATGAATACTTACCTGTTACAGTGCCTGAAAGGGAAGAGCAAAGACAACCACAAAACACTGAGAATGAAAACCTACCTTCGTCATTCCAAACAGAAGCAGAGAATGGACATGAAGAGAGACCAGTGACCCCACCCCCAGCAAACATACACACAGAGGTTAGGCGATCTGCTAGGGAAAGAAAGCCGAGGCACATGCTGACCTATGACACACTTGGCCAGCCTTCATTACAACCGAACCCTACAGTTAACACAGTCGGGGCCTATAGTGCATCTTACTTACCATTTTGGGGTACACCCTATCATTTCCCACTGACATACCAACCTGCACCGTACATGCCACCAACATACATGCCATACATTACACCGGTTTATTGATTTTAAAGGGAGTTTTGGATGTTGAAAGAGTTATATGTATTTTGATAAAGTTAGTTTTGAGACTTTTGAATTTTGGAAATGTCAGGAGCCATTTTGTTATTTTGTCGGGGAGTGTGTGACGCCCACCAATGTGCTTACATGTGGTTTAAAGTAAGCTTTGTGTAAAAATGGCGCCACATCGTCATGTCCGTCAAGATTCCATATTGTTTGGCTCAATGAATGTTTCCTGTGATATTATTATTTTCTAATGCTGTTGAAATGCAAGTTATTATTTGTTTATGCCTCATGCTGTTGAACAGGCTAAATAAATATGTGGATTCTGCAAAGCACCGAAGTAGTGAACAGACGTGAACAAGTGGTTGTGTCATCTTTGTGTCCTGTTTGCAGGAACATATTATCTGCTTCCCAGGTACCAATCCTGGTACCTGTAACACTTGCAGCTAACGTGCTTGCAGCTAACGTGCGCTCAGCTAACGCGCTTGCAGCTAACATGCGCTCAGCTAACGTGCGCTCAGCTAACGTGCTTGCAGCTAACGTGCTTGCAGCTAACATGCTTGCAGCTAACGTGCGCTCAGCTAACCTGCTCGCAGCTAACGTTCTAACAGTGTGAAAAACCGCAACATTGCGGCGCAGCTAACAGTGTTAACCTGATGGGGAGCTGGAGGATGCCTCAGGTCTGGCCAGCGTTATCCGCCGTATCCGCCTGTGCACAGCGGCGGCCATGAACTAGCCGTGGGTCACGCTTGCATGCGCTAAAACGCACTTAAAGGCATGCGCAGCAGACTGAACGAAGCACAGAGAAGCTTAGAAAACAACACACAAGAGAGGGAGAGGGACTTAATTTACTGCTCAGACCATCGCTCCACTATATCTTTACATAGCAAATAGTTGTTTGCTGCTATGTTAATGTTCAGAATATCACATTCAGAATCTTTCACGTGAGAACAGAGTATTTCCCCCTTCGACAGATGAATGTGAACTGTGCATACATCATTTGGCACAGTGAAGCTAAAACATACAAGTGACGTAACAATAAGCGAAAGACTTTTAAATCAGCGTATCTCATTCCAGGGGAGACTTCAACGTACTTCTGAAGGAGGGCGAGTAACAGATGTGTACATGGGTAATGCTAATGCTCCACTGGGATAACCGAGATGCCGATGTACAGACTGCAATAGAAACTTTGCAACGCTTCACACGTTCTCACGTCTGACTCAGTGGTGTTAGCATCAATGCATGTGGCCGTACGTATGTGTTTGTGTGTCAAATGGGTAGTTTGCTAAATAAAGAAAGAGAAAGTTAGAGGGGAAAGAGAGAGTATCATTTGATTTTAATCCAACACAAATTGGTGCTTGAGAGTAAACCTTTGATTACATTTACTGTATATAATACATTTACCTATAGACTCGCTGAAATACAAGTGACGACACAAAAAAAGCAAAGCCGTTGACAAAGGGAGTGAAAGCCAAGCAGGGGGTGGGGGGATACTTCTGTGTCAAAGCAAATTCAAGACCACTGAAAGTCTTACTCTATATTCATGACTTCCTGAAATAATCAAACAACTCAATCAGGTTATCGGTGCGATCCGAGGAGGTGTACTAGCTTGAGGCTGTTTGCTGTGCAAATAGTTTACTCAACTAGTTGATTTGTCTTGTCTGATGTGCAATGTGTTTATTTCAGAGGTGGCGACCTGAGTCATTAATCCTCTCACGGTCTTTGTCATGTAAAGGCCTCTCTAAGCATGCAAGCAGCAGCAGCAGCTGAGCATCGTCTGGTCTTGTGAGGTTTCCTAAAGCTGTTAACGGTGCCCCGTTAGCACGGTGAGGGCAGCGTCATTTAAAGTCTGAATGTGGCCCTCCTTTGAACTGAAGAAGCGGAAAGAACCCGGGAGAAAACAGTCTGATGTGAGCGCCTTCACAAGCCTGAATGATCTGTGAATTCCTCGTGACAAACCTGGATACTGGGGGCAACAAATGGGCAACGTCCATCAACCGGCTACCTTGTGTTTTCAATGAGCTACAGTCGCCCAAAAAAAAGTAAGTTAGGTGTTTCTCTATGTCTGTGTCAGTGGCTACAACACAAATGTGCACCAATTATGGCAAAATCCCAAATGCAGTGTGCTCTTTTCATTGGGGCTCCTCACTGTTCTGCGCCATTAGCATCCTATTGATGTGCATATCTATACTGGTCTCTGGCCACAAAGATGCAGCTGAGTTTCAATCTCGGCAGGTTCCATTTGTGCGGGTTATTGTTGTGAAAATTAAAAGAATTGTGTTCATTATTATGTTGTATGTGTGCCTTTTATTGTCAGTGAGGTACATTTACTTTCCCCAAGCTCTCATTCCACAGTCTGACACCTTTTGTTCAAACATGTTATTAAAGTATTGCAATGAATGAGCAACTTTTACGGCTATTCTTGTGCTGAAAGTTTTGAAAAGTTGTGACCAACTCCAAATCTGCAACACCGCCTTTTCTGAAATGTCTTTACCTCTGTTGAAATACGAGTTTTTGTGTGTGTGTATTTGTAAAAATCAGTGTTCTAGGAATGACAAAGAGATCACAATATAAGACCACCTACTCTGTGCACTATTGACCTCCATGCCGGCACACTGATGGGTCTGTTATGATGTCTTTGTGAGGACGATGGGATGGATGAGATTCATGGAGCCTCGCTCTTATACACCTTTGGCTGAGATGCCCCTCCCCTGGAGACCATGGAGCATCTGATAAGAGGCTGCTATCTGTGCGTCATGGCCACACAGAGCCGCTACCCTCCGATCATCCTCCTCCACAAGGCTCAGGCTTCACCTTTCCACTCCTCGACCCCAAACACGGCATGATGCCCTGCGCTATGGGCTCGGCGTCGCAGGTTATTTTTGCGCACTGAAGTTTTTATTTAGCTGAAATGACTCTGGTGCCTTGAAATTGATTTTTTGTTTAAACGGAAACAGGAGAGAGAATCGCTTGGTAAGTTGTATATATTTCTGTTTTGTTTTACATGGGATAGGCATATATACATGAATTAATTGAATGCTTGCGTTTTTATTAGGACACTGCCCGGTCATTCAGCCCTGAAATAAATGAGAAATTCAGCTGCAATTTAGCCATTGGAATTATTTGACAGGGATTCAATACACATTAAATAATTTTGTCTACGCGCAGACTTATTTGTATGTCTTTATTATTATTTTTCTTTCTTCCTTGGACAGGATGGTTTACGTTTGTTTGTTGCTGTCTGATCCAAGAAACATCACAGGCTTCTTCAAACGGAAAAATAATTGCCTATTTCCCCTTTTCACGTCGGCTATCCCGTTGGGAGACAGAGTCGCATCAGAATTGAACGAATGCAAATTCATCAACTCTGAATAATAATATAGGATTAACGGCATTCCGTCTAATAGAGAAAGATGTATTTATTTTTTCCCGCAAAGAGATGTTTGTGAAGATAAGTAGATTATTTAGTAAAAAGAAAAAGAAAAAAGATTTGTTGTTTTGTTCGCACGGTTTAATCTCACTGATTTTCCAGAATCGTGGGTGCAGCTTTCACTTCTGTTTTTCGCCGACACCTCAATATGCCCCTTCACGAGAAATCTGTGCTTTTGACTTCTTAAAGTTTCTCATGTGATTTACAAGAAATGGTCTCTTACTTCAAGGCGATCGCCCTCCAAAAATGTTGAATATTAAGCTTCCCAAATAAACATAAACTCACCACTTCACCTCATTTCTGATCGGGTCAGTTACAAATTAGTCATGGTTCCCGTTTTTAAAGCTCTCCTTGTGAATTAAATACATAAATAAAATAATAATTAGGGGCGCTTGCCTTATTTTATTACACTGAGTCCAATAGGATAATTAATGTTTTACACATAGAAAAAAAACATTAAAAGATAGGCGATGGCAAATGTGAATTGTTTCTAAGTTACTGTGAAGTCACTTATTTAAATGAAATGCATCAGTTTAAGTTTTGATGGGCTTCACAGCCACACCCCGATACGCCCACGGTGATCAGCTCTGCTTTGAGGGGAAACAGGTCACTTTACCCTCCATGAAGGCCCATCCTGCTACGCGCAATTTGGCACTTTGGCCTTTTAAGAAGATGGTGATCAGCCCCGTGACTGCAGATGTTTCTCCTCTTAACCACAATCTGTTTCTGTCTCCGGATTTCAGACTTCAGTGGAAGTTTTTCCTCAGAAGACACCTGGCTTTATAAAACAAAAACCTGTTTTAGTGATTCCTGTGGAGGGGGAGGGGGGGGGAGAAGACCCCTGGAACAGATCAGTCTGAGATCAGAGAAAGCAAAGCAAGTCTGTGAGGAGACCAGAACAGCAGTCATGCTCGGCGGTGAAGGGGACAGCAGCACCGCGGAGGACCGGCGCAAGTCCCCGGCTGTGGATGGGGCCGACCCGGCTGCTGGCAGCAGGTACGCGGAGCACGGCATGGGGGCTGACCGGTCCTACTACATCCCTCCGACGGGTTCTAAACCAAGCCCAGAAGCCCCGAACCCCTGCTCTTTCATCCCTTACACGCCCAGCGGCTCGGTTTACGCGTCCGGCGCGGGCCGGTACCCGTCGTCTCTCCACCTGGGCTCCGTGTTGCCCCCCGCGGGGTTTTCCCCCTCCGCCGCGGGACGCAGTCACTTCAGCCCGGCTTACCAGCTCGGGCAGAGCCCCGGCTGCCTCTACCCGCCCTACAGCAGCTCGGGGTCGGCTCTCGGCGGCATCGCTCTGCCCGGCGCCGGCCCGGGCATGAGGGCCCAGGTGTACCTGTGCAACCGGCCGCTGTGGCTCAAGTTCCACCGGCACCAGACCGAGATGATCATCACCAAGCAGGGCAGGTGAGACGGCGGGATGGAGAGGGAAACGATTATCCTGCAATAAAACCTCTGTTTTTATTCGATTATCGTGTATTTATTGTTGTTGTGATCCTGCAGACGGATGTTCCCGTTCCTGAGCTTCAACATCGCCGGGCTCAACCTCACGGCGCACTACAACGTGTTCGTGGAGGTGGTGCTGGCGGACCCGAACCACTGGAGGTTCCAGGGGGGCAAGTGGGTCACCTGCGGCAAGGCGGACAACAGCGGCCAAGGTACGGAAACAGGTCGATATTTGACATTACTAACATTTTATTTTGTTTCAATGTTGGATTGAGATTTAAATTGTTAACCTCTGAATTAAAAAAACGAAACATAAAATAACTGCAATATTTTCTATTTGCAAAAAAAAAATACAAATATTTCGATATAAATCAGGCTTGTGTGTACATGGAGTTTGATGTTGGAATACTTGTTTATTTCAGGGAACAAAGTCTACATCCACCCAGAGTCTCCCAACACGGGGGCCCACTGGATGAGACAAGAGATCTCCTTCAGCAAGCTGAAACTCACCAACAACAAAGGGACCAACCACAACACTTCACAGGTATGCTGCACTTATAAATACATAGATTACCCTAAACTAACGTCTTTAACCCTCACCGAAGATTTTGTATTAACTTGTTAATTACAATGTCAACATATCATATATTTTTTTTGCATTGAAATATACAGTTAAATGTCTACCCTGGTAAATAATCCGGAAATAAATAGATTGAAACGCACCATTATTAGTTTCACGTATAAAAAGACAATTTCAAATATGTTTTAATTAATGCTTGGAAGTAAAACATTGTTGCATAATTTGCACAATTAGACCAAACCACTCGTAAATATATATATATATGTATGCAGAAACCCGACGTATTTGCACAAATTGGACATGTTTAAAAAAATAAAATTCTCTGATGATTTAACGGATTTTGCCATGTTGATCGTGCAGATGATTGTCATGCAGTCGCTGCATAAGTACCAGCCCAGGCTGCACATCGTGGAGGTGACGGAGGACGGAGTGGAGGACATGAGCAGTGACGCGAAGACTCAGAGCTTCACCTTCCCAGAGAACCAGTTCATAGCTGTGACCGCCTACCAGAACACTGACGTAAGCACCAGCCCTTCCTGTCTGCTCCTCTTATGGCACAATGTGTTTGAACTATATGGTTATCATAGAATATCTCTGCTTTATAAATAGGAATTACATTTGTAACTCATTCAATGGAGTATGATTCTTATTCTAATGTTAATCATCTGCTATTTCCGTGTATATTTCAACATGCACTGCAGGATGCTTGTTCTCTCTTTATCTCCTGATATGAATCGTGTTCTTCCATTTTGCTTTGTTTTAGATTACACAGCTGAAAATTGATCACAACCCTTTTGCCAAAGGATTCAGAGATAATTATGACTCGTGAGTATTTTTATGTCATTCTCACACATTTCTTACCAACTATATATGAACCGAGTATTACATATCACATTTTAACAACACGTGAATACATACAATTATATTATTGCATTGACTGCCGTGCTGTTTTGTAAATGTTTTGCACCCTGAGATCTGTAGTTTCATATGCTTGTGTTTTTCTTAAAGAGGTTTTTTTCACACCGTGATTCTTTCCACCCAGACTCTGTCCTCTCTTGACCTCAAGTTCACACCTCCATGTGTTTTCCAGGATGTACACAGCTCAAGAGAACGACCGCCTGACGCCGTCCCCCACCGACTCGCCCCGGGCCCACCAGATCGTCCCCGGGGCCCGCTACACCATGCAGCCGCTCTTCCAGGACCAGTTCGTTAACAGCCTCCCCCAGAACCGCTTCTACAACAGCGAGAGAGCGGTGCCGCAGACCAACAGCCTCCTCTCGCCTCAGACGGAGGACGGGACTTCGCAGAGGTGGTTCGTCACCTCCATGCAGCAAGGGGCCAACGGCACCGGCACCGGCAGCAAGCTAGACCTGACCCCCTATGAGGGGGAGTACTCCAGCTCCCTGCTTCCTTATGGGATCAAATCCCTGTCCATGCAAACGTCCCACGCTCTGGGCTACTACCCGGACTCTCCTTTCACCACCATGTCTGCGGGGTGGGGGTCCAGAGCGGCATACCAGAGGAAGGTCTCTCCCAGCCTGCCTTGGTCTCCCAGGCCCAGTCCCACCACTGGTTTCCCAGAAGACTCGAACAAAGTTAAGCCCCAGGTGGAAGAGGAGGTGAACGGCAGCGGAAGCCTGATCTCCTCCTGGACGGACACACAGTCATCTCTGTCCTTAGAGAAGGCCGATTCTTATGCCGCGGCCTGCAAGCGAAGGCGCTTGTCACTCGGCGGTGCCGGCACAGAGGACTCGCCCTCTGACATCAAGTGTGAGGACTTGGCCTCTGTCGCCATCAACAGCAGCTCCTCAGCCAAAGGCATGGCAGCTTACTATTCCTTTTACACAAACCCTTGAATGGGTCGTCGTCTCTCATTTGGTTCGCTCTTCATTTGCCATGCGCCATGAATAAGAACTCATATTCTACGCTTTCTATTTTGGGGGAGGGGGTTATGTGCACACCCATAATTTGTCTTGGTGGTGATACATGTGGTGGTCATGTTTTTCAACTTTTGTGGCGAGACAGGAAGCATTAAGGACACAAATAATAAAACACGTATGACATCAAAAGTCAAAGAAGGCATGTGGCTCAATAAGCATCAGCATCCTGAGTTATTGTTGCATATTCTGTCTATTTTGTCTATCTTTTTTTCACCACCCCATTATGTAACTGTGTATTTGAACGCATTTGTTAAGTTCCTCCATTTAAAAAAACAAGCAAACAGTGTTCTCTGTGTTTCCTTGGCCATACATTACTGTATCTGCCTTTACAGTGAGGGTATGTGTTTACAAATTATTTATTGAAGGCCTGTTGATATGAAATTTGTGCACTCATAAATGTGATGATGATGATGATGATGATATATACTATACCTTCATGGCAACGTTCAGATATTTGATAATAAAAGGCATATGTGTTCTATCGAGTATCTGATTGTTTATTTCAAGTTATGAGTGTTTAAATACAACATACTTTACACATGATGGACTAATACTTGTATTTAATAGAAGCATTTGTTTGCTATATTAATTCACCAGTTAAAGATAGTCTGTACATTGCACATTAAGAACCAGCCAAATGCATTCCTTCATCAGTCAAAACTGATTAAAGAAGTCAAAGGATAACGCCCATTTGTTTCCTTGGGCTCTGTCGCACTCTAGTGGTGATTTATTGAACACACAGCTATGAAATCAATCACAACAGCAGCCTGTTGACTTGGAATCACAGACTGTGGCCGTTTCTCAATATGTGTACTTCTCTGTACTTGTGAACTCGTGAACTTCTGAAACGTCATCAGTCCGAGCCCAAGTACTGTTCCAATTCAAAGTTCGCATCGAGCCAAGCACGGTGAAAATGCCCGGATGTGGCTCGCTCCTCCCATTTTACCGAGCCTGCATCGGTGCTGACTTGTGTGTACTTTGGACGGCCAAATATCCCAGAATGCATTTCACTCCAGCAAACAGAAGAAATGGCGGCGGAGACAACACAACTGTAAGTTGAAACTTTCTAAATACTACTGCTGTTAAGTCACACAAAGTAATTTTAGGATGTTTTTAGGCGATAAGTTAGTTGTTTAAGAATCAAATTGGTCTTCGGTTTGTCGAGATTCAGCCGATTTAAAAATTTGCTCCGGCGATGTCGGAGCCGCTAGCGGGACCGTCAGTAAACCAGCACCGGGGCTCAGCGTCACGGGGCCCGGCTAGAACAGCCTGATGTCGGGAAGTCTTTTTGAAATTTGCCGGTGGTATTGACGTCTCCGTTGAACGGTTAAACATGAGCTATAATTCGGTTTGGTTGAATCTAACGAACAATCTTTTGGTCTCAATAGTCTATTGTTTGTTTACAGGTAACGTTAAATCCGTTTTATTATTACAATTACATTTTAATTTAACTTTAACGTTGACCTAGAGCCCTGTCTTTTAACTTCTGACCGACTTGTTAGCTCCTCTCTATCCATATTGTGCAGACTGATTATGCTCTATCAATGTGCATTATAACCTACAATTTTAATGAAGGGACATCTGAGGAAACCTGGGCCCATATAGAATGAGAAGCTTGTAAATAAATGTATTGTTTGATTTTCAACCCAGGATATTCAAGCAATTGTGTATATTTACAACAACAAACAATTACAAAGTCCTGTTGTTTACAGATAGTTATTTACAGTCAGGCAGTTACATTTCAATTATACAGAACAAGAAGAAGAACATTGCAAAAGAACTATGTTCTTCCAGTGGACATAACTTCATCTGGGGAGGTTTAGTATCTACAAGTAGTCATGTTGACCCAGACATGAGGCAGTCCTTCTGGGCAGCAAGCCTTCCTCTGATCCTGTTCCGTTTTCTGTTTATATAATTAATAAATATATATCTATAATGCCCTCATGTGCTCTGCAGGAGGAAGAATCCGGACGTGACACCCATCGATGGCACCGGCAGCACAGCGGAGCGCCTCATGGCCGGCAAGGCCCCACCTCCTCCATCTCCTCTGCTTTGGGGAAATGCACAACTCTATGGAGGATCGTCATCATTTCCTCCACCACGTTGTGGACGGTCCTGCACACGGTGGCATGGCAGAGATGTCTGAGGTGACCCTGTAGGAGGCTCCACAAGCAGCCAGCACACCGTCACCAGCAGCTCAAGCTCATGGCTCCATCCATGGTTGTTTTGCCGGGGCAGCATCTGGACCAGTATGTTGATCCTGTTCCTGGAGAGCCTGAAGGCTGGTCTCAGGTCAGCTTCAGACCATGTTGATCCTGTTCCTGGAGAGCCTGAAGGCTGGTCTCAGGTCAGCTTCAGACCATGTTGATCCTGTTCCTGGAGAGCCTGAAGGCTGGTCTCAGGTCAGCTTCAGACCATGTTGATCCTGTTCCTGGAGAGCCTGAAGGCTGGTCTCAGGTCAGCTTCAGACCATGTTGATCCTGTTCCTGGAGAGCCTGAAGGCTGGTCTCAGGTCAGCTTCAGACCAGAACACAGAAAGAATCGGGACATGGTCCTTCAGTTGCGCATACCGCTGAACAGGACTTTGGTCCTGTTAAAAAACAGGATATTATTTTGAAACATTGTTGTAACATTAATGTATGTAGTATTTGTGTTTTGACTATTTAATAATAATAAATAATGATTTCTAAATATGAATTGTTGAAGTCTACCAGTATTAATATCTGACGTGTGCTTGCTTATGCTGGAGAAGGTTTCTATGTATGTTACTGGTCGACAGGCAATGTAAAACACACACCTATCTCACCAGAGTGCAGAAGTCACTGCAGCCTCCATGATCTCTGGATCGTAGACATGAACACTGTTGTGTCTGTCCTGGTTAATGACTAATGTACGAGACACAGATGAGGTTCAGGTACCTTAGTTTAATGTGTAGTGGTGTTTGTGTATCTGACTGCACTGATGATCAACCTCTTGATGTTTGCGGACCAAGAAGACACATGGTAGGTGTGTATGTGAAATATAGCCTAATGGATGTAATATTTAAATACTTTTATAATGTTACTGTATCAAACCTCCTCTGCCTGCCATCTTATTAGGCCTCGGTAGATTATATATTTATATTGCAACAGCCATGCAATAAATGTTTACATGAGCAGTGTTCTAATGTAAAGGTATTTTCTATGTAATCTAGTTTTTGAGGTATTTCCTTCATCCAATATGAAAGAATATATATTAGATACACCTCCCAGTATAACCAGTAGAGTACAACAGCAGCAGAAACTACATTAAACTAAATGATCAAGTCCCTAAAACATTAAATCTAAGTGTTATACACTATTAAACCACATTATTTCTTTGGGTGTACGAAGTAAACTGTCCCAAAGACAGTGTAAAAATGGGTAGCCTGGTTAAAACAAAGTGTAATGTTAAGACGGACTTACAAAGCAATAAAGATGCTGTTAAGGCACGTCTCCTCTCCCTCCGCTGCATCACGGCTCTTCTTTGAAGGATTCGCCTCCTCTTTGGCTTCTTGATAGAGATGGCCGACCGCAACCGCAATCCTCCGGGTCTGATCCATTACTATTATATATAATATATATAGATGTGTAATATATCTATAATAATATATCTATATATATATATATATATATATATATATATATATATATAAAATAATCAGAAGCAGCTTTATTATAACGGCATTATATATAATATATTAATATATATATATTATATATATATAATATATCTATAATATATATATTATATATATATATAATAATCAGAAGCAGTTTTATCATAACGACATATCTAATATATATTACATCAAATAAATTAATATCTAATATATATTATATCTAATATAACGTTGTATCCACAGCAATCTTCTATACCTTTTCCCGCCACTGGCTCTTTAAATATACGTGCCTGAAGAAAGAGCTGGCAACGTGATGACGTCATCAAGTAAGCTTCCGTTCCAATTCACCGTACTTCTGAAGTCTGGACTTGGAGTCTGGACTTGAAGTCCAGACTCCAAGTTCAGACTTCAGAAGTTCACAAGTCCGTACTTGTGTACTTGGGTATTGAGAAACAGCCTGTGTGTGCAGGTTGAGCTGGACACTAGGTGCATCTGACTGAAAATGAAACTGGCATCCCATTTCTATCCCATGGTGAGACACCATAACAGTCTAAATCCGGAAAGTATTTGAAGTTTGATCACTTTTTGTGTGTATTTTCTTTCCGTATGGACCTGTAGATTGGTTACACACCTGAGCAGGACAGGTATGTACGTCACATTGACACTGCAGCACACACGATGAGCCTTTAGAGACCACGGAAAAGAACAAACAAACCAACAAAAACGCATGCATTTAAGTTGCATATTGCGTGTCATCAGTCCAGAATACTCCCACGGTGTCACGCGAGGACACACAACTCAATTAGTGGGCGTGGGTGCGCGCGAGTGTGTTTCTTTGTCGTTCATCATCGTCTCTGGGGGGGAAAACGAGCCACTTCTTTTTTTTTTTTTTTTACTCCGCCTGTTTTGGGGGGTTTTGTAGCTGCAACCTGGCAACCCGCGCAGCAGACAGAGTCAACGAAGAGTTTTTACAGGAACAACATCGGTGCTTTTTTTGGCCATACGTCATTTATGGATCGCCTCTCGCGGACGACAACCGTGTATCGCTGAGCGCGTGACGGTTGACTCGCGAGCGCAGGTCGTCACGCGCCACCTGTGTAAGTCTGGATACTTGTTACTCACTGTTTACTGTGACTTCGTTAACTGTGCTAGCTAAGTTGGCTAGCACGCTAGCTGCTCCGCTAAGCGCGCGCACTGACGTTAGCCAACGCAGGCGCGAGCGTCATGGTGTGTTTTTTTTGTAATGTTTTTTTTTTTTTAACAACATCCAGCTAACAAGGGTCAGGTTATATCGTGATTAACACGGACCCCTCTCAACACACGGGACGGCTCGCAGCTGACGCCAATCTAAAGGTCAGTCGGCAGGTGAATGTTTTTTTCAGGGACCCCCCAAACGCAACACACCGTTCAAACGGGCGGTTCGTGAACACAACACGTCGGTTTCCAGCTAGTAGCGACAAACGGTAAACACCAGACTGACAAGTGGAAAGCTACGCAGGAGAACTGATAACATATGGCGTGTATGTGCTCAGCGGCGTATTTATGACGTCATGAAGGAGTGTCGTTAATAAACAATTGTCAGATACGTGAATTTACATCTGGAGAGAGTTGGTGTGTGTGTTCTCGCGACTCGGGTGTTTTAATTAACAAGTGTTCGCCCAGGTGAGACGTTTTCTGTTTGTCTTGCGCCTCTGACTTTGTTGTTGTTGTGATGATGATGATGATGATGATGATGGTGGTGGTGGTTCCTGTCCTCGCGCGGCTCTGGCCTGGCACAGGTTCAGCGATGCAAAGTTAACTTGTGCCATCTGGCTTCACTTGTTTTCATGACGTGTGATTCGCTGACGTTTTAGTTAAAGCAACATTTCACCCTTTTTTTTAATATAATAACCATTTACCAGGTAAAGTTATATCGGTTAACTCAAGATTTAACAACAGTAAAGCCATATTAAAAACATCCGTTTACAAACTCTCGCACAACTCGTGCAGTACAACCCCCAAGTCTCGTTTATCCAGTCGGATGCTGTGCTTGCGCATGCGCACTGCGAGAGTCAGTGCGTGATATATGCAAATAGGCATTTTAAGGGTTAAGTATTTCTTGGCTGTGTTGATTGTGGATTTTAAATGTATGGGTCCTATTTAAAGGATGGACAGAGATGATGTCATATCCCAGACATGGCAATGGATTATTACATTTAAATAAGTACAAGGTATTCAGTATGCCGTTATTGAGGTTGTCTGCTTAAAGAGCACATGATCAATCATGCATGTAAACTCACTTACAGCGAGTCTTACAGAGGTCAGGAGACAAAGTCCCATCTCACTGCTCCGTTTACCTCAATGGACGCTTTCACAGAGGATTTCTCTCACCAGTCCTCCTAGAAAGTTAAAACATTACATGATACAAATTAATGTGTATCAGCCTCTGTACTTGGATGTAACATGTGAGCGCCACATAATGTCACTACTAACTTACTCTTACTAGGTATATATATAAGTTGTCAGTTTATTAGGTACAACTATTGCCAGAATTCCCACTTTCGGTATACTGTACTAACCAGTGTTTCTATTATTATACCAATGAGGGTTGGGAAAATAACAGAAACACCTCTCTGTATAATGCATTACAGTTTCCATCGACACAGACTACATCCTCATATCAGTTTGATAACCTTCATGGTGTTGGGTTTTATTGCAGGACTGTTGTCGTAAACGACAGTGGTTTTAGCCAGGTGTACCTAATAAACTGGCAACTGAGTGTATACTGTTGCTTTTGTAGCATGTGTCACTTTCCACATGTATGTATATGTTTTGTTTATTTTTCTTTAACTTTTTAGCTTTAGAAATGTTAAGTATGACATTGAAAATTCCCCAAATTACAGTGAGAATAACCTTTTCTTGCCAAAAAAGGGGTAAAAAATGAGCTGGAATTTTGCTCTTCTTCCCATCTGTGACAAATACACAGACACAGAGTCGCTTTTGTAGTTTAAGCTGATATTGTGAGTCGGGTTCATCCACAATCTTGACTCTTGTTTTTTTTTTAAGCTGCGGAAATTAATCAATTGTCCTGCGACCGGAATGTCAAAATGAGTTGACCACTTCCTTTTGTTGTTGTTGCTCCCTTGTGGCGAGTTGAGCATTATGGAATGTGTTCTTTACGTTTTCAGGAAGCATTTCCCCTTCTATTGTGTCCGAAAGTTGCCTCCTGGGAGAAGGATTTGCATGGTGGTGAGAATCATTTTTAGTTTCATGAGCTATATGACGCTGAAATTATGCATTTTGTTGATTTCATACTGTAGCCCACAAAAAAAAAAAAAACATGAAAGCATCACATTGCCCAAACAGTCGTGGCCATATGGTGCGAAATGCTGACTCGCTGCGTGTTGCTCCTCGGTTGAGGATACCTTGTTTCCCGATGACTACTGGCCTCAGTGGGATGGGAAGCTTTGGCACAAAGAGAGGCGGAAGCGCCTGGTGATGCCAGAGGAAGTCTTGTCCTTCTCGCCGTGTGAGCTTTGTTGGCCCTATGTTTTAGTTATTCAAAAAAAAAGAATAAAAAGAGAAACACAGGCAGGTTGTTTTCTGTGCTGTGGAGATGCTGACATAGGGGTTGTGGCAGAGCAGCCTGAGCAACCTTGGAGCTGCAACTCTCGTCCTTGTGATTCAGAGGCAGCGGACGTGATTAAGGAGGCCTCATTTGACTCGGGACACGGCCGCTAAGGAATTCAACTCCTGCTTTTCTTCTCTTCTTAAGGACGTTCACTATGCTGGCCTATTGGACGTGAACAGGTCGGGGACAACGTCAGTCGGAGCTTGAACCTACAGCGGGGGGAAGAGATGGGCAACACGGCGACCAAGTTCCGCAAGGCTCTCATCAACGGGGACGAGGCGCTGGCCTGCCAACTGTACGAGAGCAACCCGCAGTTCAAGGAGGCTCTGGATCCCAACTCTACATACGGAGAGTCCTACCAGCACAACACTCCACTGCACTATGCTTCCCGGCACGCCATGACCCGCCTACTCAGGTCAGCGTAACCAACAAGCCAGCAAACTGACATAATGTACACATTCAGAGTCGCATATTTTTTGGACTTTTGGGGAAAATAGATATCTAAGGGTTGAGAGACGAGCGACAAATTTCTTGTGCTCTAGATTTTTGTATGCTGCAGTTTATTTATTCAATATCTTATTTGTATTTCTTGTGCATTACCGGTTTAGATTTCCAGTGTTTTTTTTTTTTTTTAGCCCTCTGTTGCTGATCAGCTGGTCGCTTCTATTACTGTATTGCTGCATCGTAAGATACGTTTTTTTTTTTCATGTTTTGTCTCTATAAGTCTCTGTCCCATCTGTCTCTCCACATAGCCATCTGTTAGCAGCTCTCAGGAATGCAACATGCTGGGATGGAATAGGATGGGGCTCCAAGAGCTTCCCACCCCACAAGCTACCAACCTCGCATGTGTTTATCTGTACTTTAAAAACACAAGTTTTTTTTAAATCTCAGCAGGTAACAGTAGATTCTGTTGATTCTAGTTTCCACACGAAGCACCGAAAATCAGACTAATAATTTACCTGCAATTAATATATCTCCACATGCATCTTTGCTGTGTAATTTTCACATATTTGTGAACTACACAACTTAAAATGCTATGTAGAATATACAGTTACACTAATATAGTATTTAAAAGTATAACAGAAGTCTGCGATATTAGTTTTTTCCATTTTTTTGGGGGGGGGATTGTCGGAGGATAAAGTGGCTTTTGTGTTTTTTGCTGTGTTGACAAAAAGAACATGCTAGGGGGCTACAAAGAGGCTTACAAAAACAAAACAAGATAGGACAATAATTATAGACGCTAGTAGGTTACTTTTGTTGACCAAAGCAGAAATAAAAAGTGAACAAAAATATGTTGGCTTGCCCCAGATATTAGCACACAAAGCCATTTCTGGGCCAATAAGCAGAAGTTTAAATTAACCGTTGTCTCTGTCTCATTCTTTTTAGGTCTTTCCTCCTAAGCAAAGATGGGAATCCTAACAAGCGTAATGTGCACAATGAGACATCTCTGCACCTTCTCTGCATGGGGCCCCAGATCCTGACCTCGGAGGGGGCCCTGCAACCCCGGATCTCCCGGCCGTATGAAGACCAACACCGGCGGGCTGAATCCCTAAACGTCGTCCTGGCGTGGACCGGAGCCAAGCTGGACCACGGAGAGTACGAGAGCGCTGATGTCAATGCCACTGACAACAAGAAATACTCCTGCCTGCACTACGCCGCTGCCTCCGGCTTGAAGACGTGTGTTGAGGTGAGATTTCCAAAGTCCTGTGGACCTTTTACAGTGTGGGTTAATGTAGAATATTCTCATTTTAGGTTTAGGTCAAAGGCGCAACAGATGGAAACGGAGGAGTCTCACTAAAACAGGGGGCAATTTGAGTGGAATGAAGGTAAAAGGGGCCAGAGAAACCCTCGTCTTTAACACACATGTTTCAGCGTCTTCTCTTTTTGGACTATGAGTATTTGTGGAATAGTGGCCGATGTGTGGCGTGGTGCTCACATCCTTCATGTTAAGATTGATCAAGCCGCTCCTTTGTGTAGTTCAGGAGGACGCCGTGCATTACACCTTTTTATTAATCCGCATACAAAAGTCACATTTATGAATCAACACATCGTTGTGTGTGTCTCTCAATGTCTGAGTTTGTAAAGACCAAGTTTCGAAAACGGGTTTTGTTCCCACGATTCACAATTATGTCGTCTTGCACTGTTAATGTTTTGTTAAATTTATAATTTCACCCAGTGTAGAAAAATGTAATTTGCAAAACCAAATGTTTAAGTTGGGAAAGAGAGAAACCAACATAAAACTTTAAAACAATGTAAGCAAAGTGGGGAAACAAAAAAAAGAATTGAACAAATGTTCGGCAAGCTGAAAATACATATTCATCACGGGCGGAACAAGTCACTCAATTTACTTGTAGATTATTTCAAAAGTGCAATCCACAAAAGGTCCTGAAACTGAACTGAAATAATACTTCCCACTACTACAACAACTACCATCACAGAGTCCATGGCACCACTCCTCTGTTTCTGTCACGTGAGATGTTTCAAACTTCACAAGCCATTAAAGCTCCTGCGTATTAGTGGCCGCCCGATTATTCAAAAGCTACATTTCCCTCCTTGTTTTTCCTCCAGTTGCTGTTGCAGAGAGAAGCAGACCTGTTCGCTGAGAACGAAGACCGCGAGACTCCGTGTGACTGTGCGGAGAAGCAGCACCACAAGGAGCTGGCCCTGTGCCTGGAGTCGCAGATGGTCTTCTCTCTTGCCCCCGAGGCGGAGGCCATAGAGGCGGAGTACGCTGCCCTCGACCGGAGAGAGGTACAGGATAACACGCCCCAAAAAAAAAAGGCAGAGGGTACACAGCCGTTTAGTTGGTCACCTTCAACCGGTGTCACGCACAACGCCGCCCACACCGACCTTTGTTTGTAGTTTGTAGTCCCTACCAAACTGTTGAAAAAAAACAAAAAAAAACAAAGACGAATACCAGTTTTTGTCCATTTTATTGCTGCTTGTCTGTAGTCCATTTTGGCTGGAATTCTGCTCGACAGGCCCCCACATCGTAGATGCTTTGGTTAGACACAAACACACACATTAGTCACACAAACAGCCTGCCATAAGGCATGTGACTCCCATCACCATCACCCTGTTAGCTCATTGGGCCTGGCTTAGTCGGGCATCAGCAATTGTCTGTATTTGATTTGCTTTAAATATGTCTACTTCCCTTTGCCCCTTCTTTCCTTCTCCTTCACCCTCTTCCCTTCCCTTCCCTGATCACACCCTCTGTTGCTCCCTCTGCTCTTTTATTACATTTGTCTTCCATACCGTCACTCTTTGCTTAACCTCCTCTTGTCTCTGTCCTTCTTTCCTCCTCTCTTGTCTCTGTCCTTCTTTCCTCCTCTCTTGTCTCTGTCCTTCTTTCCTCCTCTCTTGTCTCTGTCCTTCTTTCCTCCTCTCTTGTCTCTGTCCTTCTTTCCTCCTCTCTTGTCTCTGTCCTTCTTTCCTCCTCTCTTGTCTCTGTCCTTCTTTCCTCCTCTCTTGTCTCTGTCCTTCTTTCCTCCTCTCTTGTCTCTGTCCTTCTTTCCTCCTCTCTCGTCACCGTCCTTCTTTCCTCCTCTCTTGTCTCTGTCCTCCTTTCCTCCTCTCTCTGTCCTTCTTTCCTCCTCTCTTGTCTCTGTCCTCCTTTCCTCCTCTCTCTGTCCTTCTTTCCTCCTCTCTTGTCTCTGTCCTTCTTTCCTCCTCTCTTGTCTCTGTCCTTCTTTCCTCCTCTCTTGTCTCTGTCCTTCTTTCCTCCTCTCTTGTCTCTGTCCTTCTTTCCTCCTCTCTTGTCTCTGTCCTTCTTTCCTCCTCTCTTGTCTCTGTCCTTCTTTCCTCCTCTCTCGTCACCGTCCTTCTTTCCTCCTCTCTTGTCTCTGTCCTCCTTTCCTCCTCTCTCTGTCCTTCTTTCCTCCTCTCTTGTCTCTGTCCTTCTTTCCTCCTCTCTCGTCACCGTCCTTCTTTCCTCCTCTCTTGTCTCTGTCCTTCTTTCCTCCTCTCTCTGTCCTTCTTTCCTCCTCTCTTGTCTCTGTCCTCCTTTCCTCCTCTCTCTGTCCTTCTTTCCTCCTCTCTTGTCTCGGTCCTCTCCTCTCCCTTGCCCTCCTCTCTAGCTGTACGAAGGCCTGAGGCCTCAGGATCTACGGAGGTTGAAGGACATGCTGATAGTGGAGACAGCCGACATGCTGCAGGCCCCTCTGTTCACTGCAGAGGCACTGCTACGTGCCCATGGTACTATCTCACACACTCACACACACACAGACACACACACTCTCTATCTGCATGTCCTTAAAATAGTTGGCAGTGACAGCGACCTGGTAGCCTGGCATATTATTTTATCTCTCTCTCTCTCAAGGCAATACACACAGATGCTTGTAAAAACCCTGACCCGCTTATTTATTTGTACCTCGCATAGAGCATAAACAAAGCATATTTTGCAGTTGCCTTGTAAAGAAGAGATTTGTTGGTAAAAGTGCGGTATACTTTATTTGTATCGGGAAATAGACGGGCTGTATCTCGTATAAACTCCATGTACGCTCCAGTGGTTTCCTCGCAGTGAAAGGGGCAAGATGTGAACGGCCTTTGTTATCTCAAAGAGTTTCGCTTGTATTGCCCTCAGTGGAGAATGTCATTGTCACATGCTCTGATTGCTATTTCATGGGGCTCGTCCTCTCCTCCAAATATGTGAAAACACTGGTACATTCAAACAGCAGGGCACTTGCACAGTTGACATTTACCATGAAGAACATCGTCCACAGCGGAGACTCAGGCTTTCCCTCTTTATAATAACACAACGGTCTCTTTGCTTGTATTGTTGTTGCAAACATTGGTTTTCAATACCGTGGGAAAGAGCTGTATCTCACATATTTGCTCTTTTTGTTTATTTCAAGACTTTGTTTTCTTCCTTTCTGTGGTTATTAGAAATAATAGTGTGCAGATCACACATCTGTGCAAATATATCTACTTTTTAAGCATCGCTTCTTTACTTATACTTCTAAATAGACGCTAAAAGAACAGGTAGTTTCATTTCTATCAGTCACGAATAGGTAATGGAATACTCACATTGAGGTTGTTAAGGGATGTTAAAGTAAAATGTGAGTAAAGCAGAGCAATAATATATATATTAATGTTTTGCTTCAAGCAGACAGTTTGTCTTTGCAGTGGAGATTTAATACCCCGGGAGGAATATAAAGTATGAGATTAGAGTCTGGAGCGACAGCGGGTGTAAAATGTGAGTTGCCTTATTAAATCTACTGGTGGGTGAAGTAATGGCCGCTTCAGGTAAAAGCCGACACATCGGCATTCACAAACAAACATGAAGTACACAACCACGCCGGTCAGCTCTTGTTTAATTCAGTACATCTATACCTGAAGCTGCATGCATCCAGGAGACATTAACGTCTCTGGCTTCACTCAACCGAGCCACGATAATGTGGAGGAAGAGCTTCAAATGTTCAAAACAAAGTTATTTCATCGCATAGTTTTGCAAAGCACTTATTGGCTCGCGTTATGTTAGTGGAGGAAAGATGCGTCACCGCTTTTGGGTTGCTAGTCGGTCTTTAAATACCCTGCTCTCTGATTCAGTTGGCTCAGTGGCTGTTGAGCTGTGTGTGTGCTACTTATTAGACATATTTTTGGGAGATTAGAGGGGTGAGCCCCAGATTACGGCTATATTTATTCACCTCTAGCATGGGATTGCTGTCTGTCTGTGTAATAGCGATGGAACGTTTCAGGATTTTTGTTAATCTCAAAGAAGAGACAGATTAAAAAAAATATATATATTTATAAAACTTTAACACATTTCCACACGGCCTAACTTTAACATTTCCATATTTAGTCTTTTTCAGTTCTCTTATTATAATTCTCGATGTTTTCCCGCGACGCTGCTTTGGACAATTTGTATTTCCCGGCTAATTATTTTATATATTTAGGACTAAATATGAAGACTTTTAATTTCAGACTCCATTTAATGACCAGAGGTTGGAAGATAGAGTCCCACTCATTGATGTGCGTTTTTAATTGAATGGATATGAGGGAAATTGTTGCAATATTCATTATCTTAACGAGGCCATTTAGAGTCTGAGGCGTTTGATTGGTGGCGACACGTGTCCCGAGGCTGATAAAGGCCTAATTGCACAGTTGACCGGGTCATGGGCCTTACATTTTTTTTGGAGGGGATCTTTTTTTTTTTTTTTCGGCAGAGAACATTTGGACTCGGGGCACATTCATTCAATATTCATACTGAAAAGTTCTCCGAGCGGTTCCCGTGCTAGTGGGGGGAAAAGAAGAGCTATTCTAACACAGAAAAGCAGATGGCAGCAGGGCTGTGTTGTGTTTTTAAAAGGCTGAGGTGGTAGTGTTGCCACCGGAGAGGAATCTGTGTGGGCTTTGGTGGATTTAGCATTTCGCTTACCAATTCTATCAAACACAAGACGGGAAGGACAGAAAAAAAAAAGGAAAGAGAACAAGTCTTGTTTCATCAGGTTGAACGGGAATTATGTCATACGCTGCCTTTTGATGTTTATCCATGCGAACATTCCTCAGCTTCTTGTTCCTGTGATTTACTTTGTGATTCTAGATTGCAGCTGTTTTGCGTCTGTTTACCTGTCTGTCACATGGTTAAAACAGTCGCTGTTGTCATTTAAAACAACATGTTAGAAGCTTTTATTTCTTTACAAGGCCGACTCCACTGGTCTTTCACTACATTGGTGAAGTAATTTACTTTTTTTTTCACCTCGCAGCTGAATTTTTTTTGTCATCCAAACTTGATTTATGCCTCGTTGCGATGTGCTTATAACGAAACTAATAGGTTTCTCACTCAATTTGATTCTGCCCTATTCGTCTCTGTTTGATTTTACGCATTAGCATTTCTCTCTCTTTAATTTATGTCTTTTCCTTTTTTTTGTGCGTGCATCAGATTGGGACAGAGAGAAGCTCCTCGAGGCCTGGATGAGCAATGCCGGGGAGTGCTGCCAACGCTCGGGGGTACAGATGCCCAACCCGCCTCCAAGCGGCTGCAACGCCTGGGACACCTTGCCCTCGCCGCGGACGCCGCGCACCGTCCGGCCCGCCATCACTTCCCCGGACCAAATCTGCCTCACGCCTGCCGACGAGGAGTCCTCTCTGGTGAGAGATGCCCGCGGCTTCCCTTTCGGGCAAAAAATAGGTTTAATGGTTGTCATCAAACTCCTTTTTTCACTTTTGATAAATTCAAGGTTAATAACAAGGACGATCAATCTGCTGAAAACAGTGACGCCTCCCACGTGTTTCTACGAGATGATGGTTTAAGAGTTATGAAAGAGGGTGGAGCTTAAGTATAGAGGGCAGGACTAACCCTCATTATTGAAACAGGAACTCTCTGCTGAGAGCAAGGATGAGGCAGCAACTTCCGGTTCTGCGCAAGTGTCTTAAAACCTGCATTCTCGCTACTGGCCAGCAGGGGGCTACTCCTCCCACCACAGGCCGCCCTAAAGCGCACTCCATTCAAACGGGGTATGCTTTAGGGCGGGCTTACTGCTACCAGAGCCCGATATGGCGTCTCTACGGCATTCCTCCGCATTCCACATATGGTAATTTAGATTTATCGGTTGCAAAAACAACGACAACGTGGCGACGGCAAAATGACCGAACGCGAGCCTTCAAAACGTCAGTCCTCAAACCAATGGGTAGGGATGGGTATGTTTTTTTTTTTTTCTTCGATACCGGTGCTAAAACAATACTTTTAAAATGATACCGGTGCCTTAACCGAAACTTAAGAAGAAAAAAAAGCACAAAACGACGTTTGACGACATTAAAGAAAGGCTTTTTTTATTTATTGCCAAGGCAAAAAAATAAAATTTAACAATATATTAACTGTTTAAAGTATACTATAAATAAATACAAAAAACTTGACTTCAAACTACAGCTTATGAACAATATATACAAAAAAAGAACAGACACAAGCATCAGGTGGCCTGATAGGGAACGTGTGCAACAACTGGACTACACGCCATCATTAATATCAACCAATATGGCACCGGTTTTCGGTACCCAACCCTACCAATGGGTGACGTCACGATGACTACGTCCACTTCTTATACACCGTCTACTTTTCACAAGTCTATGAGAAACGGTTTATGACCGGCGAAAACTGTGGACGCCAAAGGGCGTACCGGCCGACTCTCTAGAGCTGCTGGTCGCAGCTAAAAAAAAGTGAAAGAAAACTTTAAATGGGAGTTTCAGACGTGGTAAATGAGAGCACCATTTGATTGAGTTCTATCATTTAACTGTACGTCTCAGTGAAGAGCGATAACATAAAATTAAACCACGAGACGAGTCGCCCCGGGGAGCCGAGGCGCTCCTGCTGCAGCGGAGGATAAAGCTAGCATGGAAGCGCACGGCCGGGTAGTTACTGGCAGCGTACCCATGAAAACTCCACACAAGTGTTTATTTAAATTGAGTCCCGACGGCGTCCTGAAGGGTTTCTGCTGAATTCTTTACATTCGCAACGCCGCACCTGTCTTTCCTGCATAATGTTGCTTTATTTCCCAGCGTTATATTGCGAGCGGTCATTAGTATGCAACGCCAGTGGTCTCGCCCCGCCAACATAAACACGAGCAGCACTTCCTCTGCTCCTCGGAGAACAAAGGGGTTTGTTAATTACGGTGTAAGCTCTGAACATGAGAGAATATTGTAATACTTTCTAAAAATGTTATTAGCGTATAAAATTCCACTGTCGATAGGCCAATAAAAAAAAAATAGGTAGTGAGAGTATTCCACAGCGACCATCTGTGTCGAGCGCGAGGGGGTTCGTAATCAAACCGCGGAGACCCCCAGATGTTGTGTGGGACGGGACGTTCAAATTTAAGCACCTTTGCAAGTTTAACAACGAGGAAACAAGTAGTTGGTGAGCTTGCAATAACTACGGCTCCCACGAGTCGTAGACGTGCAAGTGCGCTCTCTAAAAGTTATTTTTTTCCACAGCTGTGCTACTTAATCTACAAAAACACTTATTGAGCCTCCTGATCTGGGGTTTCCTGGTAGTTATCAAACACACGTGACATTTACGTTGGCGATTTATCTGGTTCGACAACCGACTGTAGAAGACTGTCAATGCAGATATCGAGTCTGTTTGATGACGAGCAGTGAGAGGCAAGTGAGAGGCTGTCCTGTCCTTAAAAGGTGGCATTTCCACTGCGATATACACGATAATGATGGAAAAATGGATGAAAAAAAACACGTTTTTTTAGCTTAGGGACTTTTTAGCTTTCTGAAATAACATTGCTAACCTGTTGGGGAAAATCTGACAATCTTTTGTTGGATGCATGATCACGAGTGTCTCCGAAATAAACAGTTGATTGATCAACGTCTTTAGGGGCAGTGATAGGCTGCGTTTGTCAGACGGTATCTTCCGTTGTGACTTTGTGCCTCAAAGTGCAGCGTGCCGATCGACCGGGTCTCCTCAAGGGCCCGTTTAAAGGTTACACTTGATTATATCACATTGGGCTCTTTCGCAAATCAATACTTGCATTGTTGAAGTGCACTGCCTCCTTTTTATGCCTTTTTGTCGGGGTCAGTGTTTCACTGTAACGAGGACTGTGAGTGTTTGTGTCTCCAAGTTTCTGTGGATGTGAGAAAACACATCTTATGAGATGCTAATGAGAGCTCATCATCGAGGCCTGGGCTAGCTTTTCGGACAGTGTTTTTTTTCATTTTATTTTATTTTACCGTTGTGTGCGGTTAAAGCTGACATCAGCTGGTGGTTCCAGCTGATGTCAGCTACATTTTGGGAAGATTGCCCAGACAGCCTATTCTCAAGATTGTTGAATTTCTGGCAAAAACCTGTCACCGGCTCAAAAGGCCGTATTCACTTTAACTCAAAGGAGGATGTAATAACATGAATTGTACCGGAGGGCCTTTGGAAATTGCACCACAGAGTTTGAAGAATTACACAGAAAATAATCTTTTATAGTCTTTCTGGCGACCTTTTTTTTCCTAATTTAGACTGAAACTAATTGCACGGATTTCTTTTGTCTCACAGTGTGGCATCTGCATGTCTTCCATCTCCGTCTTCGAGGGACCCGTTGACATGTCCTGTGGCCATGAGTTCTGCAGAGGCTGCTGGGAAGGGTGAGTCGTGGTTTGGTTAAGCCTGCAGGATGCTGCAGACGGGCTCAGGACGTCCCTAATTTCCTTACTGCGCTTTTTCAGTGTACGTATGCTTCCTCAGGTTTCTAAATCTAAAGATCCAAGAGGGGGAAGCGCACAACATCTTCTGCCCGGCCTTCGACTGCTACCAGCTCGTGCCCGTGGAAGTCATTGAGAGCGTGGTGTCCAGAGAGATGGATAAGCGCTACCTCCTGTTTGACATCAAGGTAACCAGTTGGAAAAAACAAGAGGCGTGCACCAAACGCATGACGCGCAATATTGAAATGATAACACGGGGATAAGCACAAGACTCCTGCAGTTCAATAGAATTACATTTCTTTTATAAGAACTTCACATATTTCAAAAGTACACGGCCATAAAACTAAATCATTAATAAATACATGGCGAAATGCCTGTACTTTCGGGTAAATGTTTACGTTACGCCGTTAACAGGTTACGGTTACGCTTGCACATGCGCGACTCGCCGATTTTTGGCATCTTTGCCAAAAGCAGATCTCTGTGAGATGTTTTTTTTTCTGCTGTTGTTGCCTCTAGATCTCTAGATGAATTAAGAGCGGTCGTATCAAGCCTGCAACCCCGTTTAAAAAGATGTGTAGTGGAAAGCAGGCTCATTGCAGCCACTAATATTGATAAAACTTGATGGCTCACGCATATCTGCACTCGTTTAGTTTTGCTTATTGTTGTTATTGTTTTCCACAATAAGCTATTCTTTTGCCCAATATTTGTTATTTTTTGCACAGAGAGAACTTTTATTTGCATTGTTCTCAGAAGGCGATTTGTTTTTGTCTGATGGAGCAATCTGGTGAAAGTGATTGCAATTTTCTTTATTCTATTATTTATAAAAGCACAGACAGAGGCGTCACAAAATGTTGTTATTGCAATAAAAATTCAGCATGGACCATTTTGTTGTGGGCGGTGGGGCGTGAACATTGTTCTTCGTGACAGGAAAAAGTTCGAGAACCACTTATTGATGCCGTAACGGAAGAAGTTGAGCTAGAAGCGAGTGTCATGCGGTCGCTCTGTTTCTTCTGTCGACAGGCGTTCGTGGAGAACAATCCGGCAATCCGCTGGTGTCCCGAGGCCGGGTGTGAACGGGCGGTGAGACTGAGCACCCAGGGCCCTGGGACCTCCGCCTCGGACCCTCTTAGCTTTCCCCTCCTTCGGGCTCCAGCTGTCGATTGTGGCAAAGGCCACCTCTTCTGTTGGTCAGTAGCCTGTACCGCACCGTGTGGAAATGAAACCGTGTCCGTAGGTCTTTGTATTGTAGTTATTGCAAGACGTAACACATTCTAATGTAACATCAATGGAGATTATTGTGACACAAATAACATGTTTCGATCCTTTAGAAGTCAGATAAGGCTGCATCAGAAACATTAGAAGTGTGTTTCTCCATATATGTCAAAGTCAGTTTTATTTGTCACTTCTTCCATATTGTGCAAACATACAGAGGACCTGAAATTATGTTTCTCTACTGTCTGGAAAAAAGTGAATAGTGCAACATTTAAAAAAGTAAAAAATAGACAACATATAAACAACATCTAAACTAGACAACATATAACATATAAACAACATATAAACATATAAACAACATATAAACATAGTGCAGAAACATAAAGTGAATAGTGCACATTTAAAAAAAAATAAACATAGTGCAAAGACATATAACATATAGTGCAAAAACAGATTAGGAAACTATTTAAGTGTGCGTTAATAGCAGCGGTCAGACAGTTTAGCAGCAGAGTCTAGATGTGGGATGATTATGTGGAATTTGTTGCCATTCATTTGCAAACTCTGTTTGTTTTTTTGGGGAAAAAGAAAAACAGTTTAAAAGAGTCATCTTGAGCCACTGAAGAAGCCAATGGCCGTTCCAACAGAGAGCTCTGGAGCTCTGTCGGGAACCATCGATCCTCTCGTAATCGAGTGCAGATTGAAGCCACTCCAGAGTTAAAGGCGTATGACGGCTTGTCGGGAGTTTAAAATATATATCTCGAGAGTATTTCCTGGCGTAAAACCAGGTACCACTCATAAGTCTTTATGATAAACTAAGCTAAAGTCCTCCCGACTCGAGCTTCCTACTTGAGATTGACATTGATGATATGCCTGTTAAGAGTATTTCCTACTCCTCTAACTTGTGATGAATGAACACATCTTTTGTTAAAACATTTTTCCATCACGGAATATGTTTGCAGATGGTCAAACCAAATAATTCAATCTGTTTTTAAGTCTTTCACAACTAAATGTGTACCCTGAATTAAACCTTTTACATGGGTATCCATATATTTTGTGTGTGTGTGTGTGCTAGCTAGCTAGCTAGCTAGCTCGGCAACATGCCCAAGGGCAGAAGGGCCCTGCTGCTGTGTCGTCCTCCACCTTCTGTCCTCTGTATTAAATCATCATCATAACATGACCTCCACCCCGACTACTACCTCACCTCGCTGGTGAAAGCGTCCGCCGGGTTCGCTTGTCTTGTTTACTCTGGAGTGCCGTTGACTTGATTTATCTGGTAATGGACCTGGACTTTAATAGTTCCCTTGACACGAGGAAGGCAGATATGGCCAATTGATGGTGGCAGACGGTTTGGACAGCATCTCTGACCTCAGTGTGTGTGTTCGTGTGTGTGTGTGTGTGTGTGTGTCTTAATTTGATGTGCAGTCCAGGGACAGAAGGGTGCTTTCAATAGATCTCTGCAGCACATTAATCTGTCTGCGTATATATTTATATTCCAGGGAGTGTCAAGGCGAGGCCCATGAGCCCTGTGACTGTGACACCTGGAAGTTGTGGCTGCAGAAAGTCTCTGAGATGAGACCTGAGGAATGTGAGTATTCAATCAATCAATCACACTTTTATTACAGACTCAAGGTGCAGATAATACAAAAGACATTAACTAGAATAAAATAAATACAAAAGCACAATTCTAATACATAGACCTCCTATCAATGCTTTATAAATAGACAGCTGTACCAATGTCTCCACAGATGGGACTGGTAGCATGTAGTACTAAACCTTTTGTGTAATACCACACTACACAATATACTGAGTATTGACATCAACTCACTTGACATCAAACACAGCATTCTGAGTTTTTAACTTTAAAACCTGTTTGTTAGGTGGGTTGCAGTCAAGTGATTGATTTGGAGCTAAATTGCAACCACAGTAATTATAAACAGTTTAGCACTAAGCCAATTAAAATCCACCACGTTGACGATAAAGTATTAAGTACACCGAACAACACGCTCGTCGAGAGCGTGCGACGTTTTGAAGCGGTAATTGGACGGCGGGATATCTGATGGATGATTTTTAAGACGGCCCGAGTCGCTCCAAAGTGCCACTTCCTTCATGTGACAGTCGCTGATAAAAAGCAATTATTCAGCTTTTGAAACCATCTTCCCCTTCGATTTCCCCAGATTCTGTTTTTATCGCGGCATTTCAAACGACACATCAGAGGTGCTTTGATAATAGCCAATTATTGTGTTTCTGTGTGTGTGTGTGTGTGTAGAGGGGCATCTTGGGAGATGTTAGCAAAATATATAAGCAATACACATTAGTCAGACAGGACAGTTTCCCACTCAGTGCAGTGGTCTGTTCAGACGCTGTGGTAATAGTCATTCTCATTCTGTCTCGTTATGCTTTTATTTGTTCCTCCATCCCAGTGGCCGGTGTGGGCGAGGCTTACGAGGACGCGGCCAACTGCCTGTGGTTGCTCTCGAACTCCAAATCCTGCGCCAATTGCAAGTCGCCGATACAGAAAAACGAGGGCTGCAACCACATGCAGTGTGCGAAGGTAAGTCAGGGTGGGAGGGTCTCGTCTCTAAATAAGTATTGAACGCGTCACCGTTTGTCTCAGTAAATATATTTCTAAAGGTGCTTTTGATGTGGGATCTTCACCAGATGACGGTAACAACCCCAAGTGATCCAGAAATACAAAGAAAACCAAACAATTTAGTTCAGAAATTAAGTTACGTGTAATAAAATGGAATGACACGGGGAAAAAGTATTTAATACTTGGTACAAAAGCCTTTGTTGTTTCCAGACGCCTCCTGTGTGGAGATTTGAAGAATGAGCCAAAATCACACCTGCGACTAGTTTATCCACACAGGAGAGGTTGAACCAACAATTCCATTTTATTACACGTAACTTAATATCTAAACTTATTTGTTTGGTTTTCTTTGCAAGTATGGATCACTTGGGTTTTTACCGACATCTGGTGACAATTTCATATCAATAGCACCTTTTTTAGAAATATATTTACAGAGTTAACAACCTTTTGAAAACCAAGGCTCATATATGGTTCTTTTTTTACTAGTAAGTAGTCGTATAAACCGCATTGAGTTATATTACTTGTATTATTTTATATCATTTTTTTCAGAATTTAGTTGTGAATAAAATGTATATTTTCAAAAAAATCACTTTTATAAAATATTTTGATCATAACTATTAATGTCCAGCATGATCTAAGCTAGATTTCCCCAAAAATTATTTTGAAGCGGTCCCCGACTTATACAAACTCCATGGTTCAGGCACTTACCAACATCCCACATACTAATAGGACACCTTTTTGGAAAGATTAGGACCTAAATAATCAGAATCTGCAACAAAAATCACTGCAAAACCAAGCTTTGACATATTGGGAAGGTGTTTTAGTCAAAAGAACGTGTCGTTCGGTTAAAAAATAGAAAAGTTACTTTAGTGAGACAATGTATTGTCATAAAACGAGGCTGCTGGGTATAAAAATTTGCATAAGCCTTCCCTCTTGCTGTGTGACGTGTTTCTAGAAATGTGGGGGGTACACGTAAGTCACAGGAAGCGGATATGTGAGACAGAGAAGAAAAAAAGAAACATGTGATTTTACAGGTACTAATATGGAGTTCGTAAGGATTTTGATTGCTTTGTTAGACTCCCACAAGCCCGTACGGTTACTGAGATGTGTTTGTTAGGGAAATCCGACTTTGTAAAGGATATTTATCATGGATTTGGTGAAACCTTGCGGCCATCGCGGCAAGCTGACAGAGCAGCTTACACTTAAACTTAACGGTTACTTTAATTATATTGTATGCCATATGTATCTTCTCACAAGAGTTGCGGAACTGTAGAACTTTAAATGAAGTTAAACAACAATGTGGTTCCGGAGATAATTAAGGAAACGTTAAAACAAATGTTTTTTAAAAACTGTCCGATAATAGGCGCAGCGGCGCTGCTTTGCCTTGCCGTGCTGAAGAGGTTAAATGGTGACGTGTTCAATACTTATTTTACCCGCTGTACTAGTGAGATATGGAAGTTTGAAGTTTTTTGGCAGAATTACAGACACATTTAGAGAATTGGTTCATCGTTAGCTTTGCAGCAAGCACATTGCAGCATGCAGGGGGCGCCTTAGTTTTTGTGTATATTATTGTGTGTACTATGCATGCAGTCACCTGTGATGACCTCATCCGGTCTGTGGTTGGATGTCGTTTCCTCACATCGTCTGAAAGGTGGGGAGTTGAGCAACTGGGGGAGGATTAAAAAGTTGAGTGGGACTTGATTTGAGCACGCTGCTTTTAAATCAGCTTTAACCGAGGTTCAGGTGGGAGCACCACTGGGGAAATTTGTTCAAACACGAGAAAGGGAAGTTGAAGGCTCAGCAACGGCACTCAAATCATTTTTACAAGCACACATTCGGTCCACGGAGAAATGCAGTGAAACGCTGCTCCATTCTCAAACTTCAGAAGCCTAATGGAAACAAAAGATTTAAAGTATTGGCTAATAAAATAAGTTCTTGTGATTATACGGCTTATTTAACTTTCAAATGTCTCGCAAACCAATTAAGTTTTTTCTTTCTTCACTTTTGCCCAATACACAAGATTTTACAGTGTCTGTTATTTTTTATTTTTTTACAATAGTCTGTCAGGTTATTGTAATTTACGCCGGGGACTCATCTGATATTTATGAATAAATCATAAACATTTGAGAGTATTATACTCAAATAAGTAAGACGAAGGTAATTGTAGTACAATTCTGAAGGTTAATGAGTAATTACGTTCAAGTATAGCTGTCATTATGAGAGATTATTTTACGTTCCCGCTAAGGATGGGTTAATGCAGAAGACCTATTTCATGTATGTATCTAAAAACGATGTAATATGACAAAACAAATATAGTTATAAGAGATTATTTTACAAGTGGCAGCTTGTGGGTCGCTCACAAAACGACCCACAAGCCATCTGGGGAAGTCCTGTAGTTATCCAGCCGCCTCCGTCTTGCTCCGATGCCAAGAGGGAGCGATACAGAGGCGGCAAACGAACAAAAAGACACTCGGGCCGAGTGTGTGTGTGTGTGTGTGTGTGTGTGTGTGTGTGTGTGTGTGTGTGTGTGTGTGTGTGTGTGAGACGGGTAATCACACAGACGGCACGCTGTCGCTGGAGGCCGGGCCGAGGAAGCGGCACAGGGGCAGCGCTTCTGTCCTCTCGCCGTCTCCCTCCTGGTTAAAAGAGGCTGACGAGAGATGGAGATTAGTTGGAGAGCGGCCTCTTGACCCCGTTATCACCTGGAGAGGAATGGCTTCGACCCCGTCGCTTGGAAACACGTCTTCGTCTTCCTTCCCTCCGGTCCGGCCCGAACACTTTATTTTCTCGCCGTTTCACAAACCGTCTCTTTTGTGTGTCTCCGTCCTGCCATTCATTCGGCCGCCCCCCTCCCTCTCCGTTATTTAGTATTGATCTCTTTCCCCGAAGTGTCATGTAAGCATGGTGTTCCCAGGACAACGGAGGCCTCGGCCTTCGGGGTCGTCGTGTGTCGCTCTGGCTAACTTGTCACCGACAGAAGCAAGAAATCACTCGCATCCAAATAGGGCGCCGAGTCGAGTGCCTGCAGTGCTTTGACTGTTTTACAATACAATACCTGGCAATCTCAAGTCTAGGGCCTTCTAGTGGCGGATCTGAAGTCCAAGGTTTCAGGACTCACCCTTTAATTATTTTTCTGATTTTGAGATGTTTACTAAGACATGATAATTTCAAAAATCTTTTCAGTTCTCATATCCTCAGAGATCCATACTTGATCATGTTAGAAGTTACACCACTTCCACTGAGTTAGGAGAGCTTTTGACTTTAGGGGAGATTAATCAGTTGAAAATGAACATAAACCAACTGTGTGTGTGTGTGTGTGTGTGTGTGTGTATTCAGTTCATGAAATGCAAATGAGCCCCGTGCATCTGGCTCTCCGGTTGTTGATGTGATGGCTGACCAGAACAGATTAAAGTCTAATATTCTCTCTCTCTCTCTCTCTCCCTGTAGTGTAAGTATGACTTCTGCTGGATCTGTCTGGAGGAGTGGAAGAAGCACAGCTCCTCAACAGGAGGCTACTATCGCTGCACTCGCTACGAAGTCATCCAGCAGGTGGAGGAGCAGTCCAAGGAGATGACGGAAGAGGTAGACACACACACACGCACACACACGCACACACACACAAGAGTCGGGCTCTTGTTTTCACATCAGTGAAGCAGCAGAGCGGCTCCAGTTGATCAGCATCACATTCCTCGTGCGTTTCAGCCAACTCCACTGTCCCGTTTCCAGAGATGTGACTTTGCAGCAGACGGTACTGACCAGACAAAGTTAATAGAACCCTTTTTTATCATGTCCACGGATACCGACAGGACATATGCTCGAGGGCATCATTTTATATTAGCGGTTTTATATTTTAGTACTAAAGGACTCCAGAGACGCGTCGCTCAGTCGTGACAGCCGTGCTACGATAATGCATAAAGTCTAGCTGGTCGATTAATGCATGTTTTTGCAGGTCGGGAGGTCTCATAACGGGTCGGTTATTAATATAACGTGACCTGCGTATCAAATTGATAGGCTTAGTTGCTTCAACTATTCTTCAGAAATCATATGATTATGGGCCGGTCTGTTACCGTTTAAGTAAAAAGTGTTTAGGTTGAAAATACTAAATAGCATTTTATGTCGTCTTGTTAAATTAATCTAAAGATAACATGCAGATTTTTCCCCACATCAATCTTCGCTGGCCTAGTGTTCACCTCTCTGTCTCTCAATGTTCTATACCACCAGTATCTGTGTGACCCACCATAGTACAAACACATTATAAAAGTGTGCTGTCATCAGCATGATTTGTCCTAGCAGCTAGCAGCCGTTTCCTCAGTCCTCGCTCTTCGACTCTTGCGTCTTTTAAGTCGCTGTATTTCCCGACAGGACAGATTTGCAGTTGAATTCCAGCAGCGAGAGCAACAAGCTGGCCGTCTGCCGAGCGTTTGAACGCCTCGGCTCCACGCACACGTTTACAAAGCTCCGCCCCGAAACACAGATCAGAGCAGAGGAGCGAGCGCGACAGACAGAAAATGACAGCAAAACGCAGCAAAGACTCCCACGGAGCTGCAAGGAAACCAGCCTCGTTATGTTCCACCGCCATCTCCTGTAGACGTGTACACACACCGACTATGGAGAAGTACCTAATACAACCTGAACTATCCCTTTAATACTTAGAAGAAGTTCATTCTCAGGCTCTACCCACTGACTCTTTCCTCTGAGGGAAACAACGTGCTCATGGTTTTATTGACTTTTCTTCTTCTTCTCCAGGCAGAAAAGAAGCACAAGAGCTTTCAGGAACTGGACCGGTTCATGCACTACTACACGCGCTTCAAGAACCACGAGCACAGCTATCAGGTAAGCAGCCATGTTGGGGTTAAGGCAGCGGGAACCTGTCCTCTATTGTACCGGCACATGGCCTCAAAGGTGCTCACCAAGGCAATATGATGTCAATTAAAGTACAGCAACTCTGTATTCAGTACATTTACAATATTACAGGCGACTGTTCTACCTGCTCAATGATTGTTGTGGCATAAATAATTGATTTATTGCCAATTTAGTCAGCTACATATAGCGGCATCCTCTTAAAAAAATCCTCTTTCTTCTGTCTTCGTCTTCTTCATCTTCTTCATCTTCTATCGTCGTCTTCTGTCGTCTTCTTCTTCTGTCGTCTTCTTCTTCTGTCGTCTTCTTCTTCTGTCGTCTTCTTCTTCTTCTGTCGTCTTCTTCTTCTTCTGTCGTCTTCTTCTTCTTCTGTCGTCTTCTTCTTCTTCTGTCGTCTTCTTCTTCTGTCGTCTTCTTCTTCTTCTGTCGTCTTCTTCTTCTTCTGTCGTCTTCTTCTTCTTCTGTCGTCTTCTTCGTCTTCTGTCGTCTTCTTCTTCTTCTGTCGTCTTCTTCGTCTTCTGTCGTCTTCTTCTTCTGTCGTCTTCTGTCGTCTTCTGTCGTCTTCTGTCGTCTTCTGTCGTCTTCTGTCGTCTTCTGTCGTCTTCTGTCGTCTTCTTCTTCTTCTTCTGTCGTCTTCTGTCGTCTTCTGTCTTCTTCGTCTTCTGTCGTCTTCTTCGTCTTCTGTCGTCTTCTGTCGTCTTCTTCTTCTTCTTCTGTCGTCTTCTGTCGTCTTCTTCTTCTTCTTCTTCTTCTTCTTCTTCTGTCGTCTTCTGTCGTCTTCTGTCGTCTTCTTCTGTCGTCTTCTGTCGTCTTCTGTCGTCTTCTTCTTCTTCGTCTTCTTCGTCTTCTGTCGTCTTCTTCGTCTTCTGTCGTCTTCTGTCGTCTTCTGTCGTCTTCTGTCGTCTTCTGTCGTCTTCTGTCGTCTTCTGTCGTCTTCTGTCGTCTTCTGTCGTCTTCTGTCGTCTTCTGTCGTCTTCTGTCGTCTTCTTCGTCTTCTGTCGTCTTCTTCGTCTTCTGTCGTCTTCTGTCGTCTTCTTCTTCTTCTTCTGTCGTCTTCTGTCGTCTTCTTCTTCTTCTTCTGTCGTCTTCTGTCGTCTTCTTCTTCTTCTTCTTCTTCGTCTTCTGTCGTCTTCTGTCGTCTTCTTCTGTCGTCTTCTTCTGTCGTCTTCTGTCGTCTTCTGTCGTCTTCTTCTTCTTCTTCTGTCGTCTTCTGTCGTCTTCTGTCGTCTTCTTCTTCTTCTTCTGTCGTCTTCTGTCGTCTTCTGTCGTCTTCTGTCGTCTTCTGTCGTCTTCTGTCATCTTCTGTCGTCTTCTTCTGTCGTCTTCTGTCGTCTTCTTCTGTCGTCTTCTTCTGTCGTCTTCTGTCGTCTTCTTCTTCTTCTTCTTCTGTCGTCTTCTGTCGTCTTCTGTCGTCTTCTGTCGTCTTCTTCTGTCGTCTTCTGTCGTCTTCTTCTGTCGTCTTCTGTCGTCTTCTTCTGTCGTCTTCTTCTGTCGTCTTCTGTCGTCTTCTTCTTCTTCTGTCGTCTTCTGTCGTCTTCTGTCGTCTTCTGTCGTCTTCTGTCGTCTTCTGTCGTCTTCTTCGTCTTCTTCGTCTTCTGTCGTCTTCTGTCGTCTTCTGTCGTCTTCTGTCGTCTTCTGTCGTCTTCTTCGTCTTCTGTCGTCTTCTTCGTCTTCTGTCGTCTTCTGTCGTCTTCTGTCGTCTTCTGTCGTCTTCTTCTGTCGTCTTCTGTCGTCTTCTGTCTTCTTCTGTCTTCTGTCGTCTTCTGTCGTCTTCTTCGTCTTCTGTCGTCTTCTGTCGTCTTCTTCTTCTGTCGTCTTCTGTCGTCTTCTGTCGTCTTCTGTCGTCTTCTGTCGTCTTCTTCTTCGTCTTCTGTCGTCTTCTTCTTCTTCTGTCGTCTTCTTCTGTCGTCTTCTTCTTCTTCTGTCGTCTTCTTCTTCGTCTTCTTCTTCGTCTTCTGTCGTCTTCTTCTTCGTCTTCTGTCGTCTTCTGTCGTCTTCTGTCTTCCTCCTTCCTCCTTCTGTCTTCCTCTCAACAGCTGGAGGAGCGCCTGTTAAAAACCGCCACCGAGAAGATGGAGCAGCTCAGTCGAGCCCTGAGTGGACGTGAGTTTCAGTCTTCATAACATTTAGACGCGTCCTAATCTAGTCCTCTGATACGAGCGTTTGGAAGTAGACCGACACAAAGGTGTTGTATCAACGTGTTAACAACACAACAGTGGCTTCACTTATTATTCAGCAGGCGTCCAACTTATGAGAAAGCCGTGCTTTGTGAGTACGCTTTGTTTTAGTGTGCGTTAAACCCCCGTCAGTACGAGCAATTACAACTCCTTTTAGAATAGCCAAGACTCTGATGGCAGTGGTTTTACTAACATAAGTCTGATCGGCCGACAGAGAAATGGAAACGGCCGTAACTCCATGTTTATGAGTCTGGCTCAGTTGAAAGTTTGCACAATTCATCTTGCGCAATACATTCGCAGACAGGCTTTTACACTCTTACTTGCAAAATTGCAAATCGACCGCGGTCGACTCACTTGAATCTAGATGTGTTCTTTTATTGTGTTCAGAAGAGCAGATCGTGATGTCGTGGCCCGGCTACCGAGATCCTTTTAAAGGGAACATTTGCAACCGTTTATGTGGATTTCCATTCCGTGCTGATGTTATAAATGTTGTCCAATGAAGACATAAATTCCTGTGTGTGCGTGTGCTGACCGAAAAACTGATCTCTCCTCCTCACGGCGCTGTGCTCGACGTGCCTACATGTCCCAGGATGCAACACGTTCACTGCGTTACAAAAGCGCTCTCAGCTCCCTGTCAAATGTAGGCAAATACTTCTTATTCTAAACCTTTCACACTGAACTAAGACTTAATTACCATGTTAGCTCATCATCAAACACACGTCAAATAAAACGTCTTTCCACTATCCAACAATCACGACCGCTCGTTTGGTAGAGACCTGAAAATATGCCGACTCTGTCGAGGTTGAAAGTCAGAATTTTCCCTTTTTTTAAAAAATATATATAACCGTATCTGCAATACCTTAATCAATACAACGGAGCTGTTCTGTCTCAGGATGTCTCATCGTTCGTGCTGATCCACCTCTGTGTCGGTAATTTAGGCTGGAATAAGAGATGCACTCTCCAAAAGTAAAGCAGATACTCCTCTTCTATGTTCTTTTCATATCCAACTGTCTCCTCCTGTTCTCCAGGGGAAGGCGGCCCACCTGACACGACGTTCATTGAAGACGCGGTCCTCGAACTACTAAAGACTCGCCGCATCCTGAAGTGCTCTTATCCTTACGGGTTCTTTCTGGAGCCCAAAAGCACAAAGAAAGAGATCTACGAGCTCATGCAGGTTTCAGTCCTACTTACTCGGAAGAAAAAAAGACAAATGTTCACAGCAGCCGGTTTTATGTGAGGCCATTAGAGATTCGGGACTAAAGCTTTCTCCCACATCGTCACAATCTGCCCCAGTTACACCTGCCCATCTCAGCTTTTAGTTAAAGATCTGGCATTATATAATTTATGATGGCTGGTAAAGACGAGGAAAGTACCTTTCCTGCCAGGTCTTTAATATGGTGGTGTTTTTAAATGCTGCAAAATGAATGAGCAAGGCACACTTTACAGTCCTGTCTCTTAAAGGCTTGTAAAATAAAGACATTTTTAAAGATACATACAGTCACTTTCTCCTTTTTTATAAAGACAGATTAGGAAGTTAACCCATAAGAACCCGGAACCATTTCTCCTTCAAGGACATAATACAGATTTAAATGGACCACGTTTTCAAAATAGCGTCAAATATTTGAAATGTTACATATTGGGCGTAATTAATATAACGTAATTAATATAACATGATTTTTTTTTTGGTTTACATTTGTTTTAATATGCTTTGGATTGAACAATATAAAACATGTTAGCTAAATATCAGTGATCAGATACATTAACCGAGCAGATCTTAATTATTTTTCATATTAAAGGACATAATTATAATTCTTAAAGGTGTGAATCTAACCTTTAACAGCGAAAAAACAGCTTTTTTAAATTTAGCACTTGGAAAATGTTGTTATGGGAACACAAAATCACATGACCTGTCACATGACCCACCAATATGTTCAGTAGGGACTTCATGAGTTAAAACCACAAGGATAAAGCTGTATAAGGATCTTTCCAGAGCATTTAAAGGACGTGTGACACCTGTGTCCCCCGTGGGTCCTCATGGGTTTAAACTTGAAATTGCGTATTCACGCACTGCTAAATTCACCTCCTTTCCACACAAAAAAAAAAAAAAAACCCAGCCGGCTCTCTTCCTGCCCTCAGACGGACCTGGAGATGGTGACGGAGGATCTGGCCCAGAAGGTCAACCGGCCGTATCTCAGGACGCCGCGCCACAAAATCATCCGTGCGGCTTGTCTCGTTGAGCAGAAGCGGCAGGAGTTCCTGGCCTCGGTGGCCAGGGGCGTGGCCCCCAACGACTCTCCTGACGTGCCCAGACGCAGGTAGACTCCAGACCTGCGGCTCGATAACAGAGTCTGGTCGTTGCAATGGAAAAACAGGCAGTGTCAAATAATCAAAAGGGGACTAATTAGCGATGAAAATTCAGCAATTAATCACGTTGTGACTGAATCTTTCCTCTCTTGCAGTTTCGCTGGCGGAACGTGGGACTGGGAGTATTTAGGCTTTGCATCACCTGAGGTAACAGGGTAACAGACCCCGTCTTCTTTCCTTTTGCAGTTGCAACGTCCTCGATGTTGGAGCAAAATGTGCGTGGGACTCGAACGCATATTTTCCCCCCATTTGATATGTTATTTTTCCGATAACATACCTGAAAAGAAAATGAGCACGGCCCCCTTTTTAGGATGAATAATAACAACAGTTTTTAATCATTCACGATGAAATCAACCCTCAATAGAAATGCTGTGAAATAAACATCAAATCAGTTTAAATCTAATGAAGACATTCATCTGGTGAATAACTTGGGATTAATCCCAACAGGAGAAGCGTTTCCATTATACGTGAAGCTGTAATCAGCAATCACGCCCCCGTCTGAGTGCGTGAGACCGACACCTCGATGGGCGCCACTTCTGTTAATACCACACTTAATCAGGTTTAATTAATTGCAAACAATCGCGATAACAATGTAATCAAAATGACGCAGCCCCTACATTGTGTGTATATGTATACTTAAACCTTTTTATAATACCGCCGGCTTAACTTTGGATGTGCGACAGCGCCGGTGACCCCAAAAAGATCAGCCGTGTTATTCGGCACGACGGAGCCGGCCAGATGGCGCCGCGTTCCCCTGTGCAGCCGGAGGGAATGATTGAAAGAGCAGCGCTCTGGCAAACGCCTCAGCAGGTTTGCTCCCGATCATTGCGCATTAGCAACAGGCGCTTGTAGTTAACTTTTACGCTCATAAAACCGTCAAACCCCCGTAATGGTTTGATTACTGACCCGCCTGGAGATCTCCCCCCCGAGCTTCTATTATCGCTCCGTTTCCAGACTGTGGCCGTTTTTTTTTTTTTTTTTTTATTAAACACACCGGCTTCTCATCCGGAACGCAGCCGCCCGGCTAAACGGCGCTCCAAAAAAAAAAAAGAAGCACGACACAAATATGCAAATCTCACATCAAACATAAGCCTCTCAGGTTACCGCTCACTCCTTTTTTTTGAGCGGCACAAAGCGACAAATGACGAGATCGGTCTCGCCGGCCGGTTTGATAAATGCATTTTGAAAACGCACCGCGCAGCGAGGCTCAGGCGAGGCTTTGTAAAGCTCCGGTTTACTCCAGGATTACTGGGTAAATGGTCACTGCCGGGCAGCTATTTAGTTATTTACCTGGACCCGGTTGTGTTGAGCCGTTTTTTACAGACTAAAAGCATCCGAAACAAGACTCACAGATGCTTTTTTTTATTTATTATTTAGCAGTCTGCGCATAAAATGTTCAATTATCTTGACACGGTAACATGATCCAGGTGGATCCTGCGACAAAGCCTGACGACGTAAAGAAGATTTTGATCCTCTCAGCTGTAAGACATAATGGACGCTTATAAACATTGAACAAAAAGTTCGAAAAATTTGTGTTTGGTGGATTATTTCTCTATTCTAACAATGATTATTGTCATTAAATGTTATACCGTTGGAAAGCCTGTTCATTCCTCTTTCAAAAGGCATGAGAAGCATCATCGTTATAGAGAAATAATCTACCAAACACAAATGTACAAACTTTTTGTTCAATGTTTATTTTTGCCACACGGTGAAGTAACTATGAATAGCATTTTGTTTAGTTTGCTGACTATCATACCTTTTTTAAAATATGGAACCTATCTATTCCTTTACTGCACAAGAAAAGATGTGACTTATCTTCAAAAGAATAAATGATCAATATAAATCTCATCTCTCAAAAGGAACAGGATTTAAATGACAAACAAATCATTTTTTTGGGCACTTGTTCACAGTGAATGTTGCCACCAGATGCTGAACACTAAGCCACTTTAAAAATAAATAAAAGAGGGTTTTATTTTCGTCCCCCTAATTAAGAGCTTCTGTCTCTCCGCTGCAGCGTTAATGGGAACACAGTAATAATCAGGCCTGATGACTCGCGGCTGCAGATGGTCCGCTGCAGGCTTCACACCGCGCTGGAAACATGAAAGACCATGTTTGGGTTAAATATATATTTTGGATTTATATGAATGTGACCTTTTGCAGTTGATTATTTCCCGCCGTACCGATGTGCAGAGTCAGCGTACGCAACCTTTTTCATGTTGGTCGAACAGCCGAAGAAAACTGATCCTGGGTCAGCGGCGGCGTTTACATTCAGCGTGTGATTACCATCTGGTTGAAAGTCGTACTTTGTAGAAATATTATTTCAAAAATAACTCGAGCTTGGAAGGGAAACTAAGTTAAAAGGTGCATAGACTATTTTCAATGTAATTTATGCCAAAATGACCTGTAAAACTTGGTTTCACCGGACATCTTTTATGCCTTGCAGCATTCATCAACTTTCAGGAACCATCACACACACACACACACACAAACATCCTATAATTAGAAATGCATGCTTATGTGCACACCCCTATTACACTAGTGCTTTAAAATATATAGTTTAGACGCCGTGTGAATGAAACGCAGCGTTTTAACTGATTTAACTGAGTTTTGTCATTTGTCTTTGAAAGAGTTGCTGAGAACATACGTATGTAAGACTGCTTTGAGGCTAGTTTACATTAATTTAAATTATTCTATACAATAAATAACTGAACTTTTGGCTTTTTTATTTGCTTCTGAGATTAGCCGGGCAAACACACAAAGCGCTCTCAGACATCTGAGCCTCGGTACTCGCGTCGCCGATTCCCTTCCAGCGAGCGAGCGTCCTCGGCTCGGATCCGCCTCTAAAGGAGTCTAATGATCCGGGGCTTCGGTTTGAAGATGAAAGGCTTCGAATGATCTTTCCTCCTGGAACAGAACACTCGGGCCGCGTTTGAAGCAGACTGCATCGCTGCTCGTTACGGTTTACAAATTCACCTTTTTAAATGTTTTAGAACGAGACGTGTTGATGATGAGCGGAGCACGTTGTGACGGGTCACTTCTGCGGTTGTGGTTTTAAGGAGTACGCAGAGTTCCAGTACAGACGGAGACACCGGCAGCGGAGGAGGGGGGACATGTCCAGTCTCCGTAGCAACACACCCGACCCCGACGACTCCAGCGACAGCATCTTAGGTACTGCAGGACACGCGGGACGCTTAGAATAACGACACACTATTCAGCATTAGTAAACGCTTCATGGTTCCAACATGAACGCTCATTAGTAGCTCATTAGTATGCAATTCATAAACAGTTATAAATGTTTTATTCTTGATTTCATTAACTTGTGAATCCATCATTTATAAAGTAGGAAAACACATGTTAACATAGTCCTTGACCATTAGTGCATATCTAAATCATGGATACCGTAAAAGCCGGGTTACAAGCCGCTACTACCTTCGGTGGTTGTCCCCGCTGTAGCAAGCTAGCGCTGCTGCTAGCGACCCGCTGTAGCAAGCTAGAGCTGCTGCTAGCGACCCGCTGCTGCTGCTGCTGCCCGCGTCCCCTCTGCCCGAGTCGGGCATCGAGCCGGGGCTGGTCCCGCTACCTTCGGTGATTGTCGGAACTAGCGAGAGCTAGCGGGGAGTTAGCGGAGAGCTAGCGGGAGTTAGCGGGGAAGTAGCAGCAGCGCTAGCTTGCTACAGCGGGGACACCCAGCTAACGTAGTAGCGGCTTGTAACCCGACTTTTACGGTAAATAAATGCATGAATAAATTACATTTAAATATTTATTATATCATTTACTAACACTTTATAAATGATGATTCCCATTTATAAATTAAGTATTAAGGAATTATAGATAATTTATAAAGTATGAAAACCCAAGCTTATGAATCAAGAATAAAACATTGATAACCGTTGCATACTAATGAGTTACTAATGAGTGTTCATGTTGGAATAATGCTTTATAAATGATGATTTAAGTGTTTACTCATGCTTTACTAATGCTAAATAGTGTGTAGTATTATTATAATAAAGGCCTACTGACACGTTCTCAGTGTTGGACTCTGTTCTCAGACGTCCACCTTCTGTTTGTGGGGTAATTTGTCACAGTTGGTTATTTGCAAAGTCAGGAAATACATTAAAAAAATAGTGCAATTGCCAGGTTTTCTAATCTATGTTTAAATAATGTGTACAACTAATTAAAAGACATTGATCCAGTAATCCTCCTCCCTCAGTTTTCAAAGCGGATTTGTAAAGAACCCAAATGAGGCTACTGGCCCAAACTTTGGAAAATCACAACTCCTGAAGGTCAACAAGCCAATATTTCTGGTCCGTGACGGCGCTGCGTTGCTCTTGGCGCAGTGGAAGGAAACAAAGACAGAGTTTGCACTTTTTGAAGCCAGCTAAGAAGATTTTGTCGCGTCAGAAGGAATAATTGATTTCAGATGAAGATACTAAATTAGTGAATTTCCTGTGAAAATGCTGAGGGGCACAAGTTGCTTCCCATCATTTTTGCAGCGTTTCCTGAAAAGTGGAAATTAGCAGTGGGGTTAAATTATCATCATTCAGTTTAACGACCGTCCGTTTTGTCCGTTTCTTTTCCCACAAAGACGCTCAGGAGCTCGGAGGTGGACGCAGACATCATCTGATGGTGAGTGCACAGCTTTTCATCCTTTGAAGTCTTCGAGACGACGTGAAGGGTTTACGGCATCAATCGAGCTGGATTGATTTCTGAAGGGCTACTTTTCCCCTCACTGGCACGATAACGCTGAGGTCTGGGGTTCAACGGCAGATCGAATGAATCTAAATGATGTACAAAAGAAGTCAAACTCTCCTACGCTTAAGACGTGAAGACATTTACTTGCTTAATGCACATAGAAAATAATCCCCTTAAATACATCAGTTTGATTAACGTTTGGTAAAATCTACATTATAGTTCCCAGCTGGACATTTTATGCCTTTTTTTTTTTTTTTTTTAAAGGAAAGTATTTATTTAGCGAAAGGAGACTGGTAAACCAAATCACGGTCATTTCATTTGTTTGACAACAAAAATACACAATATCTTTTTAAGAGATACAGAGGTTCTCGAGCCAACAAAATCCAGAAACCTGTGAGGTTCGTCAAGATGCAACCCCATACATATGTTTAAAACTAAGGTAATGAAACCCAGTGAATATAACTCTTTGAATATAAAAATGTATAATATACCTGTATGTTGGAATGAATTTATGGTTGACACGATTGACGGACGATGCCTTTTGAAGTGTTGCATGGTTGTTTGACTGCTTTGTTTCTTATTTTTACTTATTTATCTGCTAAATAATTTTATTTGTTTCCTTCTTTAAGGCCCATTTGGCCAGATGCATGGTTAATTCCTTATATTCCTTCTTGCTTTTTGAAGGTTGTTGTTTGTTAAATTGTAAAAACGCCTAAATAAATTATCAAGTATAAAAAAAAAAAAATACACAATATCACCAGCTCTATATTTTACCATTGTGGAGTTAGAAACTGTAAAACCTCAGAAACACAGGCAGCAGCTTAAAAGACAAAAAAAAAAACTGGCATTGGCTGCCATTATTCTCTTGTCTGTAGATTGTAGACGGCGTGTTCCCACCTGCAGGGCTCACCTGCTGCTGCTTTCCCTTCCTGGTACTTGGTGCCGGTTGGAAACCGCCGCTGCTTTTGGAAGTTGGACGGTTCTTCTTCGGCATCAACTCACAGCGTCTTCCTGGGTTTTCTCGCAGGGTCTGGGCTCTTTGGACGACGACGACCCGAACATTCTTCTGGCCATCCAGCTGTCGCTCCAGGACTCGGCGATGGCGGAGATCGAGTCCAACCGCGACGTCTTCGCCAACGAGGCCTCGCTCGGCGCCATCGGCACCTCGCTGCCTTCTCGGCTGGAGCAGAGCGCCGCCGCCGCGGGGTTAGAGGTCCTCTCCAGAGCCTCCGTGAGCAGCTCAGAACTGCTGGATCTGGGGGATAACTTGGCCAGACTCGGCAACATCAACATCGACATCGATATCGCCGCCGCCGGCGTTTCCGACGGTCGCCACCGCGCCTACGGGGATTCGGCGCCGACACCGGCGGCTCCAGGAGGCGGCGGCTCGTCGACGGGCCTCTTCTCGTCCTCCAGCGACACGTTGGACTCCACCACGTGCGGCAGCCACGACCCGTCCGCGCCGGCGGCGGCGAACGGCAACCTGCTGGGCAACATCATGGCCTGGTTCCACGACGCCAATCCTCAAGGCGGCGTCGCCCCGCTCCCCTCCACCTCCTCCGACACCGACTCCCACCTCGGAGCGCTCCACGCCGACGCCGGGGCCGTCCCGCCCGAGAGCGGGAAACCCCAGGAAGCCGGTGTCTTCTCTCCGAGCGACGCGGAGGAGGAGAAGGAGCGCGCCGTCGCCCAGAGGCCGACGCAGCTGGACCTCGCGGGGCCGGACGCCCTGGACCGAGGGTCGAAGGTCCGCCGGGTCGACACGCCGCAGTGCGACTCCGGGTCCGACCGGCTGGCCAGCAGCAGCTCCTCCGAGTGGGAGGACCAGGTGCACCTGGTGTGAGGCCAAAAAAACCCACTTATAGAGTTGAGGAATATTCAGGTGGAATGTACACAGAATGAAGAATGTTGTTAGGACTTGAAGTCAGATTACTTTCCTGCGTTTTCGGTGTCGTCGGCCCAAAACAATCAGAAACCCTCCTGAGAAACAAGCGCTTACTGAAGGAGACATTACAATTGATAACATCTGTCAAGGATATATATATATATATATATATAGTAGAAAGTAGCTTTTTTCTTCTTTCTGAAATCAGTTTTCTAGGAGAGAAGATACTTTAGCGTAGTGCAGGTATTATTATTGTTTCTTCCACTGGAGTAAAAGCCTACTGTGTGTGTCTGAATCAGGTCTGAGGAGGTTTTATAACACATGAGCAGATAATATCTTGCCTACTTCCCAGGTGCCAAACGCCGACGAGCAAAAAGCCGTTTGCAGTCGTCGCCGAGTGGATCCCTCAAAGCAAACTGTGCCTGCTTCTACAATCTCAACCACGCGGACGTCTCCAGCCATATTTGTATTTGAGATGGTCGGCCGTGTGATTGTTTTCAGCTCTTCGCTATCTAAAGGCGATACAGCGTAGACCTGTAGTTTAACACTATAATGGTTGTGTGCTTTTTTCCCCACACAACTATTTAGATTCAGCCGCCAAAAACTAAAAAGTTGGCCTCCAAACATTTCAAAATGGAACCAGACGACGGTATTCATCAACGCCGACGCCGCTGTCACTCAGGTCGGTTTGTTGTGGGTCCCTTTTGTGTCGCCGGTTCCAGTCCTGCAGCCGAGCGCGACGGACTAAGTAGACAGGAAGTCGTCTCGTTTATTTACCGCAGGAGAGACAATCGGGTCGTCCGGTTCAGAGGAATTAATCACGGCCACGTTACTGTCATGAATCTCTGGGTCCCATGAAGTGTGTTCTTAGTAGCGCTCCACACGTACGACCGGGCAACGGAGTGTGTGTCTGTGTGTGTGTCTGTGTGTGTGTCAGTGTGTGTGTGTGTGTGTGTGTGTGTGTGTGTGTGTGTGTGTTGATCTCAAACACACGAGGGTCCATGTCTTTGTGAACCGGTTCTCTACTAGAGATTCAGTGCCTTTTTTTTTATGTCAATCGTTGTTTTATTTTAATTACACATTATTACAGTGTAAACACCTTTTACCTTAAAGTTATTTCTCTCACATTAAGTTTATAGTGTGCAAACCCTGAGATCTTGATGATTATTTTTATTCTCTCAGAATGTTTGAGGCTTTTTCTGTGAGTTCCAGTAGGATTTTCTGAATGAATAACACTGATTTTTATATTATTTGGCATAAAGGGTAAACCTTCAAATCACGTTCCCAAATATTTTAGAAAAACAAAAAGATTTTGTTGCTCTTAGTGCAGAAACTAAAACCACTGTATTGACCTACTGTATGTGTATACTTTATCTTACCTAAAGACACTAAAACGGAGCACAGTTGCAATATAAAGTAGATTTAATCCATTAAAGATACGACACATTGATCAGTGTTTACCTTTAAGACGTGTTTGTGTACAGACTAACGTCTCGCTGAAGGAACGGACCTTTTATCTCGTAGAGTCGTGATGAAGTTGCCGTATGTTAGAGCAGCTAACGTTTAACGGACGTGGCTTTTCCCAACAGGATGCATGAAACGGGGTTTTACGAGTTTAAATGGAATTTGTACTTCACGTCTAATGTTCAGGTGATTTATTTTAGAACATTTTGTAACTCACTGAGATTTTCTATTGTAAAGCAACTAATCCTTGAAATGCTATTTGCACTTTCATAGTCTATACTTGATACATTCCCTCTTTATATGAAACATGTTTGATGTGTGATGCCAATAAACTATGTGGTGAGTTTTCATTTTGTGTGTCTTTTTTTATGTGTCATTGAAATACCAAACATTGGAGAGCGAAAGAAATACATTTAAATAAATTAAAAAAACACAGCACCCACCTGGTTTTATGGCAGTGCTTAGACTTTAATGGAGTTACTTTGGTTTCCAAAAGCATCTTTAAGCTCCACAACTACAGAAGAATCACAGTTTGAGTCCGTTAAAATACGTAGTACTGTAATGTACAATAATATTATAAGACAAACTGAATTGTACATCATCCCATACACACCTATCAGGGTTCATACGGGCAAAAATAAAAGCCCAAAAGTTTTGGAAAAGTCATGGAAATGTGTTCATGTCGTTCATTTAGGCTGAGTTTGAAATAATGAATATGCTTTTAAAAGAAAGACGCTCAGAATATAAGCAGGCATACATACAGGCATCTATATAAATGTTTATTCTTTTAATCAAACTATTGTCTCATTCATTTGTGTCATTTAAGGTTTACTGTATGCTTTGTATTCTCATTGTTAGTTTAAATACTACATTTTCACACCGAGTTTGGTCATGGAAATTTGGTTTAAAGTCATGGAAACCCATCGGTCCGAATGTGTACGAACCCTGACCGATACGCCTGATGCACTCTGGGTATTATTGCGTTAGCGGCAGAGGCCGATGAGCTGCAGCAGGAGGAGGAACATGGTGACGATGTCCAGGTAGAGGTTGAGGGCAGCGAACACGTACTCCTCAGGAGAGATTTCAAACTTCCTGTGTTTCCCGCCCAGGATGAGCTGCGTGTCAAACACCAAGTACTGCAGAGAGAGAGAGAGATGCTTCAACACGGGCGGCTTTTCTTATCTCAGAGAGGAAGTTGTGACTCGCCGCTGACAGCCGGCTCGGCTCTCGTTAGTTTCCACCGGCTGACGGGACGGGTCACAACGTTTTGCAGCTCAATGCCAAGAGGCACGCAGAGAGGTGTCTGAGAATGAAGCCTGCTGCTGTTAAGCGGTGCGGTAATTGAAATTTAAAAAAAAGGGGCACGAGGACATCAGAGTCTCTTTGCATCGACGACGACGACAGACACCGGAGGCCGGCTGGCATCCGAGCTCACATCACACACACTCACTTGACATTAACCTTTTAAAAACAATCCCCCCCTAGAGGGGCAGACTGAGCGATTGTTCTATAAAACTGTAAATCATAGCTTGTTTTATGAAAAAAATTAAGAAACTGCTGTATTTGATTGTATTGAACACCGTAAGTAATATACAAGTGAAATATATGGTTTGGTAAAAGGAGAAAATTCAAATGTCACAGATGTGCGCAAATGTAAATTTTGGAGTCCTCGCCTGAATGTTCTCTGTTCTAAACCCTCTCTAACTTTGTTCTGCTTCACTTTATCAAAGTCAACCTTTGCAGAGAGAATGTTCACATATTGAGCTATGACTTGGGTTAGAGAATGTTCACATATTGTGTTATGATTTGGGTTAGAGAATGTTCACATATTGTGTTATGATTTGGGTTAGAGAATGTTCACATATTGTGCTATGATTTGGGTTAGAGAATGTTCACATATTGTGCTATGATTTGGGTTAGAGAATGTTCACATATTGTGTTATGATTTGGGATAGAGAATGTTCACATATTGAGCTATGATTTGGGTTAGAGAATGTTCACATATTGTGTTATGATTTGGGTTAGAGAATGTTCACATATTGTGTTATGATTTGGGTTAGAGAATGTTCACATATTGTGCTATGATTTGGGTTAGAGAATGTTCACATATTGTGTTATGATTTGGGTTAGAGAATGTTCACATATTGTGCTATGATTTGGGTTAGTGAATGTTCACATATTGTGCTATGATTTGGGTTAGAGAATGTTCACATATTGTGCTATGATTTGGGTTAGTGAATGTTCACATATTATGTTATGATTTGGGTTAGTGAATGTTCACATATTATGTTATGATTTGGGTTAGTGAATGTTCACATATTGTGCTATGATTTGGGTTAGAGAATGTTCACATATTGAGCTATGATTTGGGTTAGAGAATGTTCACATATTGTGTTATGATTTGTGTTAGAGAATGTTCACATATTGTGTTATGATTTGTGTTAGAGAATGTTCACATATTGTGTTATGATTTGGGTTAGAGAATGTTCACATATTGTGTTATGATTTGGGTTAGAGAATGTTCACATATTGTTATGATTTGGGTTAGAGAATGTTCACATATTGAGCTATGATTTGGGTTAGAGAATGTTCACATATTGTGCTATGATTTGGGTTAGAGAATGTTCACATATTGTGCTATGATTTGGGTTAGAGTTGGACCTTACAGCTGCATCATTTCAAAGAAATAATCATCCTGAAAGTGATTTTTTTATAGGCGGACCTGAAACATTTTCATTTTTTTCTGTGTGTCATCTTCATTTACTCTTAACCAGTAACATATAGACTGATATTTACACATCTGAACAAAATATCACGTGTACCTTTTATTATAACACCAACATTATTCAAATAGCCCTAGTGGTTGCAGAGATGCACCCTTTTTAGTTTGGGGATGACATTTTCGAGGAAAGGGCCTAAAAATAGGATAGTTTCTGTCATTTTAAAATGTCATTTTTCAGTCTGCTTTTCAAGTGAACCTCTCTCTGTGTGTTCTGTCATAGTTGGAATGTACTTACGAAGGAAAACAGCAAGGTCCCCAGGCAGGCGTACATGATGTAGAGATACTGTTGAGAGAAGAATCAGCAACGATCTTTTACAAATGAGGATAATAATGTGTATTGAAAATCAACAACAACTCTATTTGACCACTTAAAATGAATCGTTTGTTATTCTCCATCTGAGTAAAATGATAGTGTGCTTTCTGCAGACAATAATTCAGCCTCATCGCGTAAAGGTGAGCGTACTTTAATCCACCTTTTTCCATTCTAGTTGTTCCGCACGGGAAATTATGATCGTAAAGGTTCGATAATGTGTGCACACAATGTGCTTTAATTAAAAATCCCGGGGATGAACTGCAGGAGGCTGCAGGAACCGTTCGGCTTTTTCACCGTACCTGCGACCGGAGGATTCCACAGAGCAAAGCGAAGGAGAGGAGCGTCCAGGCGAACACCCACAGGCACCCATTCAGTCCAGTGAAGTCCCACTGGAGTCAGAGGAGGAGACACTGAATGTGCATCTTCATAGCAACACATTTTAACACATTCCAAAAGAATAATACAATTAATATATGGAAATAATAGCGTGGATGTGTTTACTTACTAATTGCACTCAAATATTACTTAAAATATAAAAAAAAGTGGTATATTTATAATATATTTATTGAAAGTATACTACAGTACAATTATTTTAAAGTGTGTTAAAAGTTGAATTTTTAAAATAGGTGAAAGCGTGACTTTTGTATACTTTTTATATATTTTCAGAAAGTACACTTATATTACATATTACTTAAAATATAAAAAAATTGGTATATATAAAATCTGTATTTGTCAAATGTGCTTTTAAATAAAAAAATGTCAATGCTAATTTAGAGCATACATTTTGAAATGAACGTTCAAAGAAGTACATTTGAGTAATTGCACAGAACTTTCACTTAAAGTGTTTTTTTTATAAATATATATTTTTTAAATATACTACAGTACAATTTTTTTAAAGTGTGTTAAAAGTGTAATTAAAAAAATAGGTGAAAGCGTGACTTTTGTATACTTTTTATATATTTTCAGAAAGTACCTTTTGAAATATACAAAAAATATATTTGAAATTAAAGTTCAAAGAAGTACATTTGAGTAATTGCACAGAACTTTCACTTAAAGTATACATTTTTTAAATATATTTTTTGAAAATATACTACAGTACAATTTTTTTAAAGTGTGTTAAAAGTGCAATTTAAAGTGTGACTTTTGTATACATTTGATATATTTGCAGAAAGTACACTTCTTTGATAGTATATTTGAAATATACTATTGAAAATGTAATGTTAAATATAAAAAAAGTATATATATTTTTGGCCTGGGGAGCCTCTCAAACAGAATCTCATTTAAACTCATCTTTCCCACAGAAGCCAAGGGCGCTCAAGGTCGTGCCGTGAGGCGCCACAGATCGCTGAACGATGAAGACGTATTGCAGTTCAACACACGGAGAAAAAATGAACGATTCTGCATGTAATGATCCTGGATAATTAATCAACGAGCTGCAGCGGGGGAGGGGAGGGGAGGCGGCCTCTTGGCCCGCGTGACCTTTTCCAGACAGACAGAAGAAAGATGGCAGCTACAAGAGGAGAATGACTAACGCCGATCGCCTGAGCAGCTCTGGGCTGAACACGCACGGCCTTTACGCCGCGGGAATAAAGTTAACTGCAGGGCAAGAGGTCTGCAAGAGGGAGGTGAAGTAGAAGAAAAATAACCTCTTTTACGGGGTGAGGGTGCTGTTTATACATCGCAGTTTCTCTCTCTCTACTCGCATACGCCTTCTTTCCACAGATTACTAACGAGCATTTAAGAACAGATTTATTCTCAGGATAATCATTAGACACCTGCTTGCTAGTTTTAGCCGATCTAAGCAGGAGAAATAAATGTCTGCAGCTCCTTCATGAGTAGTAAAATGTGTGAAATGCCAAACTACATTTAGAGGCAATTAAGGAGGACTCGAAATGCAATTTCTATCTGGCCTACATCTAGTTCACGTTTGCCCTGATTGAGCCTTTTATTGAAACCGCGTGACAAACTATCAATCAAGTGATTCTCAAAAGGTCTCCACACTTGACTATTGCCAACAGAGCGTCACACGACTTGTTTTAAATGTCACTTACGCGCCTACAGTAAGGCATTGTATACGGACAGAGAAATAACAGAGTTAAAGTAGTTTTCACAGAAGATACCATAAAAACGTCAGGGTCCACTTTGAATTATCAAGAGTTGTTGAGATTAATGGTGTGTTTTCTAAATTAAAATGTAGTGCATCTGGCCTGGAGGTCCCTGAAAGGAGCCTCTGGAAGATTAATGTCTGAGCGCGTTCGCTCTATTATTCACTTCATGGTTAAAGGTGACAAACAAAAAAAGAAAGATGGGGGATTTAGCAAATAACGAAACGACTCCGGGCCGTTTCTGAACTCGAGGTCCGACGGCTCCACTGGACTAAAGGAATTCACTTGACCGACAAAACACAGTGAACTCAGCAGTAATCATAGTTGTGAGCGCTTTTCCATGACTTTAAACCAAATTTCCATGACCAAACATTTAGTTTAGTTAGAGAAAATGTAGTATTTAAACTAACAATGAGAATACAAAGCATACAGTAAACCTTAAATGACACAAATGAATGAGAGACAATAGTTTGATTAAAAGAATAAACATTTATATAGATGCCTGTATGTATGCCTGCTTATATTCTGAGCGTCTTTCTTTTAAAAGCATATTCATTATTTCAAACTCAGCGTAAATGAACGACATGAACACATGAATACAACACATTTACATGACTTTTACTAAACCTTTGGGAATTTTTTTATTTTTTTCAGGGACTTTTCCAGGCCTGGAAATAACCATTTTAAAATGAATGAATGAATACATATACTTTATTAATCCCCGAGGGGAAATTTGGTGTCGACGTAGCAGCAATTTACAGACAAAATTAAGATATAAAAACAACAGGGATGAAAGATATATACAATAATAATAATTAAAATAAAATAAAATAGCTGGGGTGAAAGAAAATTAATTTAGGAAGTGCAAAAATGCAAAGTATGTATGTGTATATTACATATAACACATTTACATGACTTTTACTAAACTTTTGGAGTTTTAGTTTTTTCAAGGACTTTTCCAGGCCTGGAAATAACCATTTTTTCCAGGTTTTCCATGACCGTACGGACGCCGCTGAGCTCAGAGCGCGTGACGGATCTTACCTTTGACTGCATGGCGAACACGGTCAGCGACAAGGACACCAGCGCCGTCGCCCCCACAGCCCACAGGACGGCCTCCGCATCATAGCACCTGCAGACGGGAACGTCACAAGTCTCACGTCAGACGGCAGACTAGTCCGGTTCTGTTTACTCCTGAAAGGGAAACGGCTCTTCCTTATTGGAAATGTGGTCTTTTTGTTTCATTCCACAGTCCGTATCATAGGTCTGAAGTGGAGCTGATGAGTGAGGACCCCCCTCTGGACAAGCATGGCATAATGTATTGCCTATTCATATCAGTTATAGCTCCAGTCACGGCAATGTCCCATAAATATGCTAATTTGAATACATTATTGATAGTCAGGCAGTTTAATGTGCGAGTGGACGCGCCGATAAAAGAGGAAACGTCTCTCAGGCTGAAAAGGTAACGCGTGTTTACACAAACTATTTGTGATGCTTCTGGGATAAATGACTTTTTTTTTAATTTGTTAGACCAGTTTCGATAACGTCGGACGGCTTCATCGCCGGCCCTCCGACGGATCAGATATGGATCAAATGATGTTATGTTTGTGTAAATGAGTCGGCGTCGGGTCGGGGGGATTGATCCTCAAACAAATACTCACGCCGCGACGCCGCCGAGCATCAGGCCCTCTGCGATAGTCTGAGACACGGAGAGAGAGAGAGACATGTAAATACACGAGTAAAACAACCCAGGGAAACAGAGCAGGGGTTTCTATTTGATGCCTCTACTCACAAACAGACCCAGGGCGATGAAGTTGAGGGGGACTCGGCGACGCAGGTTGCCGCAGCAGGACAAGGCCAAGAGGAGCACGATCACCGCCGCCCTATTTCACAGAGAATATAGAGTGTATCGTAAATAGCAAATAAAAAGGCTATAAACAGGAAGGGGGGGGGGGGGGGGGGGAAGCGCTACGTTCAATATGTGAATCCACTGAGTGCATTATTTATGGAGCCGGCAGCTTCCTGGATTGGGACTCAGACACTTTGTGATTTACCTCCTCTGGATTTCTGGACATTTTCATTGAGGTAACTGGCCGACAGGTGATTTGCAGTTGGTCAAACGGGTTAAAGACAGAAAGTGTGCAGCAGCGTCTCTAGAGTCTAGACCAGGGGTGTCAAACTCATTTTAGTGAAGGGGCCGCATGCTGCCCATTTTGACCTCAAGTGGGCCGGACCAGTAAAATCACAGCATAATAACGCATACATAATGACAATATTACTCTCTGTTTAAATCATTGTTGGAGGTTTTTGGATGATAAACCCTGTTTTAAGGTCTTTCTTCAATAAACTAGAAACATAAAGACCAACAATTCAGACATCAGCCCACTGTTTACCTGCCTGGGCTCTCCTCTGCAGACTCCCTTGCAGTTAGGCAATATTTTTAGTAAAGTCAGTACTGTGATCAATTGTGTCTGTGGCTCAATGGTTACCATGCACGTCTTACAATCAGAGGATCAGTGGTTTGAATCCATACTGAGGTTTTTTTTTTTTTTTGCATTTTTTTTTTTCTCACATTTTTACAATTATCCCGCGGGCCGGACTGGACCCCCTGGCGGGCCGAATCCGGCCCGCGGGCCGTATGTTTGACACCCCTGGTCTAGACAATACAACTGGATGTTTTTTTTTGGGGGGGCGCTTACATTGAGGCGTAGGAGAACCAGTAGTTGGCCCACGTCCATCGCCGGAGAGCGTCCCTGTTATTCCATGAAGGGAAAGAGAGAGAGTGTTTAACAGCGGCACCATTCATTTGATAGAAGCAGCAGAATGATTGTATTAAATATTAACAGAGGACAGAGCATTGTGCACATGGGAGCCGAACACAATTTATGAAAAGAAATTACCGTAGCAGCGTTCTACCACATCTATTATACAGAGCGTATAAACCTTTCAAGCTACTGCAAGCAAAACACATATTATGTGGCAGAGATGCCCTTTAATTCTGCCCCCGTCTCGTCTCCCCCGTACATATTTATGACGGTTGGGTTGCACGCTCAAAGTTTTTGTGGGAAACAACTACGGCGCCACGGCTCCCGTGTGATGCTGGAACACTAAAATGTGGATTGATGGACGGGTGCCTGACGTGGATCCGTCTCTTTTTTTTTTTTTTTTGGGGAAGGAACTCCCTGGTGTAATCGTGTCTCACCAGTAAAGAAAAGCACTGATGATTCCGACAGTCACCAGCAGCTGAATCATCAAGGTCAAGTAGACTTTCCTTATGAAACCTGTTCACAAAGACAGACAGCGACACGCAGTGAGACGAGACACACAGACCATAATAATAATAATAATAATCTGTGCACCGTTTTCACTGAACATTTAATAATTTGTGTTGCGTGGGAGGTGAAGAAACGAGGCACAGCGGAGATCAGGGAGCGGTTTTATACTTCAAATCTATTCAAAGATTGCAATGCCAGTGAGGGCGCACATGTGTAATTATTATTATTCATCTCTGACCATGCAAACAACAACACATCCCTCCCTCCTTTCTTCGAGCCCTCACCTCTTCGTATGGCGGGGTCACTGAAGCCGATGTCTTCTAACCCGTGGCTGTAGTCGGGCGGCGCTTCGCCTCCGGCGGCCTCAGGATGCACCGCGTGGTCGTCGTAGCCGCCGGGAGGCGAGACCACGGCGACGTTCCCCTTCCCGACCTGATTCATTCACGCCAACGGCAACGCAGGTAAGTACGAGAATATTCTACTTTTGAACGGAAATCATGACAAACATAAAACAATGTGCATGTGAACATGTTATCAGGGTTCATACACATTCTGACCAATGGATTTCCATGACTTTAAACTAAATGTCCATGAGCAAACATTTAGTGAAGTCTGGGTGTAAACAGTAAAAAGTGAGTAAATGTAGTATTTAAACTAACAATGAGAACACAAAGCATACAGTAAACCTTAAATGACTCAAATGAATGAGACAATAGTTTGATTAAAAGAATAAACATTTATATAGATGCCTGTATGGATGCCTGCTTATATTTTGAGCGTCTTTCTTTTAAAAGCATATTAATTATTTCAAACTCAGCGTAAATGAACGACATGAACACATGAATATAACACATGTACATGACTTTTACTAAACCTTTGGGAATTTTTTTTATTTTTTTCAGGGACTTTTCCAGGCCTGGAAATAACCATTTTAAAATGAATGAATGAATACATATACTTTATTAATCCCCGAGGGGGAAATTTGGTGTCGACGTAGCAGCAATTTAGAGACAAAATTAAGATATAAAAACAACAGGGATGAAAGATATATACAATAATAATAATTAAAATAAAATAAAATAGCTGGGGTGAAAGAAAATTTATTTAGGAAGTGCAAAAATGCAAAGTGCAAAAATGCAAAGTGCAAAAATGCAAAGTATGTATGTGTATATTAAGGGTGTGAGGTGAGGACTTTTCCAGGTTTTCCATGACCGTATGAACCCTGTTTTATGACGACATCACGGCCGGTAGAGTCTGATTCTGACATGAATTCCCAAATGAATCGGAAAAGTAGCTCACCGCTCCTTAAATAACGTGTTCCTAATACTGCGACTGACCTGATAGCTCACGCCGGTGTAAGAGCTCGGCCCGTAGTCCTGAGGATTGTACGGAGGGGGAGGGGGAGGAGCTCCAGAACCGCCGCCGCTGCCGTTAGTCCGGTCCATTTCCCCGAAAGTGTTCATCGACTGAAGCACAACAGCGACGGGAGGAGACGTCGGACAGACGGGAAGGTCAAAGGTCGCGGCGAAAAGTTAAATTGTCAAATGGGGCGATGTCAGAGTGGAACAAACAAATGGGTACTTACGAAATGATGCATCACGCAAACACAAGAGCCGCCCGTGACTAACGTCCATAATCATGGCCTCAAGCATCCATTTAATAGAGACGCATGTATATTTAATGGCCAAATAGGTCGTGTTTAATTGCTCGCAGAGGAAACTCAGTTGTCACCAAGAACAGGCAGTAATCTCAGCCGTTCTGCTTTATATACAGCTTTAGAAGACGTGAGGAACGGATGCGGCTCCTGGCTTTGCATTCGTCTTTAAAGACGCTCTAATTAGCTGTACGATGTATACAACATCAGTAAAGCTGCTCCAGGGTCCACACAACACTTTCAAAGGAACCATTAAATGGTTTAATAAGTAACAACGGCCACGTCCTGTAATTAATGATGGCTTTTGAACTCTTGGTAGTGATGAATCATCCGGCACATAAATCCACATTTTGACTTCAACTCCTCAAACTAACACCGGTGACATTTATTTAGACTTATTTTCAAATATGTGTATGACATAAAGGGCACGACAATGACAATGGGTCCCTCCTTCAATCAGAGGATCGGACGTTCGATCCCCGGCTCTGCTAGTCAATGTCAATGCGTCCCTTGGGCGAGACACTTCACCCCAAGTTGCTCCTGAATGATAGTTAGAGTCCTGATGGTCCTCTCATCAGTGGATGAATGAGTATGAACGCGTGAATAATGACGACACCAGTCCAGTCACCATTTACCATCAAGTGGACTTTGTGTGGGTTCGTTTATTTAGCCCAAAAGGCGTTTACATCCAGAGATATGATGAATGGAGCATTCAAAAGTACCCATTATGTCTTCCAAGTCTTCAACAAGCGACCATTTTCAGTCCGACTTACCAGAAATCAATGAATTGCAGCTCTAATCCATTTTAATGTGTCTTACCTGAGCTGCTGCGGCGGCCAGGAATCTGCTCTGCGGCTCTTCCTGTAGTGTTGGTTCGCCTTCAGGGCAAAGTCTACCTGCTATCAGTCGGTTCCCACAGAGACGGGACTTTAGCTTCAGGGGGGAGAGGATGTATCCCTCATTAGGCCCGACGGGATATTCAGATGAAGTTCTTAAAATGTCATTACACCGACAGGGCAGGTACTTTGTCAGAGCAAATCATACCTTTACCTTTTTTCTTTCAGGGATACTGATCCACGCGGGCTTTTGGGACGTTCATACTGGAGCTTTCACACACTTTAACACAAGGTGTGTTTTATATATCCAGCTCCTGTCGTGGTGTAACATTCCCTGCGTTGTTTAAAAAGGCAAATGCAGCACAGCGGCAGTCTGTGTAATCCTGGAGGCACGAAACCTTCGCGGTTACACATTGATAACAACCAGCGGATGACGTCCGCCATCAGGCCAACCTACACAAAGGGATTATGGGTATTGTGTCACAGCGAGGGGTAATAGCAAAAAGACATACTGTACAAAGTAAAGTAGGTCAATGCTGTCTTATTGCTCCTGCGTGGAGAATCGCCTCTCAAAGGGATAAAATGAAGACTCATCCATGAATGAGAAACTAGTCCAGGATGACTCCTTTAATTTATCCATCAAGAGAAAGTAGTAAAGTAAATTGTAATTTCCACTTCTTAGCATTTATTCAATTTGATTACACTAAACAGTCAGTGTTTTAATATGGTATTTAAAGCCTCAGATACACAACCAGTAAAGGGAAGTAACCCAGTATAAGAGCTCGACAAGACATTGTCCCCTCACACGGTTTAATTTCAGTAACTGTTTGAAGTCAAAGAGCTCAAATTGTCCAAAATCTCTCATTAATCATCGACCCCTCGGATGTATCTAGTGCTGCTTTGGAGGGGCCCCGACCCCTAGGTTGGGAAATACTCAACTTAACTGCTGTTAAAGAAGTGAAAACTACTTTCACCTCCTCCAGTTATCACACAGTAACACCAGTATAATAATGAGCTGGTACTTTGACTTCATTATTTGAAATAAGTTTAGTAGTAAACACAAGTAATGGATCTGATACTGCACATAATAAAACTAGCTGCTTGACCTCTAGATGGCATTCCAGCCTCTTCCCGTATTCAAGAGTCCGATAGACTTCCTGCCTCGTGTGCAAACACTCTGCAACGCTGCCTGGTTTCTGATTCAGGAGAGAATGAAACAGGACACATACACATTATTTAGAAATGATTGAATCAGCAGTTAAAGTTGAGGTTTTATGGCACGCTGGTGCAAAAAAAATAAAATCAAAATTCACTGGACCGGTAACAAAATGAAAATAAAATCCTCCATCATCTCACAGCCGCATGCAGACACTAATCATATATCAAGCAAACACTTGGGGGCACTAGTCTCCTGTGCTTCCTCCACTAATTGCAGTGATTTGGTTGCTTCCATCCCGCAACCTCCCCACCCGAGCAGCAGCAACCAGATCCTCCAGAGAGGTCCCTCTAAACCAGCTGCCTCTTCCTTTTAACTGCTGGATCAAATCCCTCATTTCTCTCTACATGTCACATGCTGCTAAAACAAAAAGAAGAAACGTTGTTTTTTTCCAATGGAACAAAATTAAGACTTGAGCACGGGGATCATATTTGAAGGGATGGAAAGCTTTTCTGTCACAAACACACATTCTCACTCTGCTCGGGGCCGATTGGCGCGTCTGTCAACATTGGATTTACGCCGCCTGCTCACCTGTTCACGAGGTCTATGCAGATTTGAACGGACGGCACAGCAGACTGGGTCACGTTTGAGCAGGCGGGTGATCTCCGGCCTGTGTTGACACACCAATCAGTGTGAAGCCCGGTGTGAGGCCGCGGTTAACAGCGACCTAATTGTCTCGGCGCTGTCCAAACACAACGACACACGAGGCTGAAGACACATGGAGGAGAATGTGTGCAGAGCGGAGAGCCGTCCAGACCAGGATGAGGGAGGGAGTCAAGTCAAATCTATTTAATATCGCACATTTGCTCTACAATCATCAGTACAGCATACTGAAGAATTGGGAGACACATAGGTGTGGACATAATGGTATGGATGGAAGAAAGAAAGGAGATAGATGGATAGATAAATAGATAGATGGATAGATGGAAAGATAGAGAACGACAGACAGACAGACAAAAAGACAGATAGATGAAAACATAGATACGATAGATGGATAGATGAAAAGATAGATGAATATATGGATGGATAGATGGATGGATAGAGAAAGACAGACAGATGAAAACATAGATTAGACAAGATAGATGGATAGATAAATAGATGGATGGAAAGATGGATGGATGGATGGATACATCAATAGATAAATGGATAAATAGATGGATGATGATATATAGAGATAAATGAAAAGAGATGGAAAGATATAGATGAAAACATAGATAAAATAGACAAGATAGATGGATAGATAATAAAGATAGACGAAAAGATAGATGATAGACGATAGATAGAGGAAAAGGTAAAAGATAGATGAATAGATAGATTGATAAATAGATGGATGAATGGATAAATATATGGATGGATGGATATATAGATGGATAAATAGATGGATAGATAGATAGGTAGATAGATGGATAGATAGATGGATGAAAAGATAGATGAATAGATGGATGAAAAGATGGATGGATGATGGATAGATGAAAAGATAGATGGATAGATAGATAGATGAATAGATGATAGATAGATGAATAGATAGATGGATGGATAGATGAATAGATGTATGGATGGATGAAAAGATAGATGGATAGATAGATGATAGATGAATAGATGGTAGATAGATGGATAGATGGATGAAAAGATAGATGGATAGATAGATGAATAGATGGATGGATGAATAGATGGATGGATGGATAGATGAAAAGATAGATGATAGATAGATAGATGAATAGATGAATAGATGATAAATAGATGAATAGATAGATGGATGGATAGATGAATAGATGTATGGATGGATGAAAAGATAGATGGATAGATAGATGATAGATGAATAGATGATAGATAGATGGATGGATAGATGAATAGATGGATGGATGGATGGATGGATGAAAAGATAGATGAATAGATGATAGATAGATGGATAGATGGATGGATGGATGAAAAGATAGATGAATAGATAGATGAAAAGATGGATGATGGATAGATGCAAAGATAGATGGATAGATAGATGGATAGATGAATAGATGTATGGATGGATAGATGAATGGATGTATGGAAGGATGAAAAGATAGATGATATATAGATGAATAGATAGATGGATGGATAGATGAATAGATGGATGGATGGATGAAAAGATAGATGAATAGATAGATGAATAGATGGATGATGCAGTCTGTTCCGTCTCGCTGCAGACAGACTGTGACGGCTCTGTTTTGTCAGACTACGATGCTCTTTGGGGCTTTTGGGACTGGAGATCACAGCGGGGAACGTTCTGGTGTCACAGGAGGAGGAGAGATGGAGCCGTCACGAGTCTCTGTCCCCCAAATGCAGCTGTGAATCTCTGCTTCCCGGCCGGTCAGGCCACAGAAGGATCCATTTGGAGAGTGGAAACAGTGGTGTGTGGGCCCTCTGAGCCCTGGTGCTGGTCTGCAGGTCTGCATCACCACAGGCCTCTTCATGTCTAATTCACAACCCTCCTGAAGACGCCGATGCAGAACTCCAGCGGGGTGTTTGGTTAATGGAAGACCTCAACAATGGCTCACGACGCACACTGGGGCTGCATGTGTTCCTGTAAATAATGAGACGGGCGGCACTGCGTTCCATTTAATATCAGCCGGACCAGCTGTGTCAAGCGATGGATCGTATTTCAGTCAAATTAACAACCCTGACATTTTGACTCGCTGCGAGGAACACATCCGCGTTGCATTGGTCTGCAGAATGACTTGCATTATTTTGTTTTTGCAAATTAGCGTGAAACAAAAAGGCACAGCTGCAGTCAATCTAAGTCAATGGACATAATTAAGTGAATAAATGAGTGTTATCCGTAGTTGATTTAATATATTACACGATTGTAGCAGAGAGCACAAAACTGCAGATTAATTTATCATTATTAGAGTCAGAGTTTACATTAGCTGTGTCTACAATGAGCACTCCATTACTGAATTACACATAATCTCCAAGAAACTTCTGTCTATATATATATATATATATATATATATATATATATATATATATATATATATTCAACGAGGAGCTTTATTGATTGCATATCATCAACATGCACTGTTGCAGAAATACCTAAACCACATTAAATGGTCCATGGTACTAATCTCTGGCACAATTTGTCTTCAAAATAACCATATTAAAAGAGAAAATATAAAATATGAAGTCTCCTCTGACAATTACCGAATGCAGCAGATGTAACACAATACAAGTGCAGGTTTGAAGTGTGGTGGCTGAAATGATTCACATATTTCATTATGCAATTCCCATAAAAGCAACCAAGCCAAAACACTACTTCAGTTGCTTTACCCAGTTTTCTGAGTAGCGCGAGGTAGCTGTCAGGAGCCAAACTAATCTTTACCGGCTCTCAGGGCTAATTAGCTAAACTGTCCTCAGACCAGAGCAGACGCTTCGGGTCCCCTGGTGCTCATTGCTGGGGATGCTGGTCTGACTGCCTTCATCACAGGTTTTCCTCCAACAGTCTGGAGTTTTGCACTAGCCAGAATACGTCGGTGAAGCTTCATGGAGGAAGCTAACGGCCCAGCGAGCCTGAGGTCACCTCACAGCCTATCTAGCACAGTCAGGCTAGATCCAAGATGGCCGCTCAACATCAAAACAGCTGTAGTGGTATGTTGTTTATTTGCACTTCAGTCATACATACAGTCCAATTTATTTTGCTATGGTGTTTGTATGTGCAAAATACTGGCGTAATACGTTGCTAACTGGTATTGCTAACAACGGTGACTCGTTGGACTGGAATGCAGTGAACTCGGAGGGCGGCGTCATTCCCAGTAAAGCTACCTCCCACCACGGAGAAGGAAGATTACGGAAAACAACTTTTGAATGTTGACAGCGAGACATCTTTATGGAAGCCCGAAGGATCTTAAAAAAAATTGTAACCCAAATCCTGTAAGTCATAGTTATGAGATACTATCTCATAATTTTGACTTACTATATCATAATTATGAGATGTTAAGTCATAATTATGAGATAATATCTCATAATTTTGACTTACCGTAAAAGTCGGGTTACACGCCGCTACTACCTTCGGTCAGTGTCCCCGTTTGCTCCCCGCTGTAGCCAGCTGGCGCTCATGCTAGTTCCCCCGCTAACTTCCGCTAACGCTCCGCTAGCTTCCCCTACAAGCACCGAAAGTAGCGGGACCCGGCTCGATTTGGGCAGAGGGGATGCGGCCAGTAGCAGCAGGAGCAGTGAGCTAGTAGCAGCGCTATAGCGGGACACTGACCGGAGGTAGGAGCGGCTTGTAACCCTACTTTTACGGTACTATCTCATAATTATGAGATGCTAAGTCATAATTATGAGATAGTATCTCGGGCTTCCATACATCTTTGAAAGATAATTAAAATAAAAATGTGTTTGAAGTTGCAATCCAAGGTGTTTAAGATGGGTAAAACAATTAATCATATATCGAGCCAGAAGTTGAAAAACACATTTTGAACCTATTCTGACTGTTAAAGCTCAATACCTACGACAGTGTAGACATTTATTTTGTTCTTTTCAGCTCGTCTTGGATTCCTTTGAACTTTTAAGAGACTCCAACAAATAAACATATTTATTTTTGCCGAAAATGAAGCTGCCATACCAATGTGTTACTTTTACAAACAAAAACTGGAATAGATAACACTACCCCGCATTGATAATGAAAACCATTATTGCAGTCATCCACACGGCAAACTTAAACAATAACACTTTGCTAGTTTTCAACAAATACCCACATAGATGAGTCACCAAATTTAATTTACAAGTCGTTTCAAGTAACTACTGAGCAAGACCAAACAATGGTGGCACCGTTTTGAAGGTCTACTTAGAATCCAATTATTTTAACTTTATCTCTTACTTGGATTGATCTGTAAATGCTTTGAGATCTGGCTTCCAATGATATAACAGTTTTGTTCAAATTTGGTACTTCGGAATAGCTGAATTAATTAACTGAATTGTTTAGCAACATGTATTATTTTTTACAGCAGAAGCTAAGCCAGTTAATTAGAGTCTGCGTATGGATCTGATTCTGACGGCTTATCTTTCTGACAAAGTTATGATTGTGAGTTTGGGATGTTGGCGCTGAGTCGGAGCAGAGTGGAGTGTCACGAAAGTGCCGCGGAAGGAAAGGAAATATTCCCTCGAAGCCGCGGCAGCATCTGACAGGCTGACTGCATGCTGCCAGGTCAGATGTAGGCCGGAGCTCTATGAAATCCCTCAGGGGTCGGAAGCAAGCGTCACCATGGAAAAGTGTAGCTACATATTCCTGCTGCAGGCACACACAATCATTTTAAATTACGAAGTAACAATGATGGGATGAACTGCTAATTAACTTGGGCAATACTTTGCCCGACGCATCAATAGTTGTTAGCGTAGTTTCACTAAAGAAATCAACATGGATTTAGCAGAAAATACAAAACAAAGTCTCCAGTCCATTGGCAGAGGATCAAGGCAAAAGGAGTACGTCATTGTAAACCAGTATAAAGAACATTAAGCCGTTGTGAAAGACAGGAGGCCGTCCAGGGACAGATGGACGTCTCATCTGCGGAGGGGCCACGGAGCCATTTGCTGTCAGATGCTCTCTGTCAAAAAACTGGGCAGTGAAGATTTGAGTTTGGACCTTTTCTTCCCTGACAGAATGTATTCAAACAGAGAAAATGGATTTCATATAAGCCGTATGACAAGCACAGAACAATGACTGACAGTGGCATTTCACTGCTGGTATGGAGGCTCTGACAAGAGGAGCCGCTGCTGCCACCATCCATGGTCGAACGTTAACCTGCTCCTCTCTCTCGGCTTCTTGGTTAATAAAACCAGGAAAATGTGTGAACACCTTGCACTAGAGATCACCTTTCATAACGCATATATTAGTGAAATATTAAAAAGGTTTGGTAGCAGGGAAGTCATTTGGAACTAGAAGGTACTCGTGATTTGGATCGTCAAAAAGCTTGTGGATTCTTCCTTGGCTCATGCTGTATGGAGCCAAATTAGGGTCAATAGTTTTGTTCATTTGAAAAAAAAAAGATTTCAACCTGAAAATTCAAGTTTTGGTCTTGAACTTTGAAGAATTCAACAATGTATTCAAAATAAAAATGAGTGTACGATTTTATTTTTGTAGGTTAAATATACTTTTGATTCAATTCTTTTTAATGTTTTATAAAATATATATTTTTTCAGTTTACAGTGACATTTTTTTTACAGTTTCTAATCTTTTTTTTTCCCGGGTTCAAATATTTTTTTCACTTTCAGATATATTTTTTTTCCACTTACAGACTTGAAAGTGGTTTCAACTACAGCGTCGTGGTCTCATGAGGACCGGCCTCAACCACGTTGCCTTCAGGTAACGTGGGTAACGTGAGAATTATGACTCACATATATTAGCATATTCACTTGATTGGCAGTAAACGAAATTGATGGTAGTGACACACTTATGTTTAGCGAGCTGTTTTAGAATCGCAGTATGAGAGCAATGCCGTATTTAACCCGAATTTCTTTTTCATACACTTATTTTTATTTTGAATACACTGTTGAATACACTGTTATTTTGAATACACTGTAGAATTTTCAGGTTCAAATCTTTTTTTCAAATGAACAAAACTATTGACCCTGATTCGGCTCCATAATGCTGCACCCTTCAACCAAGTTTCCATTAAATCAGGCCAGTAGTTATTGCATCCCCTTGCTGACCGACAAACAAAAGAAACAAAAGAATAACCCCCTTGGCGGAGGTAATACTCCTCTTGGAACTCCATGACAACCAGCAGAGCCACCTCGACTGGACTGAAGTGCTGTGCACACAACAGACAACCTTATATCTCTCGTCAACTACTGATGAGCTTTTCTTTGGTTGGATTGGAGTGCAGCTTCCAGACAGGGAAAGACAGAAAGGATAAATGAACTGATGACAATGGTCTGTAGCAGAGCAGAGGATGAAGGCCACTGCAGCTGCAGAACAACAGCTTGTAGTCTTTTGTACTGAAAGCTATACGTGCCAACTGTGAAGCATCAAAAGAAGACACCTTCAGTGTACGAGGGAGACATTCTGCACTGGAACTATAATTATATTACAATACATTTCCTCCAGGGTGATATATATAAACAAAATAAAAAAACGCCATGTGCTTGCACATTCATATTCTAGCAGCTTACATTGCACCTCCTATTAATTATGATATGAGGAAAGTCACCAAATACACACACTGCAGTCAACACATTTGTGTCTGCATGTTGATAACGTCTCACTTGGCTGGTTTTGCATCGCTGGTTTCTCTGCCGAGCCTTTAGCAGAAACATCTGTGCAGATATTTTTGTTTTTGCATTTCACACTTCATTTTCAAACTTGCTGCATTATGCAACCCTTTCTCCATTTCTGTACGTGTTTTGCAGTTTTTTTAGCACACATTTGGGGATATCTCACCAGAGGAAGGTGGTTTCTTGTTTGCTGTATTTACTTTGTATTCATCCGGCGGGAGAAAAAGAAGAAGCCTTTAGAGGCAGCTGTTAAAAGTCGTACTGTATTAGAATTCAGCAGCAGGAAGAAACTGTATGGATTCGGATTATTAATTATTTTCAGATGACCTTCATTATATGGCTTTAATTGTGCGAATCAATAGTAAATGGTGCAAAACCAGACAATGGCACGAAGCTCAGGAGTGACCTCTCACTCTCGGACATTTTGTGGCCCGATGCCACGCGCTTAGGAAGAGGGAACGGACAATAACGGGCCAAACCCTAGTCCTAGCCAACCGAATAATTCTTTCCTTTATAAACCAGTGAGCTCTGATAAATGTGTGAGGTAGCGAAGTCTGCAGAGGAAGGAGACAAACGTGTAAGCCAAGAGGAATCCAAGGTCCTTGTGTAGGATTTGAACGACTGCCATAAGTCAAGAGATGGCGGCTTCGCTGAAATTAGATCGGGTGGAGCCAACACATGTTCTAACAATGTCGATCCGTTCCAAAGAGTCGGCTCGCCCCGAATTTAGCAAAAAGCCAAACAGAAGTGGCGGCAGACTGCAGGGACGGTTTGGGTCATCCATCAAACCGCCTGACATCTGAAGAGAGTGCAGCCGCCTCCACACTCCCAACTTCTGGCCCTTATGTGCATACCAGCACCAGAATGCAGATCAAAATCTGCCAAATCATCCACGGAAAAGAATTGCAGAATGCAGCTGTGGCTTTGCTTTTTTTATTTATTTTTTGACTGAGCAGGATGGCATCCAGAACACACAGATCCAGTGATCCGTGGCGCCGTAATAATAACCATTTGTCCTTAATAGCTACTCACACACCACATCTAGTGCCTCTCTTCCCACTGAGGCGTGGTGGAGTTCACGGCTAGTCACCAGAGCACTGAATGGTGTTCTAGAAAGAAGAAAAAATAACTAAATAGTTCAATAAATAATACTGTGCTTAGCCTCGACGTCTCCCTGTGTAAAGACAACTCAAGACGCCCTCTTTCAGAAGATGCTGCAGGCGTAACATCAGCAGAAGACCGTGTGATTATTCCTCGCAGGACACATTTGCTCAATCATATGCTTAGATAGCATCACATGTAGCACAGTTTCCCCTCCTCTTCAGTTTTATGCAGAAATGCGTGATAACAAACCCAAAATGTCATCGTCCAATGATTCATAACAGTCCTTAAATGAGAGGTTGTACAACATGCCCAAACAAGATGAAATGTCACATATTATTATTATTCATAAATGCAGATTTCCCCCGTCCGAGTCTCTCAAAATGTTACAGTACAAATAGTCTGATTAGCTAAACACTCAACAACTGTTTCCTGTCCTGGCTCCTCAATGGTGGAAAGTCTCTACATCTTCCACCGCAAACTAAAATCACATATTTTTCGACTATACCTTGAATAAGGAACGCAGCACATTAGCAGCACTTAAATGTCTCTTACTGATAGCACTTTGTAGTTTGACTTTCTTGAAGGAATTGTACTTTCTTTATTCTTGTTGTTCTGAGTTTGTACTCATGGTTGAATGCACCTATTGTAAGTCTCTTTGGATAAAAGCGTCAGCTAATTGAAATGAAATGTGAACATCTTTTTCAAAGTGTGTCCTTGTGTGCCGGGTACTTTAAGCAGATGGAATCAGAAAGGGCATATTATCTGATATTCAAAGACAGGAAACCATTTTGTGTCTTCATCCACGAGAGACTAAAACAGAACAAACACAGGAGAGTAGATCACGTTTTTTGATTGCATTTGTAGCATTTAATGCAAAATAAAATGTACATGTTAAAAATGCCTCTTGGAGCACCATTCAAACCGGCTTTCAGTGTCATTGCTCCACGTACATTTTGGTTTCCTTTCTGTTCTGTGGTTTCTTTTCTAAGAAGGAGCGTAGGAGTGTTTTTTTATGACTGCTGTGAAATTACAATAATGCTCCATATGTTTAAAAAAAAAAACTGCACTCATGTAAGGACAAAGGCTCATCCTCCATATAGCGCAGTTCATTACAGTTTGTCTTTACAGCTATCACATGCAAATGAGAGGCATGGTTATAATACCAGACAGGCACTAAGGGGTCACTTTACTCTTCCTCTACACAAAACCAATGCACTTAAGAAAACAGTAATGTACAGAGCCATCGCATACTGGAATGTGCTCCCCTCATATCTGACTAACAAGAAATAAATGTGATTTCAAAAGGAAACTTAAGGCAGCAATAATCAGATAGGAAATTAGTGTAGATTAGGTTATTACTTGAGGTATTTAGGCATTTTTATTATTTTTCTTTGAATGTAAATGTTGTTCCTAAGTCTGTGTTTTTGTTCACCAACATTGATCAGGCTGTACTGCATTTTATGATTTGTATTGTAATGCTTTTGCCTGGACCCCAGGAAGAATAGTCTCCACTACGGTGTAGACTAATGGGGATCCTTAATAAATAAATACAAAAAAATTAAAAATTACCAGCATCAATTTGATGTCTTAAGAATTTGCCTTGTGGGAGAAGCGCTGCTGTAAGTGACGGACGTGATTGGCTGGTCAAAAGCATTAAGCCCCACGATTTACAGTTTTTTTTCTATAAAACCTTCGAATCACCCCAACACTTTGTTTTTCTGTGGTTTTTATTGCAGATCTGGGTTCTTTAGGGCCTGTTCTTTCCAAAAAGGTGCTCATGCCACTTAACATACACTTTACACTTAAACACACATGTCGCTTTAACGTACACTCACATTAACGTATCTGTTGTCTGAGCACTTTATCTTATCTTATCTTATCTTACACTTATTTAATACCCACTGCACTGTTGTTGTCGTTGATTGTTGATTGTTGTTTGTCTCGTCTAACGTCCCATGTCCAATGTATGCACCTTCCGCCTCGAAAAATTCCTCGTTTGTGAAAACATTCCTGGCTAATAAACAGTTTCTGATTCTGATTCTGATTATTAGTATTAGTGGGTACTTGGTAAGGGTCTGAAAGCACACATTTTGAACATGTCGGAAACCGCTCAAAAATACTTTTCGGCCAATCTTGCTTAGATCATGCTGGTTATTCATAGTTATGATCAAAATATGTTATAAAAGTGATTTTTTTGAAAATATAAAAAAATTTCCCCAAAGAAATTCTGAAAAAAATGATGATAATAAAGTATTATAACTAATTTGGGGTTCATACGACTACTTGAACACGGTGAACCTCGAAAAAAAGGCCCTACATAGAATTGAATTGAACATTAAAAGGTGAAGTAAAAAAAAGCAATCAGTTGTGAGCAGTCGCTTACTTCACATCAAACTGGATCTGCTTCCTTCAGGAGTGTGTCACAAGGCACCGGGAACATTTCCACAATTAATTGCGAGAGACAGGGGGCTATTAAGATGGAAGCTCTGTGAGGTATTACATCAAAGTTGTCACGTGCCAAGAAGAGCTTACACTGTGTGCTCCTCTCTGTTTCTTTCTTCTAATGTTTTCACATTTGGGTTTACAGCGTGAATCTTACTGCGCGCTATCATCTGATCAACCCACAGCACGTAATATATACCGGGTCGTTTTCTATTTACTGTTCCTGGCTGGGTACGGTAACTTCTTTAATCTCACAGCGACAAGAAATGGATATGAGGAATAGATATGAGACATGGATACGAGACCGGTATCTAGGGCCACGGATGCAGTTGTCGTTTCGATGAGACAGTTTTGCTTCTCACTTTGGGATCTGATCAGTCCTGTTAAGTAACTGCCGAGGAAAATGTCCTGATTTTGGTTGCAAATTGCAATCAACTGAAACAACGTAAAAACACGCACGACCCCATCTAGAGCCGATGTTTGGTTTGTCCCTTCAAGGCGGCCCGGCTGCGGATATCAATTTAAAAAAAGGTAACGAAAACACAGCGATTCTTATTTTAAAAGTGATTACACACTAAATAAAACATACGTCATAATATTGTATTCAATTTCTGCCAAAGGATCCCCCCTAAATGCAACACACTGCTCCTTAGATTATGGATCCAGCTCATGATTTATGATGAGAACGTCCTGAAGATCAAACATTCTGCAGAATCCCCCTAGTGCTCAAGATTAACAGTGACCTTGCACACACACACGCGCACACACACACACACACACACGCTTTCATGACGATAGCGCTCGTTGACCTCAGTTTAACATCCTTCTATTCATATCAACCAGAGGACTTCCATCATGTACTGGGTTGTAAGCTATCTCCCAGTGCCCGTGTGATTTAAAAATTGATTTTTCTGAAAGGGTGATGGTGAAATTTACATTATTCATCTAACTTTAAGATTTAAAAAGATGCATTAAGGACCTGCTCTCAGAAAATTTTGTAATATTAAATTCCAATCTATTTTCCAAGACATGATTTTAATTGTTATGAGCAGTGAAAATGCTGCTATTTAGTGCACGAATCATTAGGAAAGTGTGCTCTTGGAGCAAAATGGATTAAGCTCCGACTTCTTTAGTCAAATATGTGGAGATGAAAATGCTGAGTAAAATTATAAATATGTTTTAAAATCATCAAGACATTCAGATGGCTTTACCTGCATTTAAGAGTCTTAAAAAAACTGATATTTCCTTTGTCTCACCAGCCTGAGGACATCTGGCCAATGAGAGCAGAGTGGTTGAAAATGGCTCATTAGTGAGAGAAGCTAGTTAGTCAACTGACAATCCAGCATATCAGAGCCAGAAAAAACAACGATAGCGCCCACAACTCATTATGCTCCGACACGCGTCCGGGAGGAAAACCAACAACTCCACAACTTCTGCTTCTCTCAGTAAACAGACGACTGTTTGCAATACAGGATAAGTAAAAAAAAAAAAACACTCCACATGCTGGAGGATTCCATCAACAATGCTCATTCAGATCAATGAGAGTCCCCGTCGTTTTCTGCTACTGAGAACTTCTGTTGCTTACAAAACCGCGAGCGCCTGCATCCATCATGCAACGCGTCAATATTGCGCGGAGCGATTTCACGGCACACATTCAAGCCCCTTGATGAGGAGGGAGGAACGCCACGGGGCGCCTGAGCATCAGCGGCAGCCAGGAACATCCCTTCATTGTTGCCCGCGCATGCTCCTCTGCAAACTCATTTGCTCCAGCGGGCACTCGCCCACGCCAACGGACCACAAACGCCTCCATTTGGACAGCAAAAATCACCCTAACCTGCTTGTGGAATGACATGGTGCAAGGGTTCATACACATTTTGACCAATGGATTTCCATGACTTTAAACCAAATTTCCATGAGCAAACATTTTGCATCATGAAAAAGTGAGAACATGTAGTATTTAAACTAACAATGAGAATACAAAGCATACAGTAAACCTTAAATGACACAAATGAATGAGACAATAGTTTGATTAAAAGAATAAACATTTATATAGATGCCTGTATGTATGCCTGCTTATATTTTGAGCGTCTTTCTTTTAAAAGCATATTAATTATTTCAAACTCAGCGTAAATGAACGACATGAACACATGAATATAACACATTTACATGACTTTTCCAAAACGTTTTGGATTTTTTTCCAGGCCTGGAAATAACCATTAAAAAAATTCCATGACTTTTTCCAGGTTTTCCGTGACCGTAAGATCCCTGCCTGCAGCCAGAGCCCACCGCTGAGCCGTGTTGTTGTTCGAAGAGCAAACCGGGGGTCAAAGTCGGCGTTTAAAAAGGTGTTACTATTGGTGTATTACTCGGAGCATACGCCCATAGTGAACAAACGCACTGATCCCATCCGACATCCCAGCCGAGCACCAGCTTACATTACATCACCGCCCTTTGGGGTGAAATCTGCTTGATGAAGCTTCAGAGCCACTTCAAATGGAAAATCCCTCCGGCAAATATTTCTAATCCATACACAAATCCCAGACTCAGACTTTAAAGTATATGCTTAACCCGAGTCTGAAATCAAACCCCTTCCTGCCAGTCAAAAAGCATGTCGTTTGATTTTTATGGGTCCCTCTTCATGCTTTCTTTATTGGGCGCTCTGTGATCTCTGTCACACTCTTCCGCTGATCCGCTCGACTTTGATTGCAGCAATTAGCTTCATCTTGGTCAGTTGCATAACTGCCACCTCCTCATGCTGTCAAGCCCATGGCAATTATCCACCTATTTCAATCCAGTCGGTCTCAAAATTATTTTAGGAAGCCAATGATGTTCTCTCTTTCTTTAATTTCTGATACTCTACTTCGTCTGATTTGTTTGAACTTTGACAAACTCTTCCCAGACATCCCGCTGTTTTTCCGTATGTATCCGATTACAGTTTCTCATTCTATACTGTAGATATCTTGTAAATTCGGTTCTTTGTTCAAAAGCTGCTCAGGTGTCAATGCGTTTATGGCTTGTTCGAGAAAAATAGTCCCTTTTTTGCAGCACTAACTATATTGTACCTTTATTAGTGGCCATAAATGGCCAATCATCAAAATTGCTTGCTCTTAAGATTGGTGAAAAAAAAAAAAAAAGACTAATTTACACATGCAAAGTACCGTTCATTTTGTTCCCCTTTCTGGAGTAAAGGTACTTGTAACCGCCGACAGAGAGGCAGTGGACACTCCCCTCACAGCGGAGACAAAGATCATAGAGTAGCTCATGCCGCAGTTGGACTGCTCTTTAAAGTGCAAATTATGGGACGTCAAGCTATAAACCATTTTACTTTTAAAATGCGTTGCAAAGGTCGAGATCGGATTTCTGCTCACACCAGGTATTAAAGACGTAATATGGGGATGATTGGCCACCATGCATGCTACAGTCTGAAAGGATCTGAAGGGTTCCTCGGTCAGTGCTTATTTTGGTTAAACCAAGCTGTGGTCAGCAAGTGGAAAACTCATTAAAAATCTGTAAAGGCGCAACGGAAAGAAGCAGCAGACTGAATGATAAAAGCTCTCCGGTTAGTTGGTACACGGCAACATCATCTCTCCATCAATGAAAGAAAATAGATTGAGCTTCATTATTTTATATTTTATATATAAATTAAGGATTTGTACATTGCTGATAAAGAAAAAATACAAAACATTTTTTGATCTTACATGACATTTACATGTGAAATTGTACACAACATATTCAATAACTTACAAATGCTTTATTTCCCGCATAAAAAATATATCTCTTTACAAAACGTTTTGTAATATGTACATATTCATATACAGTTATTTTTTTTTTTAATGGGATAACAATTGTGTGGTACATTTAAAAGCATTCTACTCATCTGACTTGCCGCGTAATGTTTATTTTTAATTTTTTTTAAACCAGGTGCATTTCTTTTTCTCATCCATAGGAAATATGAACTCGCAAAATATATTACATATTGATAACACAAGACATCTCGCTAAAGAATGCCATCAAATATCAAAACTGTATAAATGTACAAAATGTACGAGCGATGACAGGAATCAAAGTAGTGGTACAAAGTACTACAGCAGCGGTCGCTATACTGGATCACTCGTTGCCAACATGAACAGGTATGAAACCATGAGCTGCTTTTCAAAGAGCTGACATCACTCAGCTAAATCGTTGCAAACTGTGCAGACACCTGTGACAGTTTTACTAATGCAATAAATGTCATGTTTTCCTTAAAAACATATGCCCATACAGTATTCAAGGCACTGCAATGATGTAGAAATGCGACGAGTCTCAAATTCATTTTCTTTTGGATGGACTTGGATGATCGTACAATACTGATAGTGGCTCATGTTAAAAGTGTGCAAATTTGTTCATGTATACTGTACATTTGTTGGCAGAAGCTGATGGTTCAGTTAGACATTGAAATAAACCATTTGTATCAGTGAAATGGGTCACGGCCGTGTATTCAGCGCGCGTCTCAGAGTAGGAGTGAGGATCAAGAATTTACTGACAAAGGACTGGTTTCCCAAAAGAATTATAGAAAGACAAACCTTGCTCCGTTCTGTGTCGGAATTACTCTAAAAGTAAAAAGGAGTTGCATGTTCCACAAGACCACAAACTCCATCCGACCTCAGACTGCCGCCGACACGTCTTCGCACCTCGATTCACCGACATCCCGGCTTAAATAAACTCCTGGGAAACCTGTCCGGCTTAAGGTTCTGTGTGCTGTAGGTATTCTCAACTTCTCATAAAACCTTAAATAACTAACCAAGGTGCTCCTACTTTGAGATTCTTGACATACACAGGCTCTTGGCTGGGGTTAATTCACACCAAATTTGGTTTGTTTGGGACACAAAATAAATAAGAGAAGAGGTTAAACAGATGGATGAGGCCCAGGTGACCGATATACTGAAAAGGTACAGTTTGCCTCGGCTAGACTCTCAGACTAGTCGAAGCAATAACTCTCGTACTTAAACAACATTTCTGTCAAAAGACAAATTCATAGCACACATCTTGATGATAAACCCAAATGTTAACTATATATCTTGTGAAGAAAATATACTCCGTTGCTGTCAGAGAGCCTGAACCATAACAATAAAAGCCGCGGCATTCCCAATGGCACTCGGGGATTTTTTTTTTTACTGCACTTCAGTAATTAAATCCCTGGCCATATATTTCATCAGTAGGAGGTTGCCTCCAATTAAGAGGTATAATTGACCGTATAACTTTGAACAAACTACAGGAAAGACACTATTCAGAGAGGCAGTTTCTTCTCTACCTCCTCATCTCCACTCACACACTCCACTGCTTGGAAAATAGACTCTAAAGATTAGATTGACTGACTCACAGCTAAGAGGCTTCTCACCGCCGTAAGAAGAAAATTAAGATGACTGTGCGACTAAGACAGAAAAAAAAAAAAGGTCTAGCTCTGGGCTGTTTTTCGTCAAAAGCAAAAAGGTTTAAAATTGTCATTTGGCATTGTGAAGTAACCCCTTTTTAATAATACTACAGAGCATAAAATACTCTATTTTATCTATATGCCAGAGGCTTTTTTTTTTATTCATAAAGCCAACACTCACTGAGTGTAAAGAACACTTATCTTCACCGAACTCCGGGAAGATCCGGAAAGACGTGGGACCTCCCCTTCCGCTCTCTTTACTCGTTGACCTTTTGTCTACGGTCGCCTGCAACTGCCGTTAAGTGTTGCTAAAAGTGTGCTTTATACTTCTGAGCAATTCTGTGTCTTTGATGCATGCCATCAGAAACAAGAAAAATATAAATATGTCCATATATATATATATATATATATATATATATATATACCGTAAAAGTCGGGTTACAAGCCGCTACTACCTTCGGTCAGTGTCCCCGTTAGCTCCCCGCTGTAGCGAGCTAGCGCTCCTGCTAGCGCTCCTGCTAGTACTCTGCTAGTTCACCGCTAACTTCCGCTAGGTCTCCGCTAGCTCCCCGACAACCACCGAAGGGGACGCGGGCAGTAGCAGCAGCAGCAGCAGCGGGGAGCTAGCAGCAGCGCTAGCAGCAGCGCTAGCTTGCGCTGCTCCTAGCTTGCGCTGCTCCTAGCTTGCTACAGCGGGGACACTGACCGGAGGTAGGAGCGGCTTGTAACCCGACTTTTACGGTATATATTTATATGTATTCATGTTAAGCAAACAAGGAGAAGTTGTATTCTCCCTCTATGTCTCTCTCTCTCTCTCCTCACACACTCAATAGACATCAAACCATGGTGCAGATGGTGTTGAGATTGGGGTCAAAGCGGACCACTTTCCCCTCAGTGGCTTTTGTGTTAGTGTTGTACATGGGGTTCTCAAAAGTGGCCTGTCCATTGTTGTTCTCGTGGACAGAACATCCTGTGTACTGCGCTTTATCCGTTTTCCTGGAGGAAAAAAAACACAAAAAAAGAAGGTTGCATATTAGTTGCGTATCCCAATTATCTCCCCTCCTTCCAATCCAATAAACACGTCTCCATTAATGAATGAATGAATGAATGAATATATACTTTATTAATCCCCGAGGGGAAATTTTGTGTCGGGGTAGCAGCAACTTACAACAAAATAAATAAAAACAGCAGGATGAAAGATAAAAGATATATACAATAATAATAAAAATAATAATAATAATAAAATAAATAAAAAAATCTTGGCGTAGACAGCTGCAGCAGGTAAATGAAGCAGAATGGTAATTGTTGTTGAAAAGATCAGTCAGAGGAGCCCGATGCCCGTTCACTGGTAACTAACATAATGAGAGAAGAATTTGCATGTCACAGGTCCTGCGTGCATTTACTGATTAAATCAAAAATCCAGCCGCCTACACGCAGTACATCCATACATCACATCCATCACATCACCAGTCACATTGGAGGTGTTCTCATTAAAAATGCCTGACGTATGCTGCAGTGTAATGAGGTCTGGATGGCAACGTATTGCATCACGCTTTGAAGCCTCTCATGAGGAAGCTATTGTACGCAGTGAGGAGCCTTCCTGCAGTAAAGCTCTGGAAGTAGGCCACAGTGCAGCGTCTACCTCGTCCTGCTGTGCGTCTCCTTTGGCTGCAACTGTACAAACGTCGACATAAATCTGGGTTTCTAAAACTTTTTCAACATGGAAAACGTGCTACTTTTCTTCTCATTTTGGGAACAAAACACAGGAGCTGCTAACTTTGGGCTCCCGGCTAGCACAGAAGACGGCGGCGTGCGCTACGTACCGCTGCTTGTAGAGATAGAATCCGAGGCCTGCGAAGATGAGGGCGAAGAAAGGCACGAGGATAGCGACGGCAACAGAACTGCTGTTGGTGGAGCCGGTGGTTTCAGGGTCGGCGAGAGTAACATTCTCTCTCACGCTCAAACCTGGAAGAAAAACATAATTTAACCCTTCAGGGACTGAGGTAATTTCCTCAATTTTACATAATTTCTTAAATTCACCTTTTAAAGGCACTTGCATATAAAATACACACGCATGTTTTACATCAAAAATTGCAGAACAATCTCAGCTCTCTATATAATGAGGCACCATTGTCATAAGGATAAATGGAATCTCGATTTTTGGAAATTCTTCATATCTCTTGTGAAAACATAACTTTACTCAGGTGGTCGAATGGTTTTGGTGCTTGAAATTGGTTTACCAAAAGGTGTTAGGTTCACAAAAGCAGTGAAATATATGAATAAAATGGTAGCTGCATGTAAATAAAGGTCTAAAACCAAATTGTTTTTTGAGTAGAAATGTGGTCTGTCACAAGGAATATGGAAAATAGTCATAACACTGAATGTGTGAATGAAGAACGGCTAAAATATTAAGATTAAAAAATAAAGAAAATGGCAGAAACACTCAAAAAAACAACGTGGAATGATGGAAAGATACGTATCTGCTGGTGACGATGATGAAGATGATGATGAAGATGGTGATAGCGCAGAGGAAGATGATCAAAATGATGACACGTCGGAGCTGCAGCAGCCGGTTTATAAAGACGCCAGCTATAATGAACTCACTGATAATGATCAGTGCGGCTGTGCTAATCTTGTTGAAGACAATTATGAGACGATGACAACAGAAATTTTGAGCACAAAGAAATGAAGGACAATGACGTGGAAGGAAGTAATCTACTCTGCTGCAGGACTGTGGACGTGGGAGACACACTATGAGTGTATGCCGTCAATGCAGAGCGAATATTATGGAGCTTTATTGTTTGAAAAAGAGGTGTTACTAATCCAGCTTTATCAAAACATGCTATTTTAAAATGTAATGACATTATCCCCTTCCCATTCGCAGATGTTTAACATATTTTGTTACATAACATTTACGTTCAATAATATAAACATTATTATAGAAGTCCATTTGTCTTTCTCTAATATTCACAAAGCATGGACTCCATGCTGTGCTGAGAGATTAGCTTCCAGAATTAGCATCCAAAATGCTGTCAAAGCGTTATTGCCAAAGCAATTACAGAAACCAGAAAAACAAGCGGGTAGAAAAGAACCAGAAAACGACTCCAAATCACACAGATGCCGATTCACGATATGATAACATGACCCGTGTGCGAGGTTGCTAATTTGTGGTGGAATTTGTACTTGGCATGGCAGATTCGCACAGGATTGAGATCACAGACAACCTCTGCAATTATTAAAAATGACTTGAGGTCCCCGGGGAACACGAATGCCAAGCGAACAGGACTCATGACCTCTTTTGGATTTCAGTTTTCCTTCCTTTTCTCTTAGAATCCATTTACACTGGAGGGGGAAACATGCACATGCCAAAAAATGTTGTCGTCATCCATCCATCCATCCATCTATCTATAGCTAGATGGGGTGAGAGTGTATCCGCACCCTTCCTAGTGACCAATGGCGTCCGACAAGGTGGAATACTGTCACCTGCTCGTTTTAATCTATATATGAATGACCTTTCTAAAAAGTTAAAAGAGTGTAAGACAGGATGTATGGTGGGAAAGTCTTATCAACCATCTGATCTACGCTGACGACGCTGGTTTACAGTCTGCTCAAGGTATGGTGTGCACTATGCTATAAAATTCAACTCTAAAAAGCGTGTTATCATGATAGCTAAAACCAAGGAGGATCAGAAGCTACATTTTCCTTCTTTTTTTTTTTTTAAAGTTAGATATTTGGGTCACATCATCAGGAATGACCTAAGTGATGATGACGATGTGCAGCGGCAGTGTTGCAAACTTTATGCACAAGCTAATATGCTGGCACCTACATTTCATGTGTACAGAAGATGTTAAAACTGCACTCTTTAGAGCTACTGTACTCCTCTCTCTACAGCCCACCTGTGGTGCACTTATCGTGAAGCAAAAATGAAAAAGATGCAGGTGGCATTTAATGAAAAACAAATGCTAGACATGAATGGACTAAAAATGAATTCATAGAGTTGTGTTAAAGCAGAATAACACAGTGACCTTTTGTCCATACAATGATGTAATAACTATATTATTAAATTAATCCACAATAACAAAGAAATAGTAATTAAGCTTTATGGAGGGCCGATACAGTCATGCTGCCAATAGCTATAGCCAGAGTAGCATAATGCTACATGTGTTATGACGGCTTTTTAGCCCAAATAAGAATCTTGCTCAAGCTTCCCAGATGGACGAGTGCAAGTCATATGTTTGTGACTCGTAATGTTCCCACTTTCCATGCTGCGCTGAGGAATTTTATATACAAATTTAAAATGTCGATTAAATGACTCAGAAAATGTAATCATAAAAGTCTTAACTGAGCCAACACAGAGTGATACGAGGTATTCTTCTTGTTTCTGGAAATATTGGAACAAGTGTCTGTATGTTTTTAACCACGAGTGACTTTTTTAACTGCAATGATTATACCTGTGTCCTCGTATTGTATTGTATTTTATATATTGTTGTTGTATTTGTTGCTATATGGACCCGACCCATGAGTCTGAAATAAAAGGAATATCTATCTATCTATCTATCGGGACACATGTTGGAGTGGACAGGAGGTCTAAATATCATCTCTTACTTTACTTTAATTGTGACGATGACAGCTGAAGAGTGATCAATGGCAATGAGACTCAAGTGTAATTGAAAAGACACATACCGAGTCTCTGTAGTCCAAACTGTCCGAAGTCTTTACCCTGAATGAAGCCCTGGAACACATAGCTGCCACCGTCAGGCTCAGCTGAGACCTAGGAGGGAAAACAAAAGAAAATAGTAGGTTTCGATTCAATTGCATTAATAAAAATCAAATTTTTCTTGGCACATAAAAGAGCGTCGCATCCATTCCACACCACGTCAAAAAAAAACGACACTCAGCACGACAGTCACACGCATTCTGTCATGCAACATTCAGAAATAACAGCTTTGTTTTTGCGAACCCCGCTTTAGAAGCCGCGCGGCGTGCTATCAATAGCTCAGCGGCGTGCACTCGGCTGTCACGCGTTCTTATTAAGTGGACCTTGAAGTTTATTTTAGAAGAGGATTTTCAAATCCCACAAAGGAAAACCGTCGTCGTTCCAGGTCCCTCATGTGTCGCCTGTGTGTCTGAGCTTGTTCAGCAAATTGTCAGTGTGGGAAAACGCTGTAATGGTTCAAACAAGAGCCACCGGCTCATCTGATGTACAGCCAATGTAAATACTCTGTATGGAAGCCAATATCAGCCAATAAACCAGGAAGTAACCATCCTGCTTGTTATCACAGTTACTTCTCATGTACTGGAATATTTATTCTCCATTTGTTGGTACGATAAGTAGGAGGAGAAATAAACTAATGATGAGTAAATATTGACTCGATTCAGTCCAAGAAAAGCTCATTCTCGGCTCCCAATACTCTTTAATATTCTGCTTGTATGTACAAAATTAACAACAAGATAATGGTGACACTTTATAATAACTGCACGCCATAAACACTTAATTTATCATTTATAAAGCATTGCTCCACACTTTATAAATGATTGATTCACCGTTTGTAAATGAAGTATTATATGATGCTTCACAGCATGCAGTTATTATAAATTTCTCGGTGTAAAAAAAAAGGTGAGTAAATGTAGTATTTAAACTAACAATGAGAATACCAAACATACAGTAAACCTTAAATGACACAAATGAATGAGACAATAGTTTGATTAAAAGAATACACATTTATATAGATGCCTGTATGTATGCCTGCTTATATTTTGAGCGTCTTTCTTTTAAAAGCATATTAATTATTTCAAACGCAGCGTAAATGAACGTCATGAACACATGAATGTAACACATTTCAAGGACTTTTCCAGGCCTGGAAATAACCATTTAAAAATGTTCCAGATTTTCCGTATGGACCCTGTATAAAGAGTTACCAAGCCGCTGCTGCCTCTAACATCCCCAAATATTACAGAGACAAACACAAATAAACAGTACCACTTTATAATAACTGCACGCTGTGAAGCATTATATAATACTTCATTTCCAAAATGATGAATCCATCATGTATAAAGTGTGGAACAACACTTTATAAATGATGAATTAAGTGTTTACTCATACTTCACAGCGTGCAGTTATTATAGCGTGTTATAGCCAATAATAATAAAGAAATCAAGAAAAGAGTCACAGCTCTCTTTCAGAAGATCACTGGCAGGCTTCTAATTCCTGTGTATACTCACAAATCCGTCCATGGCCCAGGTCTCATCAGTAATCCTGCTCAAGGAGCTGTGGGCCAGCGCTCTCATCTGGTACAGCAAGAGCATTAGCCGAGCCTCCTGGCGCTTGTACACCCCTACAAGGTGGAAGACACGAGAATCGATGTGCATAAGGAGACGAGGCCGTACAAGTGCGGGGGGAATGATAACGGTAGAAAAAAAAAGAGAAGGAGAGAACATAAAGCAAACAGTGAGAAAAGTTCAGCTGAGGAAGGAGGGGAGGAGACGAGTGACTCTTGAGTGGGAAGCAAGTCAGTCAGCGCAGACTAATGCATCCGTCTTCAGAGCCAATAGTTAATTTCCACTCTCATGCATGAGATCATTTGGCGATTGACTGATTGACAAGAGGCACCCTCAAAATAAATGGAAGTGACACGCGGAGGTAGTGAGGAGGAGGAGCAGGGAGGAAGCAGAAGAGGCATGCTTTATAAATGACTCACCAGAGAGCAGGAACTCCATGCTGCTGTCGGTTAAAGTCGCGTTGACTTTCCCCGTGGTGGCGTTGAAGCTCGCGACCGTCAGAGACATCGGCTGTTTCTGGCCTTTGTAGTCGTAGGAGCCCTTCCACACGAAGTCGGAGGCAAAGACGTCGTCGGGAACTTCAGGAAAAGGGAAAGAAAAAACTCGTTAAATGACGCCATCGCATTATCTCGCCTGCGAAAAAAACGTCAAATCAATATTAGGGTTTTTTAATGCGAGCTGAATACTTCCACCCACGGTGTAAAATGGTAATTAGATATGCATTGGAATCAACACATCAAACAGCTGATAACCGTCTTTTCTTCAGCTTGAATGCTATCATGTTCCTTGTATGCGCAGACAACCTCAATTAATGATAATTAAATACATTATGAAAGAGATAACTCTGGACTCACTCTGTGAACTCGGCGAAAGTTTTTCTGTTAATAGTTTCAAACCGATTAAACTTTTTGTAGATTTTTTTTTACAGCACAGTCATTATCTACTGGGAATTATTTACAAAGGAATAATGAGTCAATTATCCTCGCAGAGAGGTGACTGCTTGTAGTTAATAACAGGAGCTAAACCTAATAGCCAGAATAATTATCGGTGGAAAGAAGACTTTGGATGCCAGGTAGCATTATTTTACCACAACTGACGCCGCTAATGGCTCATGACTTTGTATGATACCGACTAAGCAAATGTAAGATGTCGTTCTATAAAGGATATATACTGCTGCCACTCTTTCACGCTACAGTTTCACCTTAAATGTGAATGATTTACCTGGAACATTGGCTGCACTGTCCCTTGTGGGTCTTAAGTATATGTTAAGGACTTATGGATTATTTTATTGCAATGCAGTGTTATTGAAACTCAGGGCGGATTTAGTGCTTTTTTGAATATCTACATCAAAAATAAAGAATAATACCTCCTCCGGTTACATTTATGTATTATGGTATAGTCGGCACTAAAAAATTTCCCATAAATTTCCGAGATAAATTACACCGTATGTATTAAGTAGATACTGCACATATTTATGACCTGTAAAAACACGCTGGGACCAATTAATCTCTCTAAATCACTTAGAAATGAATGCATATGCAAAAACACAACATGTTATGGTCATAACACAAACAATCCACACCCGGTTCTCTGCTAATGAACGTCCTTATACGTTAAGACTCTTCCTCTGCTGTAAGAAACGTTAAAACTTCTGATCTTGATGAAGATCACTCTCACAGCGCTGCCGACTTCTGTGACTTCCCGTTGAGCAGCATTTCAAAACTCACCATATATTTTGGGGCTCGGCGTCCCCGGTTCGGCTTTGACAGTTTTCTCATGTGATTTGGACCCGACTGCAGAGGAACATAAATATGTATTTCACATAGATGAACACAGCGGGGCCGAACAGCGGGAGGATGTTGGGAAAAAAGTAAACACTGCTCATCTGTAACTCTTCCTCACTTTGGGAAGATTTCTGGAAGCTCCCCTTCATGCAAACGTTTACAAAATCAGCTCTGTTGAAACTTCAGGTTGAAAAATTTGCATTTTATAATTAGTTAGACAGAACAATGACACAGTGGCTTTACAGAAGAAGTCCTAGGAACAGAAAGCGTCTCGTTATATTTGACTAGTGTCTTATTTGACTTCACCATCAGTGCGCTGTAGCGCAAATGTCACATGGGATGAATTCTGAACGACTCCGCCTGTACACACGTTTTTAATGGTTTTTATTACTTACTTTTAATGTGCTGTACTGTAGCTTCGTATTGTGCGTTCTTCTCACCACATATAATGTTGTATTGTGTCTTTTATCCTGTACTGTTTGCTCTTGTTTTATGTTTGTATTGTCTGTCAAGGGACTACAGATGTGAATTAGCTGTAGCTACAATCTGGTATTACAATGTTTTAACTGTACATGTGTTTTTTTTATAAATAAAGATATATAATTTAAAAAGTACCGTATGCATTGCACACCCGCCCCCTCCACCTTTCTGCACATTCACGCTCTTCCCACAATGCACCTCCCTCCTCCCCTCCTGCCCTCGCAGACCTCCGGCAACCACGTACCTCTGCACACGGGCACCTTGCCAGTCCAGCTGCCGTCGGAGCGGCAGACTCGGTGCTCTGAACCCCCGGAGAGGAAATAACCTGACTGACAGGTGTACACCAGGGTGTAGCCGTAGGAGGGAAGGTCCAGACCCAGGACGTCGGCGCTGGCCGGGCTCCTCGGCTGCTTGCAGGAGTGAGCTGGAGAGCAGGCAGAGGGCAGACGCTTGTTAGTACACACACACATACAAATGAAGCCAGAAACACACACACACACACACACACACACGTATGGATAGACGGGAAGATAATTAAGCACTCGCTTGAGGGAGAGAGGGGAAGAGTGAAAGAGAGAGAGAGGGGGCTAGAAGAAGAAAAAAGAGGATAAAAACAAGATAGCACACACATTTTACAATTTAATTGAGTCCAGGGAGCTATTAGGGAGCATATTGATACTTCAATACATCTACTTTCTTTTCTGATATGAATATGGACACCTGTGACGGAGCCGCCACACCGCCTAATTTTTATCCTAGCCTGCAAAATGTACCGAGCTCAAATTAGACTAAAAACAGTAACTGTGTGAGTTGTTTTTAGTCATTTAACCACAGCCTTGGTTTGGAAAAACACAAGAAGCAGTACAACAGGAAGGTCTGGCTGGCTCATTATCATTCAGCAACAGCTGAAAAAAAAACAACAACCCTTGGAGTTGTTTTTGTGTTTCTTGAACTAATCAAAATGTTCAAGGGCGAGAGACCAGGCGAGAGGAGCTCATCGGTGTCCTTGCAATGCAGCGCTGAAGTGAATGCAGCTGTAAACCTTGTGAGTATTTCCCATTACCTGCATGTGCATAGAGGTTGCGAGGTCACAGACACTTGTGGACGCGGGAAGGAAGAAGACCGACGTGTGGAATAAGCGGATAATAGGAGGCTAATAAGTGGAGCCCGTGTCCTGTCTAACCGGTGGCAGTAGAATATAAGTGTGTGGCTTGTTGGGAGTTTTTAGAAGACTGTGCCTATTAAATTATTCCGTCTCAAAAAGCAGGAAGGTGCTGATTTAGGATAGCGCTGAAAAGCTTAGTTTATAAGAAATAGGGACAAAAGCTGTTATTGCTGTGTTGCAAAAAAAACAAACACTTCTTATAGACCACACTAAATATTTTTGATTCTGCCATGAGTGAGTTGAGAATACTTAAGTTTAATTTATCGCATCAACAAACTCACTTCAAAACAAAAACATATGCAAATCAAACCGCGCCACCGAGAACACGGAGAGGGGGTTGAAACACTCGGGCTCGACAATAATGTGAAAATAGCGAAATAACTTTGAAAGAACACGTCGCCGGCTGCAGCTGCAAAGTGAGTCACAGCACCAAATCGGTCCTTCATGGCGCCTTAATGACATTAGTGGCAATTGGGTGTGGAAGGGATGCCAGGATGAAAGTTCCCTCTGCTTTATGAAAGACAAGGAGGCTGCAGGAAATTCATCTGGTTGGATATTACTTCTGCTGGCGTTTGATACGGTAATAATATGTGCATGTCTGAACACGTGCATTTCTCAATGCTCTCCGTAGTTACACAGGTGCATCGAAATCCAGGAGAATACTTCTCTTATTCACAGCTACACGGGCGCTATAATAATATAGTACACGTGAAGAAAGAACCGACGGAGAAGTGTAGAGGTCACCTGGAGCTTTTGCATCGGGGGAAATCTAACGTGGTATTTATTTACTGACGGGTGACTGACGGGACTCACGAGTCCGATGAATTGTCGCGTTTACCGACGCCTTCAAACCGCACGGCGGGCTTTGCTCCCGAGATTAACAGACACTCCCACTGTGTAATGTTCTGAGCTCAACGCCGTTATCTGTGATGGAGACCGAGTGCATTAGTTAGAGACGGAGACAGACGGAGACAGACGGAGACAGATGGAGGCTGGCCGGCTGCAGACGGCAGCAGCGGTCCACTGTCGAGAGGACAAAGTTCACTTTTGAGGGGTTTTTTACAATGCGTTTCTTATAACTTTTGTATTTTCTTTCAATCTTGTTTGCTTGTCTTGCTGTAAAAAGGGATAATGTCCTAAAATGTTGATGCTTTGGAACTTTAATTCATTGTTTTTCAAAACGCCACCGTGGGCTGTGAGGCAATCGGGGCGTCCGCGCTGTGCATCATCTCTCAGCGACGATATTAATCTGACAGAAAGGTAACATGCTTAAGATCCAGTGGCGCTTAACTCTGACTATTGCATCTATTACATCATTGTGTCGATAATCCCCCCAATTTTTTTTTGCTTCTGCCAGCAGTACAAGATTGGTTGGCTCCCTTTTTTAAATCCATTTAAGTGGCTTCACAGTAGCAGAGGAGCATTTAATCTCAGAGAAAGGTATTTTAGAGGATTTATGACTGTTTTGACCGAGGGTCAACACAGCGTGTCGGACCCATACAAAAGCACTCTTACCTAAATACATAACCACGGCTTTCCCCCAATGCATTATGGGCTCTGGGTCCGCATGTCCACCCTCAGGGCTGCGCAAGTGAAAAATGAGTTGAAAAAACAAATGCTAGACATGAATGGACTAAAATGAATTCATAGAGTTGTGTTAAAGAAGGATAACGCAGTGACCTTTTGCCATACAATGATGTAATAACTATATTATTCAATCAATCCACACTAACAAAGAAATAGTAATTAAGCTTTATGGAGGGCCGATACAGTCATGCTGCTGATAGCTACAGCCAGAGTAGCATAATGCTACATGTGTTATGACGGCTTTTTAGCCCAAATAATTTATTGATACACTAGAGGAGCAATTTTAAAGTTAGCAAGGTCTTTTAATGACATCATTCTGAAAACACAGCCAAAGAACACCCACTGTACGTTTCTCCACTGGCTATTTTATGACCTTGCAAAGGTCAAGGTCAAGATAACTT
>JBAMJR010000163.1:6192500-6235415 GCA_038501785.1 Myoxocephalus aenaeus
GTTTTCGCTCATTTTACCTTAAAGCCTGTTGTGTAATTCATGAAGCCGTGCTCGGGTGTCCCTGGGTTTTCACAGGTGGTTCTCGTGGGCTCTGGAACAAGAAGTCATTTTCATGATGAGTCGGGGAATTGCAGGAGAGCAAAAAAAAATAAAAAATGTGAATATGACAGAAGGGCAATCATTGATAATGACGAAGCAATTTCTCTCTGGTGTCCCATGTACCGGAGGACAATTACTGAAGCGGCGTGGGAACACGAGCAGAGCCTTCCGCCTTTCGTCTCTTTGACTGCGGATTCCTCGGCTTCGGCAATATATATATATATATATATATATATATATATATATATATAGACTTCTGAGACGTTTAATCATCGGTGAGACGAGATTCAAATTAAGACGCGTCCATTTCTTCAACACTTAATATATCCAGCAACACTGGGGTGCAAATATAAAGCATCACCCCTGCAGTAACAATATACATATAAATATATATATAAAATGAAATTCATTCTCGTGATTAAGTCTTACATCAGTGCCAGATGGCAACGCACCGATTCTAGTTCACCTTCCACTGCGTTTCATATTTATTGTTCCAGCAGAGAGGGATCATTTTACCTCTTACATCTTGTATATTTGATTTCACTGTACATATTAATACGCTCGTATCTTGCACGTAGAAAACAATTCCGACGATCGATAATGCAATTGCAAATGACAAAAACGATAACTTTTGAAGTCCCAAACCTAATTATTTAGTGTTTTAGCCGAATCAAAATGGAGGCCGATGACACAGTACCTATGCATCGGGGCTGAGAGCCGCTCCAGGTGCCGTCCCCCTGGCACACGCGTGTGGTGGACCCCACCAGCAGATGTGGGGCGCTGCAGCTGAACGTCGCCTCGGACTTGAAGATGAAGCTGCGCCCTTCCCTCCGTCCTCTGGCAGGCGTGCCCGGGTCTCCGCAGAACTTGGCTGCGGGAGCAGAAACGTGGAATATTGCTGATGAAAATGAGCCGAGGGGGCCAAACAAATCCAACGCAGATGTTACGCATTTCCCTCTGCAAGGATTCCTCCAGCAGCTTGAACCCCACTGCCCTGCTGCACCGCCCGCCCTGGTTCACGTCAACTATCTCTTTCCAACCTGATTACACATAGGAATACTGCGGCAGCTAGTCAATTGAATGAAGCTTTAGGTCGACTATTCAGCATTTAATTCACATATAATAAGCTGCGTGGGCTGCTGCTGCTGCACCCAGTGCCTTCACTGTTTCTTTTTATCATATCCGATTTATTCGAGTAGCAGACTGTAAAACACTATTGTCTTTCTATATGATCTGGAAAGTCTTCATGGATTGAATTATTCAAATTGCATTGACATTATTCTCATTGCACGTGGGCAGATGCTTCCACGTCTTTGTCTCGGGATGAAATCCTCCGTCTCAACATTTAGTCAACCCAACCTTTCTGTGGAGCGGTAACAGTAGGTGTGTGAATATTCATCTTGGCGGCAAAGGGAGGGAGTGAAGGAGGTCATGGCACTCAATTTTAGATCAAAATAATTAGCATGTGAAATATTAATCTCTCTGACAGGGCCCTGAGGTTAACACAACTAGAGCCATCTGCTGCCGCTGCGGCTCCCCGAGCCTCTGGTATGCTATCGCCTCCATAATGGGACTCTCGCCACAGCCTCAGCAGATGAAGCCCGTTGGATTATCGCTGCTGCTCCTTCAATTTATTGCCTATAGACGTCCAATGGAATCGACTGGAATAATTTTAGGCTGAGTGGCTTTGATGGGGGATGTACGTCAGGCCATTTTTAATGTATCTTCCTATCCATCTTTACCGTATATATCCCATCAATCAGCCATAACCACACTGATCATTAAAAGTCACTTGTGAGCTGGAGGAGGTTCAGAAAGGCGAGAGAGAGAGAGAGCAGAGGCGAGGATGAGAGTCACAGCATTCGGTCACGCAGCCGGAGCGCTGTGGGATCAAGCCAATAATAAGGAAGCCTGCTCCTCCAGACCTGACATGTGCCGCTGCGTGGAGGTCTGGAGACGGAGATAAGTTCTCGCTCACTCTCTTCCTAGAAGTCAGTAACCAACAGAGGCAAAAAAAAAACTGACATAATAGATATCTAGTAAAGTAAAAAAAAGAAAGGAGATTAGAATCCAGCGCATGCAGGAACGGCTGAATAAAGCCATTACTGCAAATGCTGTTATCTCACAAACGAATCCTTGTATTCAGAGACGTATCTTCTCCAGGAAAAGACGTTTGCTTACACTGCAGCTCCCATCGGGAAAAAAACCTGATGTATTGTGAGTCCCATCCAGCGCCCAATAGATAGTTTGATAGGTCAACAAATAAAAGATGCAACTGTCTGCCTGGATCTAAAATGATAAATGTCACTATTCCTATTCAAGCAACGTTGTAAAAATTGTGTTTTGGTATTTTTTGGGAGGGTTGACAATACGGGGCCAAACAGGTGACACGCACATCAGTCATAAGCTTCAAGCTGCTGGGAAATAATGTGCTGTTTTATGGATGTATAAGAGAAATGGCCGGGGGCCAAACCAAGCTCAGCATATTTAATGTGCCTGTGTGTGTGTGTGTGTGTGTAAAGGAGTGAGTCTCTCTCTCTACATCTATCTCTCAGCTTCTCTCCCGTTCCTTGATGAATTATCAATGCTTTGAAGTAATCAGTATGCAGAGGCCAGATTCAAAAGTCGGGATCACAGTCTCGTCTCTGCAGACGCACAAACTCCCGTCCTCAGACACCGAATCGTGCCGCTCGCTCTCGTGCATCTTTCCCAATGCGTCGCGAGGTCGGGAACGCCGACGTGCATCTTAATCCCGTTTTGGCTGCAAACGCCAAACAGAAGTGCCGATTTTTCAAGAAATGCACAGATGGATTTACGCTGCAGATGCATGCCATCCCCCTGCCGTTTTGCTGAGCTGTATTTCAACTAGAAGTGCTGAGTATGAATTGCAATTATATTCATAAAGTATACAGCAGTGCAGGCCTACTAAATGTCTAATGATCAGCAAGACTGTGTCTGTTGAATAGTTTTGCACCAAATCTGCTGCAGATGTGTATGATGGAGCCGATTATGCCTCCTAAATAAATACAAGACCATCTAATGCATTGACTAATGCTTGCTGTATATCTTTATAGTTGCATCTAATGCACACACAAAAACAATTACTAGCCTGTGGGCACACACGGACGTCCCATGACAAATGTGTGGGTTTATAAAGTAATGCAGAGCGTGTACAGTAATGGTCGGTCCTGTGACTACATTTTAACATCCACACCAATTAAGGATTTACTCCTGAAGGATGACTTTGCTATTCATAAGGAAGCAGCACCTGAGAGAGCGGTAGATAGCGCGGCGCTGACATTTTAATACGTGGATAACAGCCTTTTCTACACCAAATATCATCAGCACTTTCTTCCCCGTTGTCACCATTTATTTGCCTCAGTGATTTATCACAGACTTGCTTTTCACTTGGAGCAGCCTAGCAGGAGGCTAGCTAGAACAACGTTCTGGTTATTGATCACACTGAATGATTATATATATTATATATATATATATATATATTATATATATATATATATATATATATATATATATATATATATATATATATAGTGTACGGCTCTCACTTTGGGTATATTTTGCGCAGGCATTGGAACCTGCATTGTAGGTCGTAAGTAATGGAGCTATTAAAGGTAATCACTACATCAAAAACAATTCTCGACTGGGACACATTAAACGCCACAACACTGCATCGTGGAACATTAAAGGTTGCTCGCTCACACGGCTGAGAGAGGTTGTTTTTTGGGAGGTGCTGATGTGGAAAAATGATTGTTGCTTGTTGAGGGATGACACTGCTCATCATAATTGCGGTGGACAGTAAGTAGACGAGGTACATTTACCAAGTGGAACCTTTTCCGTTTTGTGCCCAGGTGACATTTTATTTATTTCTTCCTCGGGACCAGAACACAGACATACCAATGCACTTCAATAAAAAACAGGCAGTTGATCACTTAGTCGTGCTGAAGCCCATATCTGGTCGTGACAGACAAATCCTTTACGGATCCTTTACAGTTAAGCAGGAGATAAATCAGACAGCAGTGGGCACATTGACTTACAATAATTACAATAAAGGACCGCAATGTGGCCATTTGGAAGAGAAAATGGTTGTTTGAGGTACTGCGCTTCCAGTTGCACGGTCACACACACACCAGCAGCCTGTCAGCTGGATGCTAAATACTCAAATGGGACCATGTTCGCCTGACTGAATATGGCCACAAGCACCAAAGTTATGTCATGAGCATCAATTACGAAAGAACACAGACGTGAAAGTAGTTCTTTTTAAGAAGTCTCAGTCTTATTTCTCATTATCCAACATGTGTTACTCACTAACTAACCATCGTAAACTCCTACCTAAAGTCAGCAATCAACCCAGAGTAGTTACAGTCTGCATAATCCTATTATGCAGCAATGTGATAGCAGAGATTGCCTGCAAAAGGAGGCTGCAATAATCAATCAAAATGCTGCAAAAATGCAGCACTCCAGCAGTCAAAACGACTGCCTATATTCACCAGTGGAGATGTTTATAGTGCAGCACAGCTGTCAGGAAAAAAACCAACAACAACACATCCTTCAGCACTTTGACTGCTGTGCATGAATATATTTTGGGGGCATTTGCTTATTTTATATATAGCGATATTCAGAGAAAAACAGATGCACTACTTTAACCTTCTTGATATTTGATTTCTGACTGATTGACATAATGCCAGATTTATCGTGACGACAGAGCGATGCTCTTGATGCATTTCCAGAGGTTATAATTATGCTTGCAAAAATGATTGATGGCTTTAATATAGTAAAAAGCATCAGACATGTGTGGTTTCCACTTGGATCATCATCAACATCATAGCTTGACTGAGGGTGTTTTTAGGATTAGGTATAACTCACTGTTCATTACATTAAAAAAAACATTGACGTTGCAAGAATAATCTCAATTCTGCATATCTGCATAGCTGATTTAATGTATTTGTATAGTAATTCAGCTTCTCCATCTAGACCCTGATGTTAAGAACCATGACTTATTCATGACTTTCATTAATTTCATTAACTCGAGATAACCTCTAAAGGGGCAAGGAGCAAAGTGGTGGAATTGGCTTAATACTAATGGGCTGAATGTATGAGGAGTAAAATAATATGCATATACCTGCATATTCTTTTACTCCTCATACATTCACAACCTATTAACAGATGTATTTGAGAAATAACATGTATTTTCACTTCCCCAAATACATTTATTCAATGTTTGAACTTTCTTTCAGTGGATTATTATGCTTCTCAGTGGTAACTTCAGTCAAATACAAGGTAGAATCTTATATTTCTAGAAGAAAGGCAACAGGATGCCAGATTGTAAGCATGAGTTAAACATTTAAAACGCTTGTTAAAGTTTAAAAAAGGGGAATCAAGAGAAAAGGACCGTGTTTCAGCAACAGATACGTCTCCAAGTTGAAGCATATATACTTGTATATTGTAAATGGTCTAGTCTTTGTTCTGTTTTATATTTCTGAATATATATTCTGTACATATTTTCTTTTTTTTTTATAATACATATTTTTATTTAAAAAAAAAAAAAATTGTTGTGATGGTCATTTTTCATTTGCACACACTCCCTGAAGCTTTATCTGCACTATGAAGTCATTTCTCAGTCCCATTTTTATCATTTTGGTGAAAGCTGTGAAAGACCATATTTCTACTCAAAAAACGATAATAAAAACTTTTGTTTTAGACATTTATTTACATGTATCTAACATTTTATTCATATATTTCACTGCTTTTGTGAACCTAAAACCTTTGGTAAACCAATTGCCATCACCTAAACAGAGTCACCACCTGAGTAAAGTTAGGTTTTTTCAAGCGATATGAAGAATTTCCAAAAATCGAGATTCCATTTTTCAGCTTTAGTGTCATATTATAAAGTTTTTTTCTTTACACTTTTGCCTTACGACAATGGTGCCTCATTATATAGATAGCTGAGATTGTTCTGCAATTTATGATGTAAAACATGGGTATATCTCTTATATGCAAGTGCCTTAAAAGGTGAATCTAAGATTATGTCAAATCGAGAAAATCGACTGAAAATGACCTCCAGTGTGCAGTGAGTTAAGAACATAAGGAAACTTCCTCTCCAGACGTCTATACTGACCATGACCGATAAAGTACAACATGGTGACTCACGCAGGCACTGAGGCAGGTCTCCGCTCCACGTCCCGTTCCCGGTGCAGGTGAGCACAGCGGGGAAGGACAGCTCGTATCCGGGCAGACAGCTGTAGCTCACGCTGGTGCCCCAGTCCAGGACGGAGCCCTCCAGCAGGCCGTTGGGGACGGGTCGAGGGGGCGGACACGTCACCACTGTGGGGACAGGGAGGACACGGGGTCAGTAGAGGTCAGCTTATGGGAGCGCAAGCAATGCACAAAGTAGGTCCAGTCTAGTTTGGAGCAAATAATTGCTTTATGACGCAAACATGAAGCAGACGGAGTGGATACAAGTTAAATCCTTTCACACTAAAACTATCTGCTCTGCTCACTTAGCAAGAACACGGTTAAATATATATTAGTTTTTTCCAATTCTGGACACAAGGAGGAAGAAGCAGAAAATATCCTTAAAACAAGATGTTATTGCCCTTTGATGAGTCGACCAACCAGACAGTTCACTTCCATCAACTTCATGATTTTATCCTATTACACATTTGTGTACATAATTAGCTCATGACAAAAGAAAACATGTTTTGTGAGGTCACAGTGACCTTTGACCACCATAATCTAAATGTTAAATGGACTATAGTGCCTTTGTAGTCTTTAAATCAGTCAAAACGATGTAAGCTATAAGTCAACATTCATCCATTCACACACACACACATTAATACACTGATGGTAGAGACAATTCAGGGTCGAGGATCATGCCGAAGGACCCGGGATCAAACCTAAGATATTTAATTTGCATGAAGGATCGGATGAACTATGTATAGTCGGACAACCCAAAGACACAATGCTTCAAAATCCTGCTGCTCGGTACAGTTGAAACCAAACTGCAGCTATTTGGTGTAACTCAAAAATAACAGACAGTGTTAAAGCTTGGAGATAATTACGAGGATTTATGTGGATTAACAGGGATCTGGCGATATTCTGGGTCTTTTCATTTCTAATCAACATTTTAATAAATGGAGGTGGCGGTGATTATGGCGAGAGGGAGCAGCGGTGTTAAAAGGTGTTAAACATTTTAATGAACAGACTTTTTATTGAATACATTGTTTTATCTTCTCATTTAAAAGCCACAGAGGGACTTACACTGCTTCCTCTAAAACAAAACAGGATTGAAGTTAGCTTCTTCATGTCGGATAAACATCCAAATGTTTTGTCAAATTATATTACTGCACCACGTGCTTCACATTATCGTGCTGTTTTACAGGCAATACAAGAGGCACGCATTCCCCAGTCTCCATAATGTGGATTATGACTGAATGAAAACAAGGATTTTAGCCCAGAGAAACTATCTGTGTTTTGACTGGGCGAGGTTGGTCTGTCGTTTCCGTTTGGGGTCTACTAAATTATTCCTGTAAGAAATAAGGGGACATCTTGTGGCAGTGTAAGCCATACACTTTATGCTCAACAGATGTAATAAATGAATGCATAATAAAGCTCAGAGTTTGTTCTGACACACTTGGAGATGAACCCGTGGGGATGCAGATGGGATATGGGTTTTAGGGATGTGAATAAATTATAGCAGTTGTTTTAAACCATTTCTATCCTCCCTACACACCCCATCATTTACCCAATTCTCTCTCTTTAGACACTCACGCACCGAAACACTTGAACAAAGATCTGCAATTTGGAGTCGGGCTACAGCCAAGTCTCGCAAACTGTCTGGCAAGATCAGATGTTTAGTCTTCAAATCCAGCTACTTAGACCGTTTAGTATTTTGGCAGTACAACAAAATGTGTATTTACCAAATACATGACGCAGCCACGTGAAGGCAGAGCGAAGGTCCATTCATACCTCATATTTAAATACACGTCACTTTAACATGCACTTAAATTACTGTTATCTGAGCACTTATACTTAATTTAATATCTATTGCACTGTTGTTGTTGATTGTCTCGTCTAATGTTATGCACCTTCCGCCAAGAAAAAAATCCTTGTTTGTGTAAACATACCTGGCAAATAAATGGTTCTGATTGGCTCAAAGACAACATAAAGAAAAACTCAGCTGGAAAAATGAACTTCATACACACTAGATTCCAGTTGGTCATTTTATTTACACACTTCAGAAAGCTTTGGTTCACCCGTTTAAAGCCAGGTTTTTACACCGCATCGTGGTTAAAATGTAATAATGAATAAGTTACTTATGATATAATTAATATCAGGTGGCCACAACTTTCTTGCCAACTTTTTTCGACACAACAACTTACAGTAAATGTGGAGCGAGCCACTGTGGAATATTCACACTCTCTCCAAGGTGGAGCCATCGTTTGTTCCTTGTTGGCAGCGGATCCAAAAGGATTTCCGTGTGGACATGTTGCAGCAGTATACAGTATATGTGCTTTAGATGTATGCTATATTTGGAAAAGATATTGAGGCCATGATTAATCCTGAATAAAAAGCGGAAGACAAAACCATACTGATGTTGCAATCTGTTTTTTTTAATGCTTTGTTTGTTAAAGTAATTTTCTTTTTCAAGTTCTCAAGAAGGAACAAGTTCACTTGAAATGGTTTCTCTTTGATGTTAATGAATTAGTAAAGTGCGCCTTCAATTTGGGATTTCCATGTTGTTGCTTTGGAGCCCTGGAATAAAAAAAAAATATGGCACTTCTGAAATACCTCTCTAAAATGCCCAGCTGGATGTTGTAAAGTGGAAAGTGTGTGTGTGTGTGTGTGTGTGTGTCCACAGTGTGTGAAAGAAAAGGAGGGAGAGACAGATGGAGGGAGAATGTGTCGACACACATGTGCAAGTAGGCAAATTACGCTGATTAGAGGGGTAGGCGCACTAATCCCATAAGCGCCGCATCAGAAATTACTTTAAATAAATGAAGAAAAAAAAATATACCCCCCCCCAAAAAAAAAGGGAAGGCATGGGTGGCAGGCAGAACTGAATGGGAAGTGGAGAGTGTCCCCGTTTTCCTAAGTAGTTCTAAGCAGCATTAGTGCCTCTTAGCTGAACACGCCAAACCTGGGATTCAAACTGAATCCATGCCGGGCGAGGCTTAGGATGTGTCATCGGCAGTGTGTTTATACACACACCACACACACACACACACACACATTATGTTTAAAATCATGCACAGAGTCGGCACGCGCTTTGTCTCTTTCAGTCGCAAATGTTCCTCCCTCCCTCTTTCTCCCCTTCTCTCGTTCTTTTGCCCCATTTTTTATTTATTTTTTTGCTCACATCCTCGCGGCACATCATTCAAACCCATGACAAGAAGACGGATGCTCCGCTTCATGACAATTTCAAACGGCTCACCCCCGCCTGAACCGCTGCACCTTCCAACTTGAACCCAATCATGCAAAAGACAGAAGAAAACGACACCCGATCTGATTGGAAGAGGCATTGTTTTCAAGTGGAGGAAATAGATATGTTCTCGCTCCTTTTCCAAGACCTCTTCGCTGCGTAGGCTTGTGAGCGAGAGATGATTACCAGCAAGCTGTTGTATTGCTCGTCCTAGATAGACTCAGAAAGACACCAAAGGAGATGAAGTGAGCAGCGGCGAGGAGGAGAAAATAAAGCCTAAAACATCCAAACCCGCACAAAAATGAATCCACCGCACACACACACACACACTGCGTAATTGAACTCCTCTCTCTTGCAGGAGGCAGGAGGGTGAGAGAGACACTTGTGTGATTAAATGTCGCCGTGCGATTGTGTGCATGCATGGTGGGAGTTAGTGAGTGTGATGAGGACGGCTCTCCTCTGGGAGTTTACGCTCCTCTCCACGAGCGCCGCCGCCGTCAAGCGCGGCAGGATCGGGTGCCTGAGTGCCTGAGCTGTTTGCGGTAGCTGTCGAGGATTAGCGCGGCGGAGGTTAAGAGCTTCACGCGCTTTGTATGTGCACGTAGTCTCGCTCTTTCTCTCCGTTTAACACTGCCATGCTACCAGCTGTGCAACCGTGGATCCATCAGCCTCAACATACCACAGGACAGGGAGCATCAATAATGTAACGCGCCCGTGAAATATTACAAATAAGTGTCAGTTTTGGATGTTGTAAACATCGAGGCAAGGTCCCAAGGGAGCATGAGGAGGGGGCGAGAAGTGTGCGACTTCAAACCACAGCTCCCTAGGAGGCAAGGAAAGGTCACGACAGACTACTTCTGGTCAATAACGCCATTCTATACACTATCCCAGCCAGCATGTCCATGTGGGGCCCATAAGGTTTAAATTTGGGCTGCAGATAAGGGTCCCAAGTGGGTTTGTCCGCAGTTTCCACGGTGGCCTCACCTGTGTTTGTTTTATTCACCGAAACCCATAATGTAGCCAATTTGGGTCCCACTTAAAGCCCAGTCAGATCCCTCTTAAAGTCGGTGAATAAACCGGTGAATAAACCCCATGGACATGCTGGCTGGGTATATACGGTACCTACGTACAGTGTATCCCTCGTTCCCTTTCAAAGATTGTCTGATTTTCTGGGACTGCTCTCCTTCCTGTAACTTATCAGCTGGTATTTCTCCCACCTGTTGATGAGTCCGGCCTCTTAATTCTCTCGCAGTTAATGTTTCCTTTCCTGTTTCTCGAGAGGCCAATTCAACAAGCGGCTTTCTTCCACTGAAACCGATGCAATCAGCCCGGGAACAGTTCCTTAGCAACAGTAAGTCACCGTTCGCCTGGTAGGCTCTTCCCCCTTTTTTCCGCTGTACTTCGGAACAGTTTGCTGCACAAGTTAATCCTCCCTGCAATGCTTACTTTTGGCTGTCGATGGCAGACGTGCTAATCTGTGCCTCCGCTCGGGCGTCATAACTCACGGAGTGATGTAGCGCTGATGGGTGTACAACTACTAAGTCCTCTTGGTGGATTTAAAAAAAAAAACGTTGATGTTAATCAAGCCCAGCGAGTGCACACACACTTTTAGAGGGAGGACGCCAGTGATTAAGTATTGGGAGTGCAATTACAGGGATCCCTGTTGTGATGAAGAGGACTCGTTAGCCATCCATCATTAGGCGTCAGAGGGAGTTTTAGCCTTGGCTCCGTGCCATCACAGGTGCAACGCAACTGTAGATGAACTCACCGTGTCCTGGATCAAGTGCTCGAAAAAATTTATTTTCCATTTTCATCTTTTTTTTTTGCTGTTGCCTGAAATCCAGCTGAGAGACGCCGTCTTTTATCTGTGGACTCGTAAGAATATAGAACCGCCTTTGTAAATGTACTGGAAATAATTTTAAAAACAGATTCATGTGGATGTGTACTAACACAAATATATCCGCCTGCACATTTGAGGGTCGTCATTCAACCTGATGCATTGTTGCCGCCACACTTGAAGTGAACAATATGACACCCTCCGACCACACAGGAAGGGTGTCACCTTGCTTCGCTGATCTCATTAGATCTCCGTCTGTAAGCATGTACTTCATTATCCCACGTGACAGCGCGCTAGCGTGCCAAGGTTGTCCCCGGCGCGGTCTGACGGTGATCAAGGTTGACCGTCCTCCTTGCGCCACGTGTTCAACGCGGCGCACGCGACGCCTACCTTTGCATGCCGGCATGGTGCCACTCCAGGTGCCGTTGTTGGTGCAGGTCCTCGTGACGGCGCCGTCCGCTCCGATCATCACGTAGCCCAGCTGACACGTGAGCGTCACGTTGTGGCCCACCGCGTTGTCCTCGCCGAACCGAAGGCCGTTCGCCGGAATGCCGGGGTCGCCACAGGTGATCACTGGGGGGCAGACGCAAGGAAGTCGCATCAGAAATCATCCTGGTTGAATAATGAATTAAAATATTAAACATATTGTCATTTAAAAATAATATAATTGACTGATTTGTTTCTATTTTTTTTGCCTTCTCTTGTTAAGTTAGTGCTTTCCTTATCCCATTGTCCCATTGTAAGGACACATGATTACAGTGATTTACACAATAATGTTCTCAAGTTAAAAACTGTTCATGGACTCGCTTTAAGCATTTATGCATTTGTTCGATGATGTAATGGGTTTTAGAGGGTCTTTGCTTAATGGTTTGGAGAATCCCATTAACACATAAAGAAACATTTATTGAAACATCAAAATCTCCATATATGTTGGAAATAATGTTTTTTTTGTACAAAAATCCACTGGACACAAAAAATTGGACGGTGCACAAAAGCACAAAAGTTGTTGCGTAGCTACATTGTGTTTGTTGTGCATGATGCTATCAAGGTAATCACAATAAATCCTTGTGCATAATGGCTCCATGCAGCATTTTTTTTGTGTGCAAATGAGATTGTCTCTGCAGATGCACGTGCCGGGCTATAAAAATAAACAATGATTGTCAAGACTTCATATTATGATGAAGATAAGAAAGTTGATGATACAGCTGGAGCCAGAGCATCGGTTGTGTTGTAAAATAATCCTTACAGCAATTTGTATGTTGTATTTACATGTTCCCTTTCTAAAATGCACCAGTATGATCATATCATTTTGAGATTTAAATTGTTGTGGTGGAGAAGCCAGTGAATGTAATAATAACATTGTCATTTCTGCTCAGTCTCTTCTTTTCATATGCCTATTCTTGGCTTCTTCTGATGGCATGATTAGTCCAAAAGAAAAACAGATGGCAGAGTGTTGGCCCACTACATCGTCAGGTCTCAACCCAGTGCCATCTCTGATGTAATTGTAAGTTGCCAGCCTCTATTTGATTGCTTTTTTCAAAGCCCTCGTTTAATATTGCAGCCCTAATTTGTTACTAAAACATTCCTTCACCTTCTTGTAAGATGCCAGTTTGGTGCATATGGCTGTCCCTGCTAACGCCCCCTCCCTTAAATCAGGTCCCGTCTGATTATGTTCAGTTGTTGCCAAGGACCTCAACACATCTCCATCGTCGCTGGGTGAGAGCAACTTTGCATCCTGACAAGAAATATCAGAGAGTGGGATCTTCCCTTCGCCACCAACAGAGGTCTGAAGGCGGCACACTGATGGCTCCAACCATTAATCTAGCCCTGGATGCAGCTACAGCATTAGCATACAGCTACAGCATTAGCATACAGCTACAACACTGACGGGTGGGTGCAGAACATCTTGTGAAATGGATGGTTACCTGCATCGCCTCCATGGCTATTTGTTGTGTGTGCTTATCCGTTATTCTAAATCCCCCCCAGAGGTTCCTGCCCCCTGCAACCTGTAATCTATCAAGACCTGGCCTTGTGGGGTTTTGGGTCAGCTCACTAAAAATCATACACCGACATATTTTCCCACTCAAACCTGAAGTGGCATCGTATGCAGATAGTAAAGAACTGAAACGGTAAACGGAAACAATATCCTTGTAACTTCGTATACATGTTAAGTGTTAATTAAAATGTTAAGTTGGGTAATCAAACACAATATTATGTTTCTCCGGAAAGTCAAATATTGTCAGATATTCACCAAAATTGGTTTTGAATACTTATATTCTAATATATACTAATATTTGAATGAAAAACAAGCAACTTTTTTAAAAGTCAGTTCTACTGGATGGAGTTTGCAATAACAGACTAAAACACCCTAAATAAAAATAAAACCACATGTGGAACGATTGTGTAAAGAAAGAGCAAATATTCCTGTTACAAGTTAAAATGTCCTGCATGGGAAATGTTATTGAAGTAGAAGTAGTTAAGTACAATTAGGAAAATGCATTTAAAGTATAAAAAGTGCTCAATGCATGTCCCCTGTAACTGTTATTATAGTATATCATATATTATATTATCAAATTGTTATTACTTGTGCAATAATGCAAAGGCAGGTCTTTACTGTGTTGTAGCAGATTTTTATTTTGTATGAGACTGAAACTAGTGATTATCTTTATTATGGATTAATCAGTTGTTTATATTCTCCATATATCACATTTTTTGGCATGTAAAACCTCAGTCAAATTCTAAATCATTCAAATTATTAAAGTAATTAAAAAGGAAACGCAGCAAATTCTGGCTTTTGGGAAACTCGGACCATGAATTGTTTTACACAGCTGCACTTAAATATAATGTTTGGTAGTTTATTTTATAAACTCTCTGTATGCTTTCTATTCAGAAAACTTAATCTGTAAAGAAACAACAAGTATACTTTAAAAAAAAAAAATGTTGTATAGTAATAAAGAAAGTAGAAAGTGCCATGAAAAAGTGATGCAATACAGTATCGGTGTATGCATATTCTTGGGTAGACATAGTTCTTCATTTCATTTAAACAGAAAATGAATGAAAGACAGCCGACACTAACTGTAATTGCCATCAACTAGAAACGCGTCATGTGGATGTGGGAAAGTAGTCCTACAAAAGAGAACGTGTAGAAATGTTCACGCGTGGCCGTCTGTCGGTAGGAGTGGGAACCCCGGTCAGTCAGCACAATGCAGAGACGCTGCAGGCGGTTGACTTCAGTTTAAAAGCTTTTTTTTCCTCCATTTAGTACACACTTGCTCCTTAGAAAACAAGCTAGTGGGAGGAATCTTGTCACGGCAGGAAATCAGAGAAGTGTGCAAGAACCTACTCTCAACAGAAACAGAAAAAAACAGAAACATGCACATTATTAATCCCCTTGGGGAAATTCTTCTCTGCATTTGACCCATCCCTGGATAGGGAGCAGTGGGCGGCCCTGTGAGGCGCCCGGGGAGCAGTTAAGGGTTCAGTGTCTTGCTCAGGGACAATTCGGCATGTGAGCTATGGGGGGGACTGGGGATTGAACCGGCTACCTTGGGGTTGCGGGACGACCACTCATCCCCCTGAGCTACAGCCGCCCCAACAGAACATCTCCGTTTACCCCCGACTGCATCGGTGATTTTTCATGAACACGGCAGCACTTACATCTCAAAGGGGGATCGTTGGGACACAGACTTGGACTTTGAATATAGTTATTTTGGATTCAAGGACACCGTTTTGACCCTTTTAAATGATGTTTAAGAATCGTTATTGGTTGCATTTATATTCCCCGCGTTTTACGTCTGCTAAACGTCTGCATCCCTCTGCTGCCACAGTTATTGATTGATGCGGCAGAAGTCTGACAGCTGACTTCTAATTGCACTAACAGGCATTTTGTGATGTCTTCATGTAATCCCTCTCCCACAACGGCTGCGTCAGCGTTTCAACTCGGGGAGAGAGGAACGGAGCGGAGGAGAGGAGAATACTGAAATCTAAAAAAAGTAGATAGAAATCAACAGAATCACGGCATGTTAGGAGGCAAATAGTGCGCCTGAATAATCAGTGTTTACTGTTTACTTTGTTCAGTGCTCTTTGGCTTTACTTCACAGTTCACCGAGCCTGTCTCTTTCCTCCTGCACTTCCGCTAATTCGCTAATTCGCTAATTCTTTAACATGCTCTAAAAAATTCATTTATCAAACATCAAGAAAATTAAGAAGAAAAAAAAATTAAAAAAATAACTTTCCTCTTTCCGTTTCCCCTTGAGAATGTTGTGTGACTTTGATCTGGTAACCTACATGATCGATGACCCGTGAACCGTGAAAATGATTGCCTCCTTAATGAAGGCACAGTGAGCCAATCTTGTTGATGTTGATGTCGTGTTGATGTCCCTGAACTGACCACTAAAATCTAATGGGAAGCGATGGCATACAGGAGGATCATAATAATAATAACTTTGGTGATGAGTATAGGCTTAAAAGTGGGCAAAAGAGGTACAAAAACTCAAAAAAACAACTTACAATCCAATTTGAACTCTCCCCTTCTTCTTCCTTCCTCCCTCCCTGTGTGTATAAATTATGCCCGTACCATTTATCTTTTCTTGTGATTCAATAACAAGCAAAAAGAATGAGGAAGGAGGAATATGGTGATTTTCAGAGAGAAGAACAATGTGTAATTTTGTTTGATAGTCACCCTGGTGCAAATTGAATATAGATTGGCACACTTCTTAATTACTGCAAGGCTCATTTGCTGAGTACCAGACAATAAAACAAAAAAGTGCCTGACAGTTCTGAGGCTTTGCAGGGAGAGAGAGAAGGCTCAAAAGAGATTTATGTGCTATTTTAAATCTTATATACTCTATTTTAGCACCGCTGCTGATCATTCTCCTTTTGGCAGACATAAGGAGCAAATTCATGTCTGCCAAGGCCTGTTTTTCTTAATTCTTTATATGCCTTATAGTATAAATGAGATGCTTAATTTGTTCATCCAGCATCAGTATATACACCTATTGTGACTGACGAGGACATGTGATTGGTCAGCAGCGTACCGGCGCCCAATCTTCCTCGTCCTATCTTTAGTTATTTCTAAAAAAATCGACGATAACTTATTCTGACACTGCCAATGTTTTTAATTTAATTTATTTGTTTATATTGCAGGGACAATGCACACTAATCAACAGTAAAACTGTAAGTGAGCCAGAGTGGCTAATTTTTATCTGCCTGAAATTACGACATTTTCAATAACATGATGCAACTAAGATTGCATTATGTTAGGAAAAATCTGGAACATTTTCTGATTTTGCATTATGTTAGGAAAATTGTCTAAAATTGTCTAAATGTAAAAAAAATAGTTAAAAATAGTTAAAAAAAATTGTTTCAAATTGTCCAAATTTTTAAATTGTCTAAAAAAATTGGACGAAAATTGTCTACAATTTTCCTAACATAATTTTCCATTATGTTAGGAAAATTGTCTAGACAGTAACGTATAGACAAAACTAATTCACATCAAAGCAAAAATAAAAGTGTACCTACAGTATAAGCACATATAAAAGACTGGAGGCACATAAAATACATCAACACTAAACAAGACAAATGCACATATACACCAAATAAGCAGGTATGATAATGTAGGTGCATCGTGTGACTGAGAAACAATGAGTTGTGCTCCGTTGCGTTTCCTGTGCATGTAAAACTCACGCGTGCAGTTGGGCGGCATCCCAGACCACGTGCCGTTTGCCAGACACTGCCGTGTGGGCGAGCCAGAGAGGAAGTATCCCTCCATGCAGGAATACACGATGGAGTGGGAGAAGCTTGTGCCGTCCGTGCGGGAAATACGGCCGTGAGCAGGTGTGGCTGGGTTCCCACACTGCACCGCTGCAATACAGGGGAGAAGAGACAGAAGGTGAAGGTCAAAAGTGTAAAAAAAAAGTAATGGATTTTCCATTTCCCATATTGGTGATTCACGATCCGACAGCTGGGAGTCTCCGAGGCGACTGAAAGATGACTTCTGAAGGTCTCAAGGTGATTAAAAAAGGCTGTGAAAAACATATTCCTTCCACATTGTGTCAATAGTAATACTTATTTATGAAGTAATTGCTGTTTTTCCTTTTGACCTGATATAATATTTGTGGTTTCTCGACTCAGTCCGATAAGCACTCAGGGGGGAACAATCTGAAATGTGCCGATGGAAATCGTCGGCTGGTGTCAGAGTTCATTCTGTGTTTGTGCCTCACAGCAGATGTTTTTAAAGAAGCTGTAAAACAAATGAGTGCAGAACCGCTAATCTATACGGCATCTCCGCTTTATTAAGAGAGGCTAATGAGCAGAGCCGGTGCAGACGTACACAAATCCCCATTGATGACTCATTGATGAGTAAATGAAGTGCAGTCGTGTGTCGTCAAGTCTCCTAGTACATCCGTGGTAATGACATTTAGTGCTGTGTAACAACAAGAGGAGGACCGGGGGAGTGATGGGGAAATTGGCAGCTGTGGTCAAACAACAAAATAACTTTTGATCAGATTTGACTACCGTAAAAGTCGGGTTACGAGCCGCTACTACCTTCGGTCAGTGTGCTGGGGCTCCTGCTAGCGCTCCGTTACTTCCCCGCTAACTTCCGCTAGCTCTCCGCTAACTTCCGCTAGCTCCCCGAAAACCACCGAAGGTAGCGGGACCAGGCTCGACACCCGACTTGGGCAGAGGGGACGCGGGCAGTAGCAGCAGCAGCGCTAGCTAGCAGAAGTGCTAGCTAGCAGCAGCAGCGCTAGCTAGCAGAAGCAGCGCTAGCTAGCGCTGCTCCTAGCTTGCTACACCGCTGACCGGAGGTAGGAGCGGCTTGTAACCCGACTTTTACGGTAAATACTGACGACATGTATTATTAGATTAATTTTGGAAAATGCAACACATAAGAAAACAAAAACAAGAATAACCAATACAATGAACAGTTAACATAAACAGCAAATTCTAAAAGAAACATAAATATTATATGTTGGAAAGGAGTAGGCAGAAGTAAACACTTAACAAGAATTTTGAATTATTTATAATATATTAATATATTAAATATCACTCCAGGCAAAAAGCACATATTGAACTCGGAGGAGAAGCTACATTCTTCGTGTTACTTTAGTTGCACAATCGGCGGGGATGGAAAAAAAAACAGACTTTCTCCAGTGAACCGAAAAAGGCATCCCTTACATCATTTCCAGAATACGCCAACACAAAAGTATCCCTGTAGAGGGGAAGCCACGCCGTCTGCTTCATGCGTTTTTCTTCTGCTGCAAATCATGTCTAATTACGAACTGATTTGCTCTCTCAATCACCTAATTGACTGGAAAATCTGAAATACTGATTCTTGTAGGAGGCAGACGTGTTGTAGGTACGATGACACACACGGCAAAAATATAGTATGGGAGCCTCTTTGGCTCCTCTCTTAATAATTCAAGACAGACATGATGACAGACACACAAAACAAGCCTTGGTGGTATTGTGAGAGGGATATTAAGCTGAATATCCACAGTGACTGTGAGAGGTTGTGGATAACGGATGGGCTTTAACACGAGACGGAGCTTTAGATCACAGACACCACGGGAACTTATTCAGGCGCCAGTGGATTTCTGCCCCCTCCCTCCTGGCTAAAACAATCTTTAAAATCAGGAGATCAACCGGGAGACGGAGAGGTAAAAAGGTGATGGAGAGATGTGGAGTAAAAGGAGGGTAGGAAGGGGAAGGTTGAGCAATAGAGAGATGGAGTATAGTGGACAGGGCCGGCAATGAGATTAAGACGGAGAGAAAAAGGCTGACGGCAGGGGAAACAAAGGATAAAGGAGATAGAGAGAGAGACAGTAAGAAAGAGAGAAACAAGGAAGTTGCAATAAAAGGCAGATATGCAGAGAGTTATTAAAAAATGACACCATGCCAACCTGAAGGACAGCGAGAGGAGGAGAGCAGAAGCAGTCAAACATTTGCTTCCATATCCGGTTGACCCCCGGGGGGTAATTCATGCACGATGCAGAGCTGCCGTTCAGTGAACTAATATCTCCAAAATCCACAATGATTCATTTATCACAATCACAAAAAAAGAACTTGGCTTTAGGTGTCTAGAATTAATGAATTTTTCGGGGGTTGCAATCTGGAAGCTAGTCACAGCACCATGTGCTGGCAGGAAACGCCAGACTGCAGCAGAGAGATACTTATCCATCTGCTGCAGTGCTGCTTGTGAGCTTTTGCAATCATTTGTGTGCGTAGGTGTGGATGCACATGAGCGGCCATCGGTGCACAGTCATGCCCGCGTGCTGCAAACAGCGCCTCTGTGTGTAAGACACCGCCGGTTACAGTTTGAAAAGGTCCGATAGCGCAGCTGATGAGGGTTTCAGTGCCATACCGGAACACATAGGAACACTTTAAGGGGGCATTTCATCAATGTTATACTTCCATAACATTGTGCAACTTACAAGAGACCGTTTAAAAAAAATAATCATTCAATTTGGAGGGGTTGCCTGCGATACCTTAACATTTACCTCTAGGAAAGGTTAAGCCCGTAAAACACTGGATCCACCAATCCCATAATGCAAAAGCCTCTTTTTGTTCCCTGCCTTTGTTCAAACTACATGAACTGAAATGTTGCCTCAATAAAACTATTAAAATAAAACAATTTCCAAGTAGGAAATATCAGTTTAAAGAATCATAAATCGAGACTAGACTAGAATCTCCCCCCGAGCCTTCGGTATTTTGACAGCTTTTAATATTCGTTGCAAAAAAGGTTTGATACCATCTCTATCTGTGAGACTGTGTGTGTTCCCTGGTGCCTGTGTGTGTGTGTGTGAGTAAGTGTGTGTGTGTGTAGCATCTCTTGGTGTGACCCCCTGTGCACATCACAGAGACGTTTGACACGCTTCCCTTACGTTTGCAGAAGGGCTGCCGGCCCGACCAGGTCCCGTTGGGGAAGCAGATCCTCTCCGCCGACCCGTACAGCGTGTGTCCCACCGCGCAGGTGAAGCGCACCTTGCTGCGCACTTTGAAGTTCCCCGCCTCCCTGGTGGCATGCACGGGCGTGCCGGGATCCCCGCAGGTGCCCGCCGAGTCGCCTGCAACGGGAGATAAAAGACACTGAAGGCAACGTCCACTTCAACCCCGTCTGTGTTGCCGTGTACAGACGGGCCCTTTTCAGTTGGTACGGCGGTGAATCACGAGGACTTTGACTCAAACTGTACTTCTTTTTCGTCCTCCGTGAAGCAGCTATAAAACACACAATGCACCAATGAGCAGTTGTCAGCGTGCCAACAACCTGAAGGACCGATACCTTTCACTGCTTTGACACCGGCAGCTTTCTGTCCATAAAAACAGCAGGGCCGGCATTAAAAGGCAACCAGCTGTGGTTATGAGAAATGATGAATGCAGCTTGACCTCTGAAGCCAAATGCGCTTTCATTATCCTGAATTATCTCCCTGTCCTTTGTTCTGTGGAGCACTATCAGTGTATCGCACCACCCGTCTTGCTCATCTATAAATTAACTTGTGTAAAAAAAAAAAAAGATGCTGCGTCTCTTGTACATTCTCTTCTCGTGTCCTCGTTAGCGCCGTCACCAATGGGTGAAAAGTGATCTTTCTAAGCCGTAGCAAATGAGAGAGAGAGAGGATAGGGATGGCGTCAGGGTGGCGGCCATAACCACGCTGTGTTTTCTGTTGTGACGAACGGCAAGCAGAGCAGAGTGTCGTGAGTCAGGATGGAGTTCAGTGGGTTTAGCTAGACTGGAGAGATTCTCAGAGCAAAAAGGAAAACGCACACAACACACATGACACAACCCACCATGAAACCAGCGGAGGAAATAAAAGAGAAAAATGTTTGGCACCAGAAGACAGAGCATCACAGAGAGAGAGAGAGAGAGAGAGATATGAAAAAGGAACGGACAAAATGCAGATATTCAGACAGCCAGAGAGAAAGATCACTGTGGTTGTCTGCACAGTTCAGTGTGTGTGTGTGTGTGTGTGAAGGATCTGAGTCTTTTTTAGCTGCGAGATCCCGTTCCTTGAGCTGTGCACACAGCCTGTGCAGCGCTCCCCGTGCGTTGGCTGCTGCTCTCGGTCTTCCGAGCAGCAAACAGCTGCAGTAATACTGGACTTGTTGACAAAAGCCTTACTGCACAAACACCAAGCTCATATCTCCGACACGCATCCCACTGCTCGCATGTGCACACGCTGGATTTGTCAGGTCAGGGGCTCAACGCTGGCGATGATCAGTTTGTGTGTGGCTGTGTGTAAAAATAAAGTGTGTACCCCTGTCTCCCTTTTTCCTGCACAGGTCTATCAGAGTGTGTACTTGTTGAATGTGTGTTTGAGTCTCCCTCTCGGTTTGTGCATGGACCTGCATACATTTGGTTTTGCAAGTGCATCTTAAGTATGCATACTTATGTGTTGCCCCAGTGTGTGTGTGTGTATGTGTGCATGTCCACTTGTGTGTGCACACATATGTGTGTGTGTGTGCGCGTGTCTCCCAGCAGCTGTCGGTACTTCATTAGTCTCCTTCGGTTAGGTGAGGCGGCCCGGCTCGGCATGTACTGTGACAGCTATAATCTCTCTAATTGGGATGTTGGTGGATTTGGTTTGAATCTGAGTTAATGTCTGTTCACCAGGCTCCCTTTGTGGGGAAATAATAAGGCCTTCAACTCAGCCATGCAACAGACAAAAGGGGAATAGCTACGCAAGCAGTTTTAAGCCTCCTCTTACTAATTAACAAAAGGAGGACAGATGAGAGGAAGGATAGACGCATGGATGGATACGTAGATGAGAACTGTTGCTGAGGCTGGACTGAGGAATTCATATCCCAAATTATGGTGTTGCTTTTGATGATGAACATACTCTTAGAATACAAATGTGCAATTTAAATAATTTCTAGTCCTGCAGATGAAGCCGTCTATAGACTTCCTTAGCAACCTCTCCGCAAATAAACTTTGAAATCCTTGCAGAGGCATTTAAACGCACACTAACACTTTCCAGATTGCTCATTTATTTTGCCAACACCGCAGTACTAATTGCATCACCTTTACAAGTTTATTGCGAATGTGCCTGTGAATTTGCTGCATCGCAACTTCACATCCTGTAAGCAACCGCTCGGTTACAGCCGCGTTGAGGTTCTACGTTCTTCAAGCAGATGAAACAGATGTTTACTTCATGGGTCTGAATTCATCACGCCTCTGTGCAGCAGGACGGAAAATCGAGAATGCAATACATCGAGATGCATCGAGAGTCGTGAGATGATCGCATAAAAGGTTTTTCCCCCCCCACTTGTAATGTAAACTGATTTCATAGTAAATTACAAGCACTGATGCGGTACGTTTACACTAACTACCATCTATAACCAACATCAACATTAAAGATGTGTCATAGATGTTATATAGTGTCTAACACGTCACAAAACTACATCATTTCTGCATTTTATTATTATTATATATGTACCAAATCTCTAATGTATACGATCATGACTGGGTCTTGACTCTTTTCGCCCTCTCCCTAAAAGAATCTGTTTAAAAAAGTGCATTTGTACTGCAACTAAATTCATTTAAGTTGCCTTTTTTATTGCGATCTGAATGCACGTTATCACATTTCTTATTATCGGCTGTGGCGCACCTCAGCACATCCTTTTTCTTTAGCTTGGTAAGTCACAGCGTAATTTATTATGACTGAAATCCTCCGGTCACTGACCCAGGACTCGTATTCTGCAGCACTAATTCCTCCACAGGGGTTTACTCTCTAAACAGCAATTGCTCTTTGACAATTTAAATACTTGGGAGCAGACTCGTGTTGGCTTTACTTATCTCACTTTTCAACTGATGAATTGATGCCGATTAGGTTTTGGACAAGTTAAATGAAATGCACTGAATCTAGTTTGGTATTAAATGTTTTATGCCCAGATTAAAGCAGAGTTTATTGGCCGGGGTTTCTTGGAAACAAACACAGGAAGTAGATCTGCTGCTAAACTGTCTGACCGCTGCTATTAACACACACTTAAATAATTTCCTAATCTGTTTTTGCACTATATGTTATATGTTTTTGCACTATGTTTATATGTCTTTGCACTATGTTTATATGTTTATATGTTGTCTATTTTTTACTTTTTTTTTAAATGTGCACTATTCACTTTGTTTCTGCACTATGTTTATATGTTTATATGTTTATATGTTGTTTATATGTTATATGTTGTCTAGTTTAGATGTTGTTTATATGTTTATATGTTATATGTTGTCTATTTTTTACTTTTTTAAATGTTGCACTATTCAATTTTTTTCAGACAGTAGAGAAACATAATTTCAGGTCCTCTGTATGTTTGCACAATATGGAAGAAGTGACAAATAAAACTGACTTTGACTTTTTTGACTTATGTTGGCGATGCACAGCTCAGACTGGTGATTTTTATTGCATTGCATCGCGCTCAGGCTTGTTTGTCGTAACAGTAGGATGTTGATCTACATGTAAGCGTCTCAACAGTGCATGCCAAATTGCTTTTTAAAGACCATGCTGAAGAAGGAAAAAACACTTGTCTGCCTTGCAACACTCGTTCTCTTGACCATAAGCATTACAGTTACATGCTGTGTCAGATTCTACGGCTATCATTCAGGCCTGAGAACAGCTGTTAGGCTGCACACAAACAAAGAGAAATACTCCGTGTCACTCACTTACGTCCATTCTGCAGAACTAAGAGCAAAAGATATCATGGAAGCTCTGACGGTGAGATATACTGTAGGTTTGAGTCTCTGCAATCACGGGCATCTCCTCACCATCCTTGGAGTTCAACTTCTCCACTGCCTCGTTACTTTCCAACTGTCTCAGTAAATACAAAATACTGAAGGCGAGTGGAGAGTTTGCACTCCCATTTCAAGAAGAAAACACCGTCATACCAGTCTGCTTACAAACATCACTTCTGGGTCGGCGAGTTCAACAAACCAAGTGAACATTCAGAAAAGTGAATCCACTTAAATGGTCAGGAATGCTCAAGTGAGACGGCAGGGAAGAGCAGAGGACTCTGCAGACACGGACTAAACTTTCTTTCAGGTTTTCAGAAAACATCAAGAGAAGCGCCTGCAACTAAGAACACTGGACACAGGCGAGTCCGTTCAAACCTTTGGTTGCCAGAGTCTGCATGTCAGCGGGCGCCATCTCTCACCCGATTGATCGTTCTGTGTAGGAAGCAACATTTGCTGCTACGCTTTCTTTACTCCCCCATCACTGAGTCGAAGAGGAACGATGGGTACGGGTTATTGTTCGGGTCAGCTCGTACCGATCCACCATCAGTGTACGCTGACAGTCAGCATCAGTACTAATAAAGCTCTAATACAATGGAGGTTCATTGAATTGTGTTTAAGTAATCACATTTAAATAATTCAAATGCAACTCGTCTCTCTAGGATGTGTCCTGATTAGTCTGTATAATCAAAATAAGTTTTGATTGGAGCTACTTACTGGCAAATAAATAGTTCCTATGAGAACTGTTGACAGCGTGCTCCATGAAGTATTAGGGGCATTGTTTCTCTACAAAAAAAGTGAGGCTGTTGAATTTTTTAGGAGCCATCTTTTCATGCTATGAACTACACAAAGGGAATTCCATTAAACTCCATTATATTGGGGTGATGTCAGACAAAGATATCTCAAACAGAACTAACAATATCTGTGCGGCTAGATACCACGAGAGGAAAGTGAGAAAATGTGTTTTAATACGTTCGGCCCCAGTGTAGGAAGCTTTCAAATAAAACTAAAGCAACTTAACAAATCGAACACTCTAATATGATACTGATTCCAGTGTCAAAAGGAAGCGTGAAAGAGACAAACGTGTGTGTTTTGGCGTGTGAAAGCATGCAGGAATACTGCTGTGTGTGTGTGTGTGTGTGTGTGTGCATGACTCTATTTGTGTACCTGAGCAGTGGGGCAGCGGGCCGCTCCAGTGTCCGTTCAGCTGACAGGTGAGTGATGAGTCTCCTATGAGCTGGCGGTCTCCGGAGCAGGAGTAGCGCACCGTGGAGCCGGAGGTAAACGTCTCCCCGCTCATCACTCCGTGGGGAGGCGCACCTGGGTGGCTGCAGTCCACCTCTGCGTGACAGACAGTGAGGGAATAACATGTTGGATGGCTCCGCAGAATGATACTGGTGAGACAACCCAGTGGTTTCTACGGTTAATAAATGGATTGATGAAAGAGGAACATGCATGTCACACGGCTGGATGCTTCATCAAGAAACGATAACCAGAGAGGCGTGTGTAGAGAGAACCATGTGGGAAGACTACTGTGCCATATTAATAAAACGGAGCTACTTCTTTGTCATATTTCCTTTGTTTTACAGATCACACGTTATGAAATTTAATGATTTGGTTTGTTATAAAATAATGCAGACAATGTACAGTCACTCCCAGACTGTGTACAAAGGATGTTTTCAATACATGAGTGTAAATATGATTTGAGTTTATTGTACAAAAAGCTAAAAAGGAGATTAAAAGAAGATGTATTTCTATTGTAGGACTTCAGTTATGGTTTAAAATGGTTGTATGAACTGTCAACTCATTTTTGGTTTTCAAAAGGATTATTTATAAAACAATTTTTGAGGGTTACAAGTGTGAATGAAATTTATGTATATGGAAGATGTATGTGTATATTTATTTAATTGTTTCTTTATTTGAAATTAATTATCTGATTTAATTGTTAATAATAATGTAGGATAGGAATATATAAGCATTTTTTGCTTCTACCTATACCGTTTCAGTCTTTCTGTTTTGTATATTATACAGAATATTATTGTAATGATTGACTGAATAAAACACACAAACAAAAAAACAATACAATTTCATAAAAAAAGCTTATTCGATGTAACAATATATATACACTTAATTACATCCTCACTGGATTGCTTTCAGGACTCAAATCTGATTTAATATATCACTTTCTGCGCTACTTTATTTTTTTTTCAACCTTTACATTTGTGGGTGCCGTCATTTAATCGGCTTATTCTCATAATGCAAAGAAGAAGAAAAACTCTTTAAAACAAAGAGTCAGTGAAGCCGGGAGACGTAAACAAACCTGTGTATCTTTTTAATTACAATTCCGCTTGAGGAAGTAGATTCCGTGCGTCATCGCTCTTCAATGACATGAAGGGCTTTCTGAGCCCCGTGTGCAAAATGTAGAGTTTTACTCTCGATCATTTTTGGAGAAATAAATAGGTCATTACTGTTGGCGGCCTCACGCAAAAAAAAAGTAGAGTCCATGAAGAGCCAGGTGTGTGAGAGCAGCATTAAAACCTCGGATAACCCCGACGTTCCATCGACGGTGGCTTCAGAATTTCAGTGTTTGGGTTTGGAGGGAACATTAGCTGCAGCCTGAACAACTGGCCCTCTGACAGTTTCTACATTTCTCCATTAAGCACAGCGCAACATAACCATAAGCCACTGGGGCATCGAACATTACACAGATGCTCTCAGCCACAGCAGTTAGCAACTTGTACTATTTAAACTCTGGAAGCAGACGAGGACACAAACAAGGTTGTGGACACTCAATAGAGAGTGAAACTTCAGCTCATTCACTTTTGCATGAATGCACTAATTAGGTAGAAAAGTGGATCGGCTGAAGCAATGAACAAAGTGAAAGAGAACCACGTTAATGTAGTGCCCTGAAATATGTTATTTCATATATGTCTTACTAATTTAATGCAACTGTGTTCATTACTAAGAATTTACTTTAAATTGTGTGTTTAAGTTAAGTCATATGTTGTTGTTCCAATGTTTGAGAACATTACATTACCTGTACACATACTGGCTGTGAAGGGCAGACAGTATTGCGTGCACCTTAGAAAAGAGCGCTGTCTCTTTAAGAAAGAAGTGAAGCAGACGTGCAGTATACTGGCTGAAGACAAAACGTATGCTTGTTATTAAACTGGGATTTGTTAAATAAAAGTTGCAAAACTGAAGAAGGACGTGTTTGTGCACAGTTCGTTTCAAGGGTGCAACATTAAGAACCACGTTAAGAACCAAAGTAGCCGGCTGTACCGATGCATTCTGGGAGAGGTTTGTCCCAGTGGCCCACCGGCTGGCAGGTGAGCACGGAGGAGCCGAACAGGTAATATCCCGGGTTACAGTCGTAGAAGACCACGCTGCCGAACGTAAAGATGCCGTGCTCGATCTTACTCTCCCGGATGGAGTTGGCGGGGATGCCGGGATCTGTGCAGTTCACCACTGAAATGAAAAAGAAAAAACAAATATGGTTATGTCATCGCGAGTCATTCAATTAGTTTAATCGTGAATGGGAGAATACAGACGGCAGAAATACCGACAGCAGCAATCAAATCAATTTGCATCACCGCAAGGATATTCCTGGCTCGACAGACGTTTTAAACGGTATTTAAGGCAAATTACTGCAGGAGCTGCATACTTGAAAAACACATTTTTTTGGGGGGGGAAAGCCTGTATTTCTGTGGCCCTGAATGCTGTCTCATCAACGCTCTCTACCCTAATTCTACCTCAACAAGGCACAGAGCAGAAAAACAAGACCGCACATATATTAACAGGCAATCTGCCTAATTAACTCCACCCAGCATCTTCACTGGGGATCTGACTTTTCTTTCTTGGAAGCTTTGCCGTCTCCTTTGTTTGGAGCCTCATCTGCATAAATTCAATCCGTCAGCATGTTCCCACCGTGAGTTAATAATAGGACTGTTGATGTGACCCGATCAGTGGCCTTTTCTGTTTACTCTACAAAACAGGAAGACGAGCGAGGTCAGGCTATATTTAGGCATTGTCGATAACAATATCATCTGGTGCGTTCTCCTGAAAACAAAAAGGACTGAAAGGCACGTCTATCGTCACAACAGGCAGTCGAAGTCTCTAAAACCAGACAGCTGGACGTAGACGAGGGTGAAACTAAGCAGATTTAAATGAAATCAATTATGCTAATATGCTGCGCCGCTAGCTAACGGTGAGAAAAATCTTCGTGCAAACAAACACATATTTTAACAAAGGGAATCATGACGGTTTAATACCATTTTACTCTTTTGATCTGTTTCCAGGTCCGTCTCTCTGGTGCCATTCACAGTAACTCAAGAAAACTGTGTCTCTTCACATCCGACTGCCAACACAACTCGTGCCAAGAGGAGGGATATTTTTAAAACGGGCAAAGTCTGGCTAGAACCAGGAGGTAGCCGACCAATGAAAGAAAACAATGGACATCACTTCAATGGCTTCCTCTATTGTGTTTGAATGATTACGTCCTGATCGGTCACCTCGTCTTATGGCATGTTTAAGACACATGTACATTTATCACGGCAACAAATATATGTGATGCTAGAAGCATTTCCAAAAAGGCAAATATAATAAATAACTTCCATCACTCTGCACTACACTTCCATTTTATTTGCGGTGCAAAAATGGAAATGGTGGAGAAATATTTTCGGGGAAAAAAAAAGCATTGTCAAACTCTCAAAAAGAAAACATTTCTTTGCTCTGGTCCCACAAGAGAAATGTCTGGAGTGCTGCTGATTGTTACGCACCACTAATGAGCCGTACCTGGGCAAACTCAAATTGGACACACAACTACAACACAGCCACCGCCTGACACTCTCAATAAAATGTCTCCCACTTAATGTACTCTGAGCTTTCTGCCATCAAAGTAATCTCTCCCTGCAGCGAGCCTTTTGGTAACAACTGGCAGTAAAACTGTAGAAACAATTCCCCATTTCCTCTCCCCTTTCCATACATTCAGCTGCGAGCTCATTATTACCGTTTCCCGGCTCCAGATGTCAGCGCCTAATGCTTTACTCAGAGAACTAGACCAGATAGGGGATGTTTCCTCATTCAAAATCAACGGATGTGTGGACACTAGCTCGATGCATTCTGTGTCTCCAGCCTGTGCAAGCTGGCGGTCACTGGCTGCTGACTCCTGAATGATCACGATACATCTGCTGGCTTCTGAATTCTTCTGGTCATTCCTAGCTCTCTGATTCCTGAACCGTCACAAAGCACCGGCAAAAAGCCATTTCATTCAGTGCCAACGCTTTGGCCGGGTCCCTGCTTCTGCTGGCTGGCAGCTACGCCGGCTCTCACTGCCGGCTGGCCGGCTTCACACGAGCAGAATGGAGACAGAAGTGGCTTCTGTTATCGAACATGAAAACACCTTCAGTGGCAGCGATACGCCGACAGGTAGCCTCTTCAGAAAGGGATAATTGCAGGTGGTTAATGAGATGCATATCCCTCCCCACCCCCCCCCCCTCTGTTCCGCATCCTGAGGCCAATGTCTGTCGTTTGAGCCGTCGCTGAACACGCTGGCAGAGACAAGCAGCTCTTTTTTTTGTTGTTCGACTGTCAAGATGCGTCTGCATCCTTCTGATACCTCGGAGTCAGCCCAGCTGCCAATCACTCTGCGTAGCCGGGCTTTACCTCTGCACGTCGGCGGCTGCTGGCTCCACTGGCGGCTGGCCTGGCACTGGGCGGCGGAGGGTCCTTCCAGGGTGTAGCCCTTGTCGCAGGAGAAGCGCACCACGTCGTTGTAGTTGAAGCCGTCGCCCGTGGTGCGGCCGTAGATGGGGCTTCCTGGGTGGCCGCAGGTCACGGCTGAAGTCGACAGAGGATGGAAGATGGAAGATGGAAGGAGCGGCGAGGGGGTGAGAAAGATGGAGTGTGTGGAAAGAGAGAGAGACAATTCGATCAATAGGTGATGTACAGTGACACCTATCATAGGAATTTCATTATCATATGATTAACCTCAAAAAGGACAACGGGGTAATTGGGAATCAAGACGTGATCTGGATTTGGAAAGGGCAAGCGGCACATTTCACATCGCACCCCGTCAATAGGTGACGAGGAGATTGAGAGTCACATTATGAGGATATGTACCAACTATTGACTATAACTGAAGGAGCAGGGACATTTAAAAAAAAGAAATGCAATCAAATCATCAGGTTTGATTAACCCTTTCCGTGTTGTGAATACACACTTACATATTAAAGGCTCCCTTGTAAAATTATCAAATTAAAACCCAGCAAAAACAGTAGTTCTATGGTGAGAAACTCCAGTATAATCAACACCTGATCCCTCTTGCAGTCAATGAGGCGTTGATAATTGGTTGTTAAAGTACTTACAGATGCAAACTGGGAGCAGTCCAGACCAGTTGTGATCCTGCTGGCAGATCCGCACCGAGGAGCCAATGAGCCTGAATCCGGGGTTGCATTGGTAAACCACCGTGTCTCGATAACCAAAGTTTTCCCCGATCACCTGTCCATTCACGATCTGCTCCGGGAGACCACAGTGACCGGCTGCAGGGAGAAAAAATACAGCATCAGGGTTTTTTATTCAGTAATGGAGACCGTGAAAATACATCACACAGTCATAATTACACTCTGCCGTCCAGACACACACGCGACAATCCAGTTGTAGGGTCAAATGTGTGTACTAGATGCAACGCACTTTGCATTAGAATAATTGAACCGTTGCAGCCGATCACTCATGTGGTGCAATACTTAAAGTTCAGCTTTCTAGTGTTTGGCTCGCAGCGGCGTCCACTGAACTAATGGCCGATAGTTGCAGGGGTAGAAACACAATTTTGATTGCGTTATCACGTTTGAATAACTTTGCATTTTGACAACTGTATTATAAAATGAAATGAGGAAAGAAAAAAAGGTCCGGCAAACAAAATGAGTTTGTGTATTCATGAAACATATTGGATTTGGAGAGTATTTTTCAGCTCATAATCTCTGAATTATCATTTCTAGATTCATATTGGTTTCAGCTTCTCCGACGGTGATAACTCAGCTTTTCCCTCATCTACAGTAGACAGAGGCGACGCATGTGAAACTCCTCAAAATCTGTGCAATACGCTCATGCGCGTAATCGTATTACTTTCAGCTACAATAAATGCCTTTCAGAGACCAGAAATCTTGCTGAGATTGCCACTGACACTTAAAACCTGGGAAATTGCCACTGACTGCGGGTCTGATTTCCCTAATTCACGCGCGCACCCAAAAAAACTCAGCCGAGCATTTTATCATCACACTCCAGATGAGAGCAGCCAGATTCTACGACGATAGCGCCGAGAGGAACCCCGGCTGCGTTAACCCTGACAGTTCACATTACTAAACAAGAGAGGTGCCCTTCTTTTAATGAACTGAACCCATCTGGAAGGGAGCTCGGAGGCGCTGATAAACGGGCTGCTGCATCTGCAAGGGGATCCGTCACAGTCGGCCGCTGCGTGGGTTTGAATGCGGCTCAAGTAATTACGTACGTCTCATTTTCAGCGCAGAGCCTAGATGAGCCGTCTGTAAACTAAGCTGTAGCCTATTTTCTTGTTTATATATCTTAACAACGGCTCAAATTGTGCTGGTGCTGCTTGGCAAGAGTCTCAAAGATCCGGGCCAGCCTCGGCTGTGGAAGCGCTCTCTCACATTTAAATACAGATCACACTGACTGGGGCTCTACTGTCCAGCGGCGCGCTCCAATCAGTTTAACCTTCCTCTTGTGTTCGGGTTAAGTAGTCTAACCGACCCGTTTTAGGTTTTTAAATGCATAAAAGAAGAACAAAATAAAACTAAAACTTTTTTTTTCACTAAATGATCAAATTCTCTGGTTGAAATTATGACCTTTGTGTTGTTAGGGTCAGTTTTGACCCAGTTATAAAAATAAGATTTGCTTGATTGTTTTTTTTTTTTTTGACCTTGCAGATCTATATGTTGTGTTATGACTTCATTTTGTGTTTGTATTAAAGTTATATTGCTGAAAAAAAAAAAGATATATGAAGTAAATATACATGGGTCGAAATTGACCCCATAGATGTTAAAATTAAAACATAAATAAAACAAATGTATTTAAGAGATGTGTTCTAATACCCCTCAGTAATAGTCAGGTAACACAACAACCTTTTATTTATTTATATATTATATTGTCTTGGGGTCAAAATGACCCATCAACACACATACACACACACTCGTACACGGGTCATTTTGACCCCAAGACAACACGAGGGGAAATCGAGGGGTATCCTGACAAAGAAAAGGCCCAGAGGCCCACACCAAAAATATTAAAACATACAATATGTTCATATATAAGGAAGCCTAACAAGGTAACCAAGAGATGAGAAACAAATTGGATGATAGATTTAAAAAAAAAAAGTAGTGTATTTTACAGCGGATTTAAGACATGGGTCAAAACCGCCCCGTTAACATAAGAGATGCTAACAGAAAGCTAACACAAGAGGAAGGTTAAGATCGTCTGAAACGGGGCCAGCTCAAAGGAAAGGGACATTTAAAGTGGCAGTATCGAGTATCCGCATGATGTCAGAACCAGACGACAAAAAAGAAAAAGGACATCTTTCTAAATATTTGTGGTAATTGGCCATACACACTTGGCAACAGAACCAATTATAGCCACCCTCTGCTTCCCCATCTGGTTCTATTCTGAGCATGCTGGCTCAACCCAAAAAAAAAAAAAAGAAAAAGCTTATATCCTGTCTGAACAGATCGCCAGCAGTGTTTGACCCTGGTCAAAGCTGTGCTTTATAAAGTTAAAGAGAACATTAAGACCCTGCTTACCCAGGCAGCGAGTCTCCGTCCCACTCCAAAGGCCGGAGAGGAGACACTCTCTCACCGTGGAGTCGGTTAAAACGAAGCCAAGGTTACAGCTGAAAATGGCCGACGCTCCGAAGGTGGTTTGGGTCCCGATTTTCTTCCCATTAGGGAGAGTGGGTAGATCCCCGCAGGAAATGACTGCAATAAGATGAAGGCGATGGTAAGAAGAGGATGGAGGTGGAGGAGGCACAGAATGAAAGGAGAGTGAGAGAGAGAGATGGAAGTTGGCTTACATCTTCAGCGTTAATGTGGGAGCGCAGTCATTTACACCCATCTTGCCGACCTTAATGCAATAAAGGAGTGACCTGTACTATATCATGGAGGAGGATAATGATGGTGTTTGCCTTTGTACCGACATCTTTCATCACGCCGGTTGGCATCTCCTTCTGCCATTGAATCCATTCAGCTATTTTGCTTCTCATTTTCTTATTTCCCATTGCTGCAATAAACTAAAATCTAGCCGAGGTTGAGACAGGAGGAGGTAAAGAGTAAAAAAAAAAGCTGTGAATTAAGCGAGCTGTGAATAAGGTGTTCACTCTTCAAGTCTCGCAACATCATAATCCATGAATCTAGCCGGCCTGGGGCGAGGCAGGACAGGCTTCTTAAGTTCGGTGAATACAAAAAAGGTTCAATTCCCTCCTTAGAAACTAATGAAACACATATATAGTGCGTTCGTGGAATTACATGCGGCGTGCGTGCATTCACCGATGTTGCTTTCCATGATAACGCAACGGCAAAATGGAGATAAAGGAGATTTAATTTCAATGAAACATTATCCTTTTGGTTCTTTAATCTCGTGCGTCGTCCACTCACTTCTACAGCGAGGCCTTTCGCTTCTCCAGCTCCAGACCCCATTGGCCAGGCACTGGATGTGGGCGGGGCCAGCCCGGTAGTATCCGGGGTTGCAGGTGAAGATTATTTTAGTGCCGTACTCGTAGTGCGAGCCGTTAACGATCCTCCATTTCCCGTGGTCCAGAGAGAAGGAGCTGAGACTCGGGCACATGATGACTGTGCCGAGGAAAAGAAGATTTAGTTAGTGTACACACACACACACACACACACACTGCTAAGTCAAACAGAAATAGCTGCAAAGCAACACTTTAATCTACAGTTGAATAGACGAATCCATGTAAAATGAAACTTTTCTGCTGTTATTGTAAACAAATGTTCCTCCACAACAAAGCTGTTTATGAATTGGCGTTCTCTAAAACCAAATGAGTTTTAAAAAAAAACTCTGTTTCCCCTTTTTGCTGCGAGAAACACATACAGCAGGGAATAAACGTTGCTCTCAAAAGTAAACAACGTTGTCAATCACTGACTTGCAGACTTGGAGGCGTTGCACTGGCATGTAAAACACTCACCCCCGGTGCCAGCTACACATTTCCTCCCTTTCATCCATCCATCGCATCATCACTACCCAACAAGTTAGTGTCTTTGTAATGAAACCAGAACGATCCGGCTCTGTTGGGACCGCAATCCATATTCCATGACACCTTCCTTTACAGAGCAGTGTTTTGTTGAAGACTGTTTGATATTCCACGACTTCTCCAGAGAATTCTTTAAACTCGCACTGTTTTCTGTCTCCAACACGGCTGTCAAAATTTCAAAAATCTCAAAATCTGTGTCTCCGCCGTAACTTTTCCCTGTCCTCGTCTCTCGACTCCTCGCTCCCACTTAAAGGCCCCGCTTGCACCCCCCAGATATAAAAGCCTGCGCTCACCGATGCACCGGGGTATCTTGTTGTGGTTGCTCCAGGTGCCGTCCGGCTGGCAGACCGTGGTCGTCAGCTCTTTGGAGGAGAGCCGGTAGCCGCCGTTGCAGAAGTAGGTCACCCGGGTGCCGACGGAGTAATCGGTGGCGAGCACGCCTCCGTTCACTGGTGCGCTGGGCACGCCGCATGACACCGCTGTGGACGGCAGGAGGACGGGTGTCAACACGCGCGTTTGTGCGCAGTAAAAGACACACACTAGATTTGCAGACGGACGGCTGACAAAACGCACAAACATAGTGCGTGTATCGGCACATAAACAGTCACATGTTTATGGAAGCCCGTTTCCGCCACAAAAAACATAATAATTATGAGATAAAAAGTGACTTTGTATCTCATAATTGTGACTTTTTATCTCATAATTTTGACTTTCTAACTCATAATTATGCCTTTTTTCTCATAATTATGCCTTTTTTCTCATAATTTCGACTTTCTATCTCATAATTGTGACTTTTTATCTCATAATTTTGACTTTCTAACTCATAATTATGCCTTTTTTCTCATAATTATGCCTTTTTTCTCATAATTTCGACTTTCTGTCTCATAATTTCGACTTTCTATCTCATAATTTCGACTTTCTATCTCATAATTTCGACTTTCTATCTCATAATTATGCCTTTTTTCTCATAATTATACCTTTTTTCTCATAATTCCGACTTCTATCTCATAATTTCGACTTTCTATCTCATAATTTCGACTTTCTATCTCATAATTATGACATTCTATCTCATAATTTCGACTTTCTATCTCATAGTTTCGACTTTCTATCTCATAGTTTCGACTTTCTATCTCATAATTATGCCTTTTTTCTCATAATTATACCTTTTTTCTCATAATTCCGACTTCTATCTCATAATTTCGACTTTCTATCTCATAATTTCGACTTTCTATCTCATAATTATGACATTCTATCTCATTTTTTTTGTGGCGGAAACGGGCTTCCATACATGTTTGTGCGCGAGTGTCAAATACACGATGTGTGTACTCCCACATGCGTCGTTGTGGTACACAAACAATGTCAATTGTTAGTTATTTCATTTACATGAGCACAGCCACTGAACTCTTTTAAGACTGGCCTAAAAAGCTTTTTATTCAAGAAGGCATCTTTTACTTTGTGTTAATTCATTGTCAGCTATTACTTTTTTTAATAATGGTTTGCTTGTTTTACTATATATTGGCTCTGTGGCACATTCTTTTGAAAGAAAAGTGCATTAAATATGAAATGCATTATTAGTATTATTATTATTTATCTGTGTCACTTTGTTCTTTTCCTTTCAAATGGTTACAATCCTAGGAAGTAAAACCCCCAAAAGAAGATAATTGCTCAACATGGAAAGTCACCGCCTCTGGGATGGTAGAACAGACCTCGCTCACGGCAGACAGTCTGAGGTGTCGCAGCAGGGAAAGCGCAGCTGTAATTAATTACATGACTAACGACTGCATGCATGCCTGGTGGAGCCAGTGCCATCCATGTATGTGGTGCTGTGCGCGCTGGCTTGCTGGACCACTTAATGGCACTGAGCCGTCATTAACCAAATGACTTGCACCTGTGCTTTCCCCGCTATGACGAGTCAAAAGGTCGCTTGCAGGGTCACCGCTAAAGTGCCACGTTCCCCCGGAAAAGCAAAAACAGCCCACCCTCCACCGCAGACAACGATTTACCAAAGAAACACAAGTATTTACTCCCACCCAACGCATTTATAATAATGATGCTGGCATGCTTGAGTAATGCCAACACTTAACCAAGTAATTTGCTTACAGTAATTATTATAGGCCATTGAATCTATAAAACTGCTCTTGAAATCTCACCAACGAGAGAAATCCATGCAGTCCAATGTATTTTTTATCTCTTTTTATATATATATATATATATATATATAGGACTGGCCCCTTGAGGAAAAATGTATCCCGCCGCCTCAGAGTGGAAGTAGTCTAACACTGCAGAGAGGGGCGTTATGAAAAATACAGTCCTCGCTAATCTTCTAAGGTTTTAGAACATTATTCATGTGAGAAAGTTAGCTCCTCTACACATACCTATTCAACCAAGACAAAGAAATGTCCGGATATATCTGGGATGATTTGCCAGTGGGTAATTTAAATACATGTACAGGGTTCATACACATTTTGACCAATTTTCATGACTTTTCCATGACTTTAAACCAAATGTCCAGGACCAAACATTTAGTGAAATCTGGGTGTAAACATGAAAAAGTGAGTAAATGTAGTATTTAAACTAACAATGAGAATGCAAAGCATACAGTAAACCTTAAATGACACAAATGAATGAGACAATAGTTTGATTAAAAGAATAAACATTTATATAGATGGCTGTATGTATGCCCGCTTATATTTTGAGCGCCTTTCTTTTAAAAGCGTATTAATTATTTCAAACTCAGCGTAAATGAACGACATGAACACATGAATATAACACATTTCCATGATTTTTCCAAAACTTTGGGGATTTAATGGACTTTTCCAGGCGTGGAAAACACCATTTTGAAATTCCATGACTTTTCCAGGTTTTCCATGACCGTACAAACCCTGTGTATATATATAGAACTGGCCCCTTGAGGAAAAATGTACCCCGCCGCCTCAGAGTGGAAGTAGTCTAACACTGCAGAGAGGGATTTTATGAAAAATACAGTCCTCACTAATCTTCTCAGGTTTTAGAACATTATTCATGTGAGAAAGTTAGCTCCTCTACACATACCTATTCAACCAAGACAAAGAAATGTCCGGATACATCCGGGATGATTATAATTTGAATACATGTCACTAGATTCAGCAGCAACTCTTCCTGTGAAGCGGCACACACAGAAAGACTCCCACACCGTGTCCTCGCCCCTGCACACACTGAATCTGGGTTACTGTGGCCTCAGAGCCTCGACAGACAGAAAGCTCAAGATAGTAGGTTTCAAGGTGTTTATCACCAGAGTCGGGCCGAGGGAGCGGAGCGGGGAAAGCAACATCTGCAGGCCCAGACTAAACGGGAGCAGTTATGCAAACACACATTTTATAAGATGGTAGCTGCATACTGAGAAACATCAAAGGTAGCAAATATGCCAAAATGGCCTGAAGCCAAGACGTTGCCCCTCACCACCCCATGAGGGAATCAATCAACATTCATTTGAGAGCACTGCTAAGTCACAACTTAACAGATGTTAATCACGAGCACTAAACACTTTTCCACGCTGCCGATGGAAAGTCTCAACGTGAAGTGTGTGTGTGGTCAGTGGGCCGGAAACCTTATTTTAGGTCATTGCTCTTTCTTCGACATAACTGATGGATTAATATACTGTATTTGATCATACTCAGGATTGGACATTCTGTAATGTACCGTACTTTTCGGGTTATAAGCCGCTCCTACGGCTGATCAGTGTCCCCGCTGTAGCAAGCTAGTAGCGCTGCTAGCTAACGCTGCTAGTAGCGCTGCTAGATAGCGCTTCTGCTGCTACCGGCCACTGCTGCTGCTACCGCCCGCTGCTGCTGCTACTGCCCGCGTCCCCTCTGCCCAAGTCGGGTGTCGAGCCTGGTCCCGCTACCTTCGGTGGTTTTCAGGGAGCTAGCGGAAGTTAGCGGGGAAGTGACGGAGCGCTAGCAGGAGCCCCAGCTGGCTACAGCGGGGAGCTGTCGGGGACACTGACCGAAGGCAGTAGCGGTTTATAACCCGAAAAGTACGGTAATCTCCACCATCAACCAGATAGCAGATGGACAGCGTCTGCATGAATATATGAGTTCCTGTGTAGCCACGGTTGGGTTTTATGTGCTTTGGAAAAACTACCTGCAAATCACCAAAATGACGGAATTAATCACAGGTGTGAAATGTTTTTAAATCATTTCACAGTACATGACATACATATTTTGATTTCAATGCATCACGCTAAAATGCAATTGCGCACACCATCTGTTGCCGTTTGCTGCTCTGTGAGCGTGTGTGTGTGTGTGTGTGTGCAATCATGTGCGCGTAAATGCACACATTTCACATGTGCGCATCAAAGAACCCAATTAGTTGAGTGAGACCCCACAGCAGCAGACACCGCATGCTAATAACGAGTTAGCCAAAGTAATTTGAAGAAGTGGAAATTGACAGACGAAAAAAAGGGGGAAGGATTGATTTCCGTTTCCTTTTCCACCTGACGGGGTACTGGGCTCTCAATCAGGCGGCGTTCAGTTCAGGCTGCTAACAACACAGGAACAGGGCCTGGGCTGAGACACTCCGCCGCCTTAAGCGCCTGCCTGTCTGCCTGCTGAGCACTGGGGTGCAGAGGCAGGGAAGAACAGGGAGAGAGAGAGAGAGAGGCAGGCTTTTCAAAAAGGCTGCCAGGGTCGTACGCGCTCACCTTGACACGCTGGAACTGGCGCGTCCCAGGCGTAGAAGTCGTAGGCGGTCTTCTTGCACACGGCCGTGCCCTTTCCGATCAGCTTGTACCCCCTGTCGCAGGCCCAGCGCACCATGCTGTTGAGATGACCCCCGGTCTGGCTCACCACGAAGCCGTGTTGTGGGGAGTCCGGAGTACTGCAGTACATCGCTAGAGTAGATATAATGAATAATATAGGAACGGCGGAGAGGAGCGAGGCGGATAGCGAGGCGAGGTGAGAGGTGAGAATGAAGAGATGAGCAGATGTTTACAGGGGAAAAGAAGAGGGAAGGATGAGAGGTATTAACAAAGCTCCTCCAGAAAGTCTCAGGTGAACATTTTAGTTGCAGAAAAGGCTCCATTTTAAATGCAGAAATATAATGTGGGAAGATGCCCCGAGGAGCGTCACATCTATTCAGCACTCGGGCGATGTGCCACGCAGAGAAAGGAAGTCCTCAAAATCACATTATTAGTATTCCTCTCCTGGACTTTGAGGCACAGACGTATTCAATTTGATTTAACACATGCAATACTGGTGCACCCTGCAGTTATTTGTACTTCCTTTTTCCCCTCCTCGTCTTACAGCCCATCCAACACACAAAAAAAGATATTGATTTCCAGAATATGAGCCGATGGGACGGAAGATTCGAGGAGGCTGTCAAACGTTGCCTCAAATCAGCGTGACGGGGAGATAGCATGCGATAGCACACGCTGGGGTTTAAGGCAGCTCCTGTTCAAGTCAATCAAGTCAAGGAGGAGTTACGTCTACAAAATTCATCACACCGACTTTCAAAGTAACACACTAGTGTATTAAATATAATGGAGAGACGCAACATGAAAAATAAATGTCTTTTGTGCTTTTTTCCGCATCACTATTGATGCATTTCGAACCGAACTGTTGCTCGGCACCACTTGCTTTATTAAAGAGATGATTAAGAATTTAAAACCTTTAAAAAAAAAAAAAAATAATGAAGTGGTGCAAAACAGCATGGAGGTCTTTCAGTGACTTTCCTCCTGCCTCGTGTGTTTATTCTCTCCTATTGTGAACCATTATAATAAAGTATTTTTGTAAATTAACTTATATTAATAACAGCACGCTGCAATGAATCCGCAGCAGAAGGTTCAATGAATATTTGTGTCTCTCCACACTCACAATGAGTCGTAAACCCACGACATCTACCGTTACTTTTACTTTAGAGCTGTAGAAATATATTGAAATAGCACTAATGAAAGTAGAATATGATTATAAGCTGGATACATACTTTGATACTCACCAACATATCTGATGTGGAAGCCGCGGCGGTTGGTGCCGTGATCAGAGGACCAGCGCAGGAGGAGCTGGTGGCCGCTGGTGGTCAGGCTGAAGGGCGTGTCAATGTCACCGCTGAGGGAGGCCAGGCTCTGGCTGTAGATGTTGGGACCTGAACACACACACACACACACACACACACACACACACACACAGTCTTATTGTCGACAGACATGAAGGTGCATCTATAATTTATTATGAATAGATGCTCAATAATTACAGATAAGCTTAATTTCCATGACCTTTCTAAATGACAAGCATGGCATCAACCAAAGAGGAACATTTATATTACTGAACACAATTTTTATTTATTTAAAATGTATTTAACCAGGAAACGCCTCATTTGAGATAAAAAAAAAAACTCCTTTACAAGAGTGTCCTGGCCAAGACAGCAACATTAAACAGTGACAGAACATGTTTAGATCACAGCGTAAAACCAAAACTCAGACTCAAGTCATCGTATCATAGTATCATAGATGAACCTTCCTCCAACTCTTTCAATCTATTTTTAAAAAACACCTAAAGAGTCCAAGATGCCACATTTAAAACATGGATGCCGAATATAGCAGTGCATAAAGAAGTATTATGCAAATGTAAGTATGAGTGTATTACAGAGAAGCTCTCATAACAATAATTTAAACTCAGTAGCATTGTTTGGATCTTGCTCACGCCATTTTTAAACGTAGACCACCCACCATCAAATATTTCCAAGATGTCAAACTCCTTCTCCGTCTGGAAGAGCTCAAAGTGCAGAGTCATGTTGTAGCCCTTCTCCACGTTGATCAGCCAGGAGCACATCTGGAGATTGGGGTAGCTGTCGGGGTATCCCGGACTCAGGATGACGCCCGTCGAGTCAAAGCGCACCTCGTGGGCGGGGCATTGGACTGGGAGGAGAAAGGACAAGAGGTGGAGAGAGGGAGATGAGAAAGAGAAAGAGGTGCAGGAGGAGCGCTGCACTGTGACAGGAGACATTACACAAATAAATAAAATAATATGAATGCTGGGACGATTACATTTCAGCCAGACTGATATTGCACCTAAAGGCTGAGCTGTGGAGTCTGCTGTCCTCTGATATCAATCTATCAAACAATAATACTCAGGAGGTGAGACAGCTGTGTATGGAAATGTGTGTGTGTGTGTGTGTGTGTGTGTGTGTGTGTGTGTGTGTGTGTGTGTGTGTGTGCATCTGAATGCATATGAATGCTGTGTGTGTGTGTGTGTGTGTGTGTGTATGTGTGCATCTGAATGCATATGAATGCTGTGTGTGTGTGTGTGTGTGTGTGTGTGTGTGTGTGTGTGTGTGTGTGTGTGTGTGTGTGTGTGTGTGTGTGTGTGCATCTGAATGCATATGAATGCTGTGTGTGTGTGTGTGTGTGTGTGTGTGTGTGTGTGCATCTGAATGCATATGAATGCTGTGTGTGTGTGTGTGTGTGTGTGCGTGTGCATCTGAATGCATATGAATGCTGTGTGTGTGTGTGTGTGTGTGTGTGTGTGTGTGTGTGTGTGCGTGTGCATCTGAATGCATATGAATGCTGTGTGTGTGTGTGTGTGTGTGTGTGTGTGTGTGTGTGTGTGTGTGTGCATCTGAAAAAAGAAAAAGAAAAGAAACATGCACTTTATTAATCCCCTTGGGGAAATTCTTCTCTGCATTTGACCCATCCCTGGATATGAATGCCGTGTTTGTGTGTGTGCGTAGGTGTGTGTGTGTGTGTGTGTGCATCTGAGTGTGTGTGTGTGTGCATCTGAATGCATATGCATGCTGTGTGTGTATGTCTGTGTGTGTGTGTGTGTGTGTGTGTGTGTGTGTGTGACAGCATTTCTGATGGCTGGACGGCTGTGTTCTTCAAACAGATCTCCCTGTGAAGACATGCAGTCAGGAGGAAGAGCATTGAACACTGTTAAGAGCCGACAATCCGTGTGTGTGTGTGTGTGTGTGTGTGTGTGTGTGTGTGTGTGTGTGTGTGTGTGTGTGAGTTCATGTGTATCGGCTCAGTTCGTTCCCTTCATTTCCTGTAGGCTGGCTGGTGTCTGAAATAATGACAGTTCTGTTGCTCTCCTCTCCTGCAGGTAACAGAAGTCTCTCTTCTGGGCCACTAGTGAAGAAACATGACGCGTCTGAAAGGTTAATGCGAACAACTGTTCCGGATAAAAAGGTCACGGGAAACGATCGGACATATATCAAGGGGGGGGAAAAAAAGTTACAAGGATTGTAACACAAAGCAGTATGCATATTCCCGCAGGTTTCAACGAGAAGAGAGGCGATAACGGGCGGATTTGATCTCCAAAAAAGTCAAAGTCAGCGTTTTTTCTAAATAACAATGCATCTGTTAAATCACACAATACACTCTGCAGACCCTCTGTGGGAACAGAGGGCAATAAAAACACAGAAAGTGATAGAATAGTAATACAAAAAGAAAGCTTAACAAGTTTTGTGCGTGGCAGAATAAATATGTGTAGACAAAGTATTCATCAGAGAGGCAACACATCTCAGCTCTGTTCAACACAGCAATCTGAAATAACACAGCAACGTTTCCTCAGGACTGT